>OY757932.1:21131894-21311894 GCA_963585895.1 Sepioteuthis lessoniana | reverse complement strand
AATCAATTGATATGATTCAAAATGGCTGGAAAGCTCGTCTTAGGGCAATTTCTTTATCAATTTGACACTGATACATTAAATATCGCAAGAATGTCTCGAGAAAAGAAATGAAAAAAGAGTGGTTCCATGGTTTTGAACCAAATCTACAACAATGATATTCACACACACACACACACACACACACACACACACATATATATATATATATATATATATATATATATATATATATATATATATACTGATAACAACCATACAAGTGGGAGGAGAGATTTATTGACCTCAATAATTCTCTCCTTGCACTTGGATCGTTGTTATCCATTTTTCTACATATTGTCGGATTACAATCCTTTTTTTCCTTTTCATATATATATGTGTGTGTGTGTGTGTGTGTGTTGATAGATAGTCAGATTGAAGTTGCTTTTGCAGTGAAATACAGTTCACTATACTAGGAAACCGTGGGTGGTGTAATGTTTACTAAGTTAAACTAGTAAACCTTTAAGAATGTGTTCGAGTCTCACTGGGTTCCCCACTCATTCAGCTATGTGCCACATCAAAGCAAAAAGTTTTGTAAATTTATACATTGTACTATACCCGTTAAAGTAAATTATATTTGATGTACTTTATTTTGTTTTTGTTTTTTGTTTTTAGTTATGATCTTGCTCAATTCGACAAACTATTTCAAAGTTATTTTCTCTTCAGGCGAGTAGCATAATCTTTTCAAAGTATAAAATTTATTGTTTAACTGATCTAAATTGATTGCTTTTCGTTCTACACCGTATTCTTTGTTATTCACATGTGACATTTATGTTGGTGCTATTGTTTTTCATGGTGTTATTGTTGTTCTTATTGCTGCGACTGTTCAGGTTTCTCTTTGGTAATTACTTACTTTTTTTTATATTTTGAAATTTATAATTAAACTAATATTTAGTGTAAACATATGAAATTTTATTTAATTTTTTTCCCTATTTTTCATGTTTTTAATTATTAATTTTTTTCCGCTGTCTACATTTGTAAAATGGTTCGCTTGTTTTATTAATAAGTTTTCTTTCTATTTGTTTCAAGCAGTTAATTGTTAATTTTTCTTTTTTGGGAAAAACACAAATGTTTGAGATATTCAATAGGTATGCTTTTGAAAGTGTGTTCCAGGTTTTCTATATTTACTTTTAATTTCCACGAGTGATAAAGTGGTAGGTTTATGTAATTTCTATTTATTATTATTATTATTATTATTATTATTATTATTATTATTATTAGTCGTTGTCGTCGTTAAAATAAATCAAGTTCAAACACTTAAAGTTTAAACTCATTAAGTTGAAAAGATTATTTTACTCGCCTGAAGACCTAAGACAACATGGAAACAGTCTGTCAAAAATGTTGATTCTATTTCCAGAATAAATAGTATATATATATATATATATATATATATATATATATATATATATATATATATATATATATATATCTAGAGTAAACAGTATATATATATATATATATATATATATATATATATATATATATATATATATATATATATATATATTATATGCGTGTGCGGATTAAATCATAAAATTTTTATATATATATATATATATATATATATATATATATATATATATATATATATATATATAAGTTTTATGACTTAATCCACACACGCACACACAAACGAATACAGATGTATATATATACATATATATATATATAGGATCAAATACACTCTCATACAAGCTGATATATATATATATATATATATATATATATATATATATATATATGTAATTAAGTTACCCGACTCTTGTTGAAAACGACTGGAGCTTTGTAGGAATTTACCTGGGATTGAACCCTAGGTTCATGGACCATGGTAGAATTCTCAACCCAGTTTTTCAATTAGAATAAATGTTGTTGGTTTGATTTCTTTGTTTAATGGCATATCAACGTTCCTCGGTTACTTGATACGAAAACCATCCTGTTGAAAAAAATGTATGGGTACTCATTAACCTATTTATTTAAGCTAAAAGGTATCATATTTTTCCCATGCGAAAACGAACGTAATTGCGAATTGATCTTTTGGTTTGTAGGGGACACACCCCAGTGAAGTGGTTGTTAAAAATGTGTGTAGCCCTGTGGGTGAGTCATAAAATACATTGACTTTATCGTTGTTTCTGTTACCTGTTTAAATTAATGACATTTTTGAATTCAAATTTCATCTGCTTGGAGAAGAATTTTGCATGTGACGGAGAGTTAAAAGTACATACTACGTATACCCTCTAACTCACACGCACGCACACACATACACACACGCCGACGCATACACGAGCACACACACACATACACACACACACACACATATATATATATGCTTATCTGTGTATATCAGTGTGCACGTGTGATCGCTGAGCTCTGTCTCTCCCTCTCCCTCTGTCTCTCTTTCTCTCTCTCTCTCTCTCTCTGTCACACACACACACACACACACACACACACACACACACATATATATATATATATGTTTATGTGTGTATGTCTGTGTGCCTTTCAGTTTGCATGTGTGATCCGTTTGTCGATATGTGTCATCTGTTTTAATATCAACTTGGAAATGTGTGCTATGTATGAAACTTATATAGTAATATCTTAAGTAACATGCATTGAGCACTCCTGGAAATTTATATGAATCCGCTTATATATTCTTAAATAGAATAATTTCGAACACACCTTCTTTGGATAGCTTATATATATATATATATATGTGTGTGTGTGTGTGTGTGTGTGTGTGTGTGTGTGTGTGCGCGTGTGAGTGTATGTATGTATTATATATATATGTATATAAATGTATGTGTGTGTATATATATATATATTTACGTGTGTGTGTATGTATTATACATATATGTTTATAAATGTGTGTGTGTTAGTATTATATATATATATATTTATATGTGTGTACGTGTGTGTGTGTGTGTGTGTGTGTGTGTGTGTGTGTGTGTGTGTGTGTGTGTATTATATATATGAGTATGTGTGTGTGTATTATATATATATATATATATGTGTGTGTGTGTGTGTGTGTGTGTGTGTGTGGTTAGGCAATAGTTCCTCATTTAAGCATGTTTGATTAAATAACTTTCATACATGATTTTATTGTTTTTTGTGTGGGTTTTTCGTATTTCAGCGCTTTTGAATTTACCGGTGTTGTTACAATATGTTGTTGCGATATATTACTTAATTTTGGTTTCTTTGCTTTATAGCATATCAAACTTCGTGGGTTATTTAGAGCCAATGTTACCTTTGTTGACCAGCAGTGATTTAGTAACACATTGCTAAGGGAAGATAAAGAGGTTTATACCTTTCCCTAGTCCGAAAGTGATCGCAATAGGGTAAATGGATATATATGTATAAATATATATATATATATATCGATGCAGGAATATGTATGAAAGTTGAACATAGTTTAATGGTCAGTTAGATAATTTCCATCATAATTTCTTTCGGTATTAATACTAAGGCCCGAAAAGGTAGCTCCTGATTGGGACCAATCTATGGGTTGAACACAACTAAAGTGCATACTTATACTAAACTGAATTCTTTGAATAGCTTGAAATAGAAATGTTTTTTGACAATAAATCTTTGTACTTACATTTGAACTGCGTATTTATGCTAAACTGAATTATTTGAAATGGAACTGTTTCTGACATTGAAATTGTACTTACGCTAAACTGAAATTTTTAATATAGCACTGTTTTGACATTTAACTATGTGTAAACAAAACCTATACTTATACTAAACAGAATTAGCTGAATAGAAACTGTTTGTCTAAATTGAATACCTTGAAGTAGAAATGTTTTTGACATTCTAACTGTGTACTCATGCAAACTGAATTGTTTGAAATAGAACTGATTATTTGTTTAAAAATTGATTTGGCATTAAATAAAATACAATGGTTGATATGCCATAAAACCCAACCAACCAACCAAAACACACACACACACACGCACGGGCACGCACACACACACACACACACGCACGCGCACGCACACACACACACACACACACACATATATATATATATATATATATATATATACTAACTTTCTTAATTAATGCTTTGGTTATTATTTTAAAATTCATTCAATTCCCAACTATAACAGTTGCTAATCGCAGCGTCCGAGATTTTGCTGCCCTGCCATGGCGATATATATATATATCGATTGAAAGTTAATTAAACACTTTCCTCGGAAAAGAATAAATGTTAGAATGATTTTATTGGCCCCATAGATGACTGGTAATTGGGGTAACGATATTTTGCAGTCATTGACCCATAGGGAAGCTATTAAAATATTCATGGGAGAATTGTTTACCAGAGCAATTATTCACTTACTTTCTTCCGCGTCAGGCAACCTCATCAAACATTGTGAATGAGACAATATGCAGACACGAGTGAATGTGCCTTTGTAAAGACATAAACTTTTTGTAAACTGACCGGAAAATCGTGAAGTGCTTATATATATATATATATATATATATATATATATATATATCAAACTCTTCCGCTATGAGCAGGGTGTGACACAAGGCCAAATTTTAGGTGGATTTTAACGAGTATAAATTAAGAGATATCTTTATCCTAGACCCGTATCTATCTCAGTCTGCCCTACTATTTACCTATAACAGAAAGGGGAATCATGATTCATATATTTTCCAAGGGTATAAGCATATAGCCATGACAAAGATTTGAACTTGAATCATTGCATCCAATTTTCTCCGACGCAAACTATTACACGAGTTCCTCCTACTCCCTCCTTATATATCATCATCATGTCGTGCCGCCAGCACGGATATCCTTGACCATCTCTCGCCACTTTTCCCTATCGTTCATCACCTCCGGCAGGTCTTCTGGGTTACATCCTGTGTCCTCACATAGCTGCTGTATGTAAGTTTGGGCTGGTCGTCCTGCTTTTGCTTGGCCATATGTGGGGGTCCATAGGAGTACGTCACTTACGAGCTCGTCCTTGCTTCTCCAGCAGTGTCCGGCGTGTCTGGCTCGTCTGACCTGTATAGTTTTCGTGATGGGAGGCAAGTGGCCGTACAGTTGGCGTCTAGTGGGGTGTTGTCGCCAGGACTTGTTCAATATTGCTCTCAACATTCTTGTATACTTGCCGTCAAGTTTCTTCTCCAGCCGTTTGGTTAGCGTCCATGTAGTGCATCCATATAGCAGTATCGATACAACCGCTGCCTGGAAGAAACTGCGCTTCATTTCATCGGTCAGGTCTGATTTCCATATGATTGAGACCCTATCTATAGCCGTCCATGCTTTCGTCAGTCGTGTGTTGATGTCGTTTTCTGTTGATGAGACGCTACTTCCTAGGTAGGTGAATTTGTCCACTAGCCTCAGAGAGGCTCCATCTAGAGTGGTAATGTTGCCCGTTTGGTTGTAACACATATATTCAGTTTTGTGCGCATTGACATGGAGGCCAATGCCTGCTGCAGCTCGTTCCAAACTATGCAGTAGTGTCTCTGCTTGATTAGGCGTATTCGCCAGTAACGCTAAGTCATCAGCGTAGTCGGCGTCTGTGATTGTTTTTGCGGGGTACCTTTTGCTTCTTTTCTTAGTCAGCTCGAAGCCATTTTCTCTGATTTTGTCGATCGAAGCTCTAAGCACGTAGTCTAGACAGATGATAAAGAGGTATGGGGCTAGCATGTCTCCTTGTAGTACTCCTGCAACAATGTCGAAGTATTCCGTGTCTCCATCTGGTGAACGTACTTTCACTTTTGTGTTTTTGTAGAGGATCATTATTGCTGCTACGGTTTCTTTAGGTAGGCCGTATGCTAGTAGGATTAGTTCCATTTTCCCTCTGTGGATGGAATCGTAGGCCTTGGTAAAGTCGACAAATAGTAATGTCACCTGAAGGTTTTTTGCCCGGACGCCTTCAAGGATTCTACGGATGGTCAATATTTGTGAGGTTGTGGATCTATTTCTCCGGAAGCCATTTTGGTTTTTCCTAAGGATGTTGTCTATTTTGGGTTCTATACGGTTTCGTAGTAGGGCATTGTAGATTTTGGCTGCTATGGATGTAATTATTATCCCTCGGTAGTTCTTGGCTAATCCAAGGTCGCTTTTTTTAGGGAAAGGAAGGATGCATCCCTTCATCCATATTTCTATCCTATTTTGACTATAGACAGCGTTGCATTGCCGGAGCAGTATATCGTCGAATTGTCTAGTCTTCCACACTTCTGGGGGGATCTCGTCTAGCCCTGCAGCTTTCATATTTTTAATTTTTTTAAGAACTGAGTCGAGTTCTTCTTTGTTGAAAGGCCCTAGTTTAATGTCAAATTGCTTACTGATAATTCTGGTGATCGGTTCATCCGTTATTTTCGGTGGGCTTCCTAGTAGATTTTTGAAATGCTGTTCCCACAGTTTTACTCTTTCTTGTTGGCTTGCAGCTTTCAATTTTGCTTTGGCTGTGCTCTTCCTTCTACTTACTTCGTTTATTGTTTGCCAGGCTATCCTGGATTGTCTATCTTCCACCGAGTCTCTAATCTTATCTATCTGATTTTGTATGTATTCTGCCTGTTCTTTTAGATATATTCCTGCTAATTGATATTGTGCCTTTTCTAGTTTTCGGGCATTTGTGTTTGTTGGGTTCTTCCGATAGCTTTTGGAGGCAGTTTTCACGATTGCACGTTTTTCTCTAACCTCTGACGTTTCTCAAGGGACTCTATATTCAGTTCTAGGTTTTGTTGGGATACACTTTGATGCCGCCTCTAGGTGTGCTTCAACAAAATTTTCATATTCGTCATTTGGGGTAACATTTTTCTGTCTTCGCTTGTAGTGTTTCGAATCTGTTTCTTAATTCTAATGCATATTTGTCTCTAATGTCTCTGTTGTTAAGTCGGGCCCAGTCATAGTGCCTAGTTGTCACTGTTCGTGTGGCGTTTTTTCGTAGGCTTAGAGGTATTTTGGCCGTGACTATTCGATGATCGGAGGACACACCCTCGAAAGTGGAGCATGCCTTGCAATTCATCGCACTATTTTTCCATTTTCTGTTTATAAAGAGGTAGTCTATCTGTGCTTTACTCTTGTTCGCGTATGTGTGGGTCCATAATTTTCCCTCCCTTTTTTGAAAGTTTGTATTGAGGTATGTTAATCTATTTTCTATCATGAAATCAATTAGATGTTGTCCATTCCTGTTTGACGTGTTGTGTAGTCTGTATTTGTTGTTTCTGTTTTTCCCGATTTGCGCATTCATATATCCGCCAATGACTAGCAGGTTGTGTTTCGGAATGCTACGTACTTGGGAGGATAGCTCCTCGTAGAAGGTGACTAGTTCAGTTTCTTCGCTAATATTGGTAGGGCTGTAGCAGGAGATGATCGTTGCTTTGGGGTTGCCATTAAACGTTGCGGCCATCATCTTAGGTTGTATTCTCTCAATGCTATTAAGTGTTTTTAGCGCTCTTGGTCCTATAAGCATTCCCACCCCTCCTACCGATGCATTGACAGAGTTTTTCCATGCCGATACAGTCACCAGCATCCATCCATTGCCAGTTTCGTGATATTTGATATCTTCGGTGTGAGTGTATCGATTTTCTTGTAAACAGATTATGTCTATCTGATGTTCTACGGCTGATGCAGTTAGCTCTGGTAGTTGACCTATTCTATTTAGGGTTCTAAAACAATACAGATAGTGACATTTAACGTCAGAACTCCTTATATATATATATATATATATATATATATATATATATATATATATATGTGTGTGTGTGTGTGTGTGTGTGTGTGTGTGTGTTTATTTGCGCTTGCCGTACATTGGCTCCAGAGGTGAGAGATTGGCCAAATCCATCACCACAGCTGTTGTTAGATGTTATTTTTCAGCTGCTGTGCAAGTCATTTTTCAGACTCACACTGCATTTGTTTCAATGCGTAAAGATATTTTGCCTCCCCACCATAATAAATCAGTTATATATAAATATACATGTAGTTGTGGCAGTGATTACGTAGGCAGGACTTCTAGTCGCTTAGATCTCCGCATAAGACTGCATCTTCCATCTCGAATTATAAATCTTTGGCTTAAAAGAGGTCAGCTTGCAAATACATCCGGGTCCTCTATAGCAGAGCACATGATTTATTGTAGGGAATGTGTTGCAGACTTCAATGTTGACCGATTCAGTAATCTGAGTCGGTCACATTCGCTTTTTCATCTTAAAGTGTTAGAGACTCTTTACGTTCGATCCCTTCAGCGTTCCCTCTGTAAACAGAAGGATTGTCTGTTGGGATTAAATGTGATTAGTCTCTAGTCATCTGCTCTTTGCTACTAATACCCCCTCTTAGTGTTTTTCCCCCCTTTTCTCCATTCCTTAATTTTTTTCTATTTACATTACCCCTTTTAAATATTTTTCTGGCGTTAAGATCTTGACAAGAGCCTGACGAAACTGGTTGTTCAAATATATAGATTTTTTTTTAATAATAAACATGCTCACACCTTCCCTGGGCCTATACGTTTTCCTTGCGATTAATAAGTTGTGGACCATTGATAAATTATTAAAAATATATATATATATATATATATATATATATATATATGTATATATGCTACCCGACACAGGGCTTGAGGTCTCTTGCAAAAGAAATTAACGGTTGCCACTAGCGTAATGCAAAGCTCTGTGTATAAATTGAGCTCTCGGCCGCTGTTAAGCGTACATACGTAAACAAAAGAAAAAAAGTGATATATCTGCGTTTAAAATCCTTTCGCTAACATTGAGTTTCCTCTTGGTTGTCCAGTAGACTCTCTACCTGGCGTAAAAATCAGCTGGGTTTCTGTCCCTTATTCGAGAATATCGTGTGTCTCGGTATTCTCAATAGTTGTTATACAATAAAATAGCCCGTCTGTGGATGCATATATATATATATATATATATATATATATATATATATATATATATATATATATATATATCACAAAAGTGATAATACATTTTGGAATATTTCTTTTATACTGATTTTTTAAATTATTATTCTGAACTAATTTGAACCTTAGGTCATGGTCTGGGGAAAAACGGGTAGGTGGAAAAGAGGAATTTAGAAGTTTATAAATTATTTGGGGGGTGAAGTACTTGGCAAAAAGAAGCAAAACGAATATCGAGAGAGGATGAGTGAAGAGGTGTGGCTAGTATGACATTAATGTTTTGAAGTCTGGGACTGTGAATTTTTATAGAGTCTCCAAGTTGTTCAAAGTGGATTGAGTCCAGAATGGAAGCGATGCTTCACTGGTAGTCTTGAGTGCCCGTGGTGTAATGGTTATCGTCGTAGGGAATGAACACGGCGACACAAGTTCAAATCCTGGACGAGACTGATTGCATTTCACTTAGCGCTTATACCCTTGGTAAAGGTATGAATCCAATTATTCTCCCTCCAGCTATGGGTAAATAGTAGGGCAGACCTGGTTGTTCAGCCTTGGCGAGGCAACTAGTCTAGGAGAAGGAAAACTCTGAATTCAAACCTGTGAAACTCCGCTTAAAAATTGACCTTGTATCATATCCTCCCCGAGCGGAGGGGTTGGTAAATATGGGTTGTCTTGAGATTCCAGTTTGCCCCTTTCCTCTCCATTTCCTGCTTTTATTGATCAAAATCCGGACTAAAACGTTTTCTGATTGGTTGTCCAATAAGAGACAATTAGGAGTCATATTCCCATGGTTCAGCAAATCCCATTTCAGAAATATATCTTACAGTTATAGGGAAAACCTTTCTTAGTTCATTTGTCCAATGGGAACAGGTTCAGCGCAATGGGGTTGAACTAAAAATTCATCCGCAGCTCACTCTCCAATTAGGGTGAATTAAATTTAAATCTCCCTTTTCACATTGACCTTTAAAATAAGGACCTGAAAAATATATGTTACGAAATGAGCTGTCTCGTCTTTATGATCGACGGAGTCAGATGACAACCGAAGAGTTAAATAAATTTACTGACCTTTAAAATCAAAAACAATTGTCCCTCATTTAATTGAATTTTAGAAGCAATCAACCAGTTTTTTCGGTCAATTTAAGCCTTGATCAAAAATATACTTATTTTAAGGATTTTTTTGTCTTTGAGATATTGTATTCTAATTTTTTTATAGATTAGTTATTTAACTACTCATCGTGTCACACGCTGACTCAGCGTATAGAGAAAAACCTTGACGGCTATTGCGCAAGAATGCTACGAGCTGTATTGAACAAATCTTGTAGGCAACTTCCTATAAAACAACAGCTGTACGGTCACCTACCACCCATCTCTAAAAACATCCAAGTAAGAAGTACAAGACATGCGGAACGCTGCTGGAGAAGTAAGGACGAACTCATAAGCGATATTATCTGAGTGACCTTTTCACACAGACGAGTGATTGTTGGACGACCAGCTACAATTTATCTATTATAGCTTTATTCGGACACAGGATGTAGCTTGTAAGACCTGCCAGAAGTGATGGACGATAGAGACGAATAGTGAGATGGAGAGAGAGAGTGAGGGGAATCTTTCAACAGGGCATGATGATGATGATGATGATGACAATTTCTAGGTTTTCATTTGTTTTTAATGAGACGCCCTTTTTTTTTAAATATCTTTTCTTTAAATGTATTTATGGTGATAAATGTATTTATGGTATATACTTAACAGGTTTTTTGGGAGCTGAATTATATTTCTTGGGATTTTTTCGTACAAGTTTTAACTGGTGAATTTTCAATGAAATGTGTATGACAGTAAGTCTCTACAAATCATTAGGACACTTTTAAGTATTCTAAAAGGTTTTAACATGATAGCAGGATAGGATATAAAATTAATGAATGCTTACTTATGTCCATCTGACAGTTACATTACTCCCAGTTTCATGTACTTTTACAAAAGAATTCATTTATGTGTCTAGTCAGATACACTGTTTCTGCTTGTAAGGCGTATTCACTTTTTATGCAAACAATGGCTCAGTTCCATTACCAGAAAATCAACACTTGCTATTCTTTTTCGTATTATTTATTATTGCTTTTATATTGTTGGTTTGTATGGCGTTATTTTGCGCTGTTTTTAGATAAGATTCAGTTTCCGTCTTAAGGTGTCCATTTCTTAATCATTTCCGGGTCTTCTTGAGTGAAATCTATCTGGTTTGTCACTTGAAATGACTATACATTTTTTCTTTAAATGTTATTGTTAAACTTCTTTCTAGTTTCTCCTGTAAGCCATTGATGATTGTCTTTTTTTTTTTTTTTTTGGCTTCTGAGTGACAACACGTCTTCTCAAGTCTCCAGGATTTTTCTCAGTATTCTAGCTGATCTTAACAGTAGTGCAGTTTAGATGGTCTCGAATCCTCCTTTTCCCAGTCAGCTGGGGCTGTAGAACACACTGTAGACCCCCCCAAACGAGTGGCCTGGGTATGACACTAAACAATCTGATGGTGAGGTTCCAGCAGTGCTGAAGCTTTGGGGAATGCAGAATACCCCTTCAATGCCATCGCTCCTAGGTCAACTCTGGCCCGGAGTGGTAGCACCTGATAGGGCTCTATCTATGGGTTAAATAGAACTAACAGCATACTTATGCTAAAATGAATTGTTTGAGTAAACTGAATATCTTGAAATAGAAATGTTTTTGACAATTAAACCGTACTTACATTTAAATTGCGTGCTTATGCTTAACTGAATTATTTAAAAAAGAACTGTTTTTCGACATTAGAACTGTATTTAAACTTAACTGAATTGTTACATATAACTGCTTAAATAGTTTAAAATGGAAATCTTTTTGACAATTAAACTGTGTACTTATGCTAAAGTGAATTGTTTTAAATAAAACAGATTATTTACAAAACTATGGATTTGGGATTAAATAACCGACAAAGGTTGATATGCCATAAAACCCAACAAACCAAACCAAACCAATCGAATTCGCCTATTTTCTATCTCCCCCAGCCCCCTTCACCAAGTCATTGGAGACCGATCCAGAAGTTCCTGTTATTGTTGATATTAGCGTTACTTTCATGTTCCAGACCTTTTTCTCTGGCAAGGTGAATGTACCTATCACTCTTTGTTTTCTTTGATTATCACTCTGTGGAGCGCCAGAAGGACAAAGTCAACTTTACGGTAGGATTCGTTTTTTTCTTAATAATCAAAAAGGTCTTGTTTTTCTGGTCATTATTACGTGATATTTTTATACCTAAAACCCACAGATAATTTATTCGTCTCATTCCCTTGGACTAATTCTAGTTTGTACATAATATCATTTGGTAGTATGATCAAATTTCAGTTTCTTGGACAATTCCACGTAGACACCCTCCCCCTCCAAGTTGTGTCCGTTCTTATTCTCTATTTACGTTTGTTGGTTGAATTCGCTTATTATGCAATGATTTGTTTCATCTCTACCCCCACATAACCTAAATTTAATATTCTGTTGCGTTTTATATATTTTAGCTTTAATATAGTTGGTCCTTATGGCGTTGTTTCGTGTTGCAGTAAGAAATTCACTTTCTCTCTGAAAGTTTCCCCTTTTTATCCATATTTAATACTTCGTACGTGATATTTTCACTTAAAATATCCTTTTTTTTTTCTTCTCATTTCTGTTTCGTTGTTAGTGTTGTCCTGTTAATCCTTTTGATATAAGTTTTGTTTCTAGTCGCTGTAATTAATGTTTATTTGTTCTTTTACGTGTCGTCTTCGAGTCGTCGAATTGATATATCAACGCTATCTTCATCCTCCTTTTCATGACCCATATAGTGTGTCAGTGTTTTCTCTCGGATGTAAATTGCCCGGTCGGCAGGGGGCTGTTAAAAACATCGAATACTTCTCTACAGAGAAGTGAGACGCCCAAACGAGTAGCCCAGTCGGAAAAGGCTGTACAATGCACCGACTGTATCTCTACAGAGTTGTAAGACCATCCCAACGAGTGTCCTATACATGACACTAAACAATTTGATGGTAAGGATCCAGCAATACTGGAAATTTGGGAAATGCTGAGAACCCCTTCATTGCCATCACTCCCAGGCCCACTCTGGCATGGAGTGGTAGCACCTGATGAAGGTCCTATCTATGGGTCAAATAAAACTAAACAGCATACTCACGCTAAACTGAATTGCTTGAAATAAGACTGTTTTAACATCTAAACTGCGTACTTTTGTTAAACAGAATCATCCGAAATAAAAGTGTTTTTACTTTAAATTTCATTCCCAAGTCGGCTGGGGCTGTAAAATACACTGATTTTACCTCTGCTGAAGGGTAAGACACCTCCAACAAGTGTCCTGGATATTACACTAAACAATTTGATGGTAAGGTTTCAGTGATACTGGCGCTATGGGGAATGCTGAGTACCCCTTCATTGCCATGGCTCCCAGGTACACTCTAGCTCTGAGTGGTAGCACATGATAGTGTCCTATCTATGAGTTAAATAGAACTAAATGGTTGTTTTTGCCTTTAAACTGCGTACTTATGCTGAACTGAATTGCTCGAAATAGAACTGTTTAGACACGTAAACTGCATACTTGTGCTTTAGTGAATAGTTTGAAATTGAACTGTTTCGACATTGAAACTGTGCTTAGGCTAAGCAGAATTGTTTGAAATAAACTGTTTTGACATTTAACTGAGGATAAACAAAAAGTATACTTATACTAAACTAAATTGCTTGAATAAGAACTGTTTGACTAAACTGAATAGCTTGAAATAGAAATGCTTTTGACAACTAAACTGTATTTATGCTAAACCGAATTGTTTGAAATAGAACTATTTACTTGTATAAAAACGGATTTGTCATTAAATAACAAACAAAGTTTGAGATGCCATAAAACCCAAACTAAACGAAACTAATCTCGGTTGTAAAGCCTTGTGCATCATCATCAGCTTTCTTGTCCTCACGTCCATTTCTCGATTTTCCTCATCCATTTCAGGATTTGTCCCTTGAATCTTACGAGATGGATGACGCAGGTGTTTATACTTTTAAAGATATTTCTGTCACAGAGTTTTGTCTTCTTGTTGCCTGTGGTACTATGTTTTTTTTTTTCTTATTTCATGTCCACTTGTTTGATTATATATGTTTCCAATATTTCCAAGATCTTTTAGGTTTCCGTTTTCTCCGGGCGTTCTGATATTTCCTTGATTTGGCAGGTCTGTTCTTAATCTCGGTTTCATACAATTCTTAACAGGGCTGGCCCAGAATACACCGACTACATCTCTGTAGAGTAGCAAGACTCAACCAACGAGTGTACTAGATATGACTCTACAAAATCTGATTTTGTTGCTCCAGTAATGCTGGAGCTTATGGAATGCGCAGTGCATATTTATTGCCATCGCTCCCAGGTCTATACTAACCTGGAGTGTTAGCACCAGAAAGGGTCCAATCTATTGGTCAAATCTTAGTAAACTAGGTGCTTATGCTAATCTGACTTGTCTAGAATAGAACTGCTTTCTTACATTTAAACTGAGTATTTATGATAAACTGAATTGTTTGAAAAAGAACTGTTTTATTAATAAAAATTGATTTGGTATTAAATAACCTACAATGGTTGATATTTTTAAAAAAATGATTTTTCACCAGGCCTTGGTTCTTATGGAATTGTTTTGTGCTGCTATAAGGAGATATTCTGTTTCTCTTTTAAAGTTTCCTTATCTTAGCCATGTCCAGGTTTTCTCGTGCCAGATGTTATTTATAAGTCATTTAAAGTGCCCATAGAGTTGTTTTTCTTCCAATTTTTCTTTCCTATTTATTGCAATTCTGTTGGTTATCTTGTTTTCAGTATCGTTTTTGATGACTGTAATCAGTCCTCCTGCATGTTTCTCTATGTAGTCTTCGAGTCGTTGTATCGATGGGTCAACACTGACTTCAATGCTGACAAGTACTCGTCCTCCCTCCTTTCTTCAGACATATTGTCTGTCAACGTCGTCTCTTGGATGTAGTGCCTTATGCATGGTCATAAGTATCCTTGTTTTTTTGGTCCATCTGCTTAAGTTTTTCTCTTGTCCACTTCAGAATCGATCCGGAATATCTATTGATAAGGTTTCTACTGGATGGTTTTGTATCGAGTAGCTTTTCATTTCTTCTGCGATATTCTTTTTTAAATTTATCTTTCGTTTCCAGTTGTTTGATGGTGTTAGCCTCCAAGATGCCCAAGTATTTGTAGGCTTCCTTTTCTCCGAGCGTTCTAATCTTGTCTTGACTTGGTAGTTCCATTCCGTCAATCAGATATCGTTAACCACTTTTTATTGTTAGCATGGCGAATTTTTCTATGCCTAATTTCATCCCTTAACTGTATATTCTCACTGCGTGTATTAGAGCTTCCAATTCTTTTTTTCATTTTTTGCAAACAGTTTGATGTGCATGTACACTACTAGAGAGATCTTTTCTTGCTATTAACTAAGTTTGTACCCGGCTGTGCATTTTCTGAGTACGTGGTTAAATGGCATAATGTCAATTATGAATAGTAATGGTGATAGTTCATCCCCTTGAAATATACCTCTTTGGACCCTCGCTTCAGCTAAGTTTCATCCTCCTCCTGTTAGTTTTACTTTCAATGGTTTTCTTGATAAAGTTTGAATTCATGTAATATTTTGTGCATTTTGAGGAAGTTTATTATTCAGGTTTGCAGGACCATATCATATATTTTTTTTTATAATCAATCCAGGCCATTGCTACATTTTTCCGTCTGGTCTTGCCCTCATTTAGGACGTGTTGATCTATGTAAAGTAACTCTGCTGTGCCTCTGGATCGTTCGCGGTATCCTTTCTGCTCCTCAGGAACAACCTGCGGCTTGTTATCAAGTATTAAATCTCTTCCCTTATTTGTGCGGTTAATATTTTCCACATGGTTGGTAAGCACGTTATGGGTCTGTAGTTCTTTGGAGGGGTTCCTTTACCTGGGTCCTTTTGGATCAATGCAGTCATTTCTCTGGTCCTCCATTCGGGTACTTGTGCTCCTTGTAACCATCTGTTCATTTCTCGTGATAGTAAGTCATGAATGGAGGTTTTCCAGTTTGATATTCTTTAGAGTCGTTTTTCGTAAATCTATGTGTATTTACGCTTTTGGGCCTTCTTTAAGCCCTTGTGATTCTTTTGTCATATTGTATATCCATTCAGCTTTTCCGTTATATTTTTTAGTTGCCATATGTTAGTCCAAAATCGTTCAGTTTCTCTTGCATCCAGTTGTTGGTATGTTTTCGAGTCATCTGCTCCCAGTTATTCGTAGAATTTTCCTTCGAAGTTTTGGAATGTCCTGTTTTGTCTGTATTGCTTTACCCTTTCTCGATATCTTTTTAATCTTCCTTCTATCGCCATTACTTTCTGGTTTATTTCCTCAAGTTGTTCTGTAAGTTTTTCTCGTGTTACCTTTTCCTTTTTGTTCCAACATATTCCAGCGTCTTTCTTTTGTTTTATCATTTTGGCCCGTTTTCGAAGATTTTATTTATCTGCGTTTCTAGTCGAATTTTCCATCCTAGTTTTGATCCTTTCTCCATGCTTTTTGAGATGATTCCAAACTATTTTGTCCTCTGCATAGATTAGTTCCTTTAATTCGGTTATATTACTCGTTAATATATAAGGTAGTACTTGACTTATTCTATTTGTTTCCGTCTTAACTGTTCTCCATTCAATGTTTCTTAATAATGGTAAAGTAATTTTTTCACTGTTCATCATCATCATCATCATGTCGTGCTGGTAGCACGGATATCCCTGACCCTCTCTCGCCACTTTTCCCTATCGTTCATCGCCTCAGGCAGGTCTTCTAGACAACATCCCGTATCCTCATATAGTTGCTGAATGTATGTTCGTGCTGGTCGTCCTGCTTTGCACGGCCATGTGTGGGGGTCCATAAGAGTACATCACTTATGAGTTCGTCCCTGCTTCTCCAGCAGTGTCCTGCATATCTGGTTCGTCTAGCTTGAATAGTTTTCGTGATAGGATGCAGGTGGCCGTACAGTTGGTGTCTGGTGGGGTGTTGCCGCCAGGACTTGTTCAAGATTGCTCGCAGCATTCTTGTGTAATTGCCGTCTAGCTTCTTTTCCAGCCGTTTTGTTAGAGTCCATGTAGTGCAGCCATATAGCAGTATCGATACATTCGCTGCCTGGAAGAAACTGCGTTTCATTTTATCGGTTAGGTCTGATTTCCATATAATCGATAGCTTATTGATAGCTGTCCATGCCTTTGTTAACCTCGTGTCGATGTCCTTTTCGGTTGATTCGACGCTGCTTCCTAGGTAAGTGAATTTGTCTACAAGTTTAAGAGGGGTTCCGTCTAGAGTGGAGATGTCACCTGTTTGATTATTGCACATATATTCCGTTTTGTGGGCATTGACATAGAGGCCTATGCCTGCGGCTGCTCGTTCCAAACTATGCAGTAGTGTTTCGGCTTGGTTGGGTGTATCTGCCAGTATCGCTATGTCATCGGCGTATTCGGCGTCGGTAATTGTTTTTGCGGGGTACCTTCTGCTTCTTTTCTTTGTCAGCTCGAAGCCGTTCTCTGTGATTTTGTCAATCGATGTTCTAAGTACGTAGTCTAGACAAATGATAAACAGGTATGGAGCTAGCGTGTCCCCTTGTAGTACTCCTGCTACAATGTCGAAGTATTCTGTGTCTCCATCTGGTGATCGTACTTTTACTTTCGTGTTTCTATAGAGAATCGTTATTGCTGCTAAGGTTTCTTTAGGTATGCCGTATGCTCGTAGGATTTGTTCAATCTTTCCTCTGTGAATGGAATCGTAGGCCTTGGTAAAGTCGACAAATATTAATGTCGCTTGTAGGTTTTTTGCCCGTACACTTTCAAGGATTCTACGAATGAAAATTTCCTTGATTTATCTTTGTTCTTGTGATAATGTTACTTTTAGGTTGTTTGGTTGTGTGTTGTTTTTTTTTGTGGCGTTTCTATTTTCCGAACTTAGCAGTTCATTTCTGTATTCTAATTTTGTTTGATAATTCTTGATGTGTCTGGTACAGTACTATTATTGTCTTATATTCTATTTTCTGATGTATCTCTGGTATTTTAACGTCAGAAAACCAACCTTTCTTTATTATTGTTCTAACTCGGTCAGTAAGTCTTTGCCTTGTTGTCCGAAAACTGCACATTTTTGCCAGACCTTTATTAATTCGTTTCCTATATACTCTTTGTGAAGGGTTGCTCCTGTACTGCAAGTCAATTGTCTTCTCTGGTCCATGTTTTGCGTTTACGTCTCCGGTTGTTGCTGTTCCTTAAGTCGTTATTCGTGTACCTTAAAAAAAAAAGAGCAGGCAGTATTCGTTGAATGGCGCTCGGGTCACCCATGTTGGCTATCATGAGAGCCCGTGCCGATCATTACACCCAAGAATGCTGGCTGGTCCCCACGTTGTGTAATATTGTGATTCGACATTTTTATCATAGGTGGTATACTATCAGCGCGCCTGACATATATGTGGCCGAGAACAGTCATGGTGACTGTTCATGAACAACGGGTAAAAATAAAAGCACCCAAAGTTTTTAATTTAGTTATGGTCCGTTGTCCTGCTATTTTGTGTCGTACTTCTCGAAATCCTGAGCTATTTTCAAGTTTTCCTGTATCACCTTTATATTTTGTACTTACTGTCTTATTTGTAGACTTTATTTCCAAAGAGGCTTGTCATATTTTACTAGATATAAGGCTCCTGATAACTTTCCAGTTACATTGAGGACGGTACTTGTACTTACTTAGGGCTTTTAGAATATCAGGTATGTATTTTTCATCGATTGATTGAGCCATATAGAGATTGATGCAGTAAATGTAAACAAATCTTTCGTGATTTTGAAATAGTTTAGCTGAAAATAATTTTAGGAATTAAAAAAAAAAATTTCATTTAAAAGTACATTAGTTCACCAAGATATTTTACGAGTAACAGAAAATCAGTGTTTTTTTTTTTAAATTAGAGACATTTTACTGACCCGATTTTCTCCAATCACCACTAGGCGAAGATTAATTTTTTTGCTGTAACAGTTAAATTCCTACTATCTAACTAGTGGGCGATGAGAATTTGTGTCAATATATTTTCTAAGAATTACACGTCACGGGATTTTTGATAATTTTTCATCCTAAGTTTTTTTTTCCTTCTTTCGTATTCTCCTCAATTATAAACACTCCCTAATGGTTAAGTTTAGCGAGGTAAATCTAAACAAATATCTCGTGATTTCGAAATAGTTTAGCTGAAAATAATTTTAGGAATTAAAAAAAAAATTTCATTTAAAAGTACAATAGTTCACCAGGATATTTTACGAGTAACAGAAAATCAGTGGGTTTTTTTTTAAATTAGAGACATTTTACTGACCCGATTTTCTCCAATCACCACACAGCGAAGATTTTTTTTTTGCTGTAACAGTTAAATTCATACTATCTATCTAGTGGGCGATGAGAATTTTAATGTTAATATATTTTCTAAGGATTACACGTCACGGGATTTTTGATAATTTTTCATCCTAAGTTTTTTTTTTTTTTCCTTCTTTCGTATTCTCCTCAATTATAAACACTCCCTAATGGTTAAGTTTAGCGAGGTAAATCTAAACAAATATCTTGTGATTTCGAAATAGTTTAGCTGAAAATAATTTTGGGAAATTAAAAAAAAATCTTTCTTTAAAAACAGAATAGATCACCATAAGATTTTACGAGTAATGGAAAATCAGTGTTTTTTTAAATTAGAGTCATTTTACTCACCCAGTTTCCTCCGAACACCACACATCGAAGATTCGTTTTTCGGCCCTAACAGTTGGATATTTTTATTTATTTATTTCGCTGGTGGCTTTTTTGCTGAAATAAGAGTGACGGCCAGACACCTCAAATTCCCCGGACTCTTCTAATATTCCATCTGATTTTAACACTGTTGTAATCCGAGTGGTCTTTATTCTAATCCTGATGTCAGGAACGGCAAGGATACTAAAAAGTGTCTTAAAGAGTTTAAGTAAATTATAGTTACTCAGTAGGCCACGAATTAAAAGTTAAAACCATGCGAAAAATTGGAAAAATATTTCTTGAAATCACAAAATCGAAAACAAACCCTAATTCGTTTTTATACTGTTGCATCTATTTTCTTTTTTATCTAGTTTATTTTTTTTTTATCTTGTCTTGCCGAAACGGATGCGTCTAAAATGTTTTGTATACTTAAAAAAGAAAAAAGAAGCGTCGTCTTCCTGAGAAAATTGGTCCAAATGTAATTTTCATTTCAAACTACAAGGACGAATATTGATAGCTAAGCTGAGAAGAAAACCATAGATCATTGTTTTTTGCAACGGACAATACAGAACAAGACATTACTTATCCAACATTAAATCAGGCAAGATCAAATTACCTCGAGAGGGAGTCCCCGTGGCATAATGTCTAAAATGTCGAACTGTGACATCCTAGTAAGCGAGTTCGAACATCAGTCGGTCTATGACGTTCATTTTCATACTCATACTTTGGGGAAAGGCATGCGACTTCTTACTCCTTTAGCTATGGGTTAAATAGTAGCACTACTGTTCTTCTAAAGGGATGGCTTTGTCATTAAATAACCCATAAAGATTTATATGACATTGAACTAAGAAACCAATAATCTCCCACTGGAAATGGAATAGAAAATATAGAAATGGAAGGGATATAACAAAGTCTTAATATATGAAAATCTTTACATTTGTATGGAATTTCACAGCAGAATTATAAAACCCCAGATTCCATTTTAGATATGACAGAAGATCACAATATGGTCTTAAAAGTGGAAAATCTTCACATTCGTATGGAATTTCACAGCAGAATCAGAAAACCGCAGATTCCATTTTAAATATGACAGAAGATCCCAACGAAGTCTTAAAAGTGGAAAATCTTCACATTTGTATGGAATTTCTCAGCAGAATCAGAAAACCGCAGATTCCATTTTAGATATGACAGAAGATCACAACGAAGTCCTAAAAGTGGAAAATCTTCACATTCGTATGGAATTTCACAGCAGAATCATAAAACTGCAGATTCCATTTTAAATATGACAGAAGATCACAATATGCTCTTAAAAATGGAAAATCTTCACATTTGTATGGAATTTCACAGCAGAATCATAAAACTGCAGATTCCATTTTAAATATGACAGAAGATGATCACAAAAGTATATTTTATTGAGCACAAAACCTCGATATGGAAAATAATGAATCATATTTATAATGAAATAGAGAAAGCAAACAAATTATCTAATTGAGGTGAGTCCCTTTCACCTGTAATCAGTCTGATTCTCTGGCAGAAAACAAAATTGCAAATCGCAGATAGATTTTGTATAGTATGCAGTATATTAAAAAGAGAGTGAAACCTTATTTTGAACCACAATCCTTCCTTGAGAATGAGACGCATAAAAGTATCTGCAATTTGGGCTTACAAACAGATCTTCTCTCACAGGTTGAAACATCGGACCTAGAAGAAAATAACTTGTCCTCTTGTGGATTTTTCTGTTCCAGCAAACCGCAGAATTATCATAAAAAACGAAACGATAAGAAAAAAAAACTCATGAAAGAAAATGGTGAAATTAAAATGGTGAAACAATATATCATAGAAAGAATCAATACCGTCCTGACTAAGTAAATAATAATCTAATTTGTTCTACCTCCATTTTTTTCTATACTTCCGGTACTCACACGCAAGACACATTCGCGCTCGTTTCGAACTTTGAGGTAGGCCATTTCGCTTGTCACTTCTTGCTTCTTTCTTTTGGTGTTGCAATGAAAGGAATTCAATTCACACAACTTCGTTGTCACATTTTATTTCTCTCGTTCGTTCGGCTCATCACCTGTTTTTTACCCAGTCGGGGACGGTTCCTGGATTCACGTACACGTCAGCTGTTCTGCCTGCATATACAGCACGCCAATCGTTGTCTCTTTGAACGACGAATCCCAGTTGGCTATCGGAGGCAACAGTCTGCGGGTTCTGCTTTTCAATTTCACTACAACAGCTGAATATCATCCAATCAATATCAGAACTGTGAGGTATTAATTATTAAACGCTTTTTTGGGTTATTTTATTGTACGTTACACTGTCAAAGAAGAAACGATACCAGAAATTATGGGTTTAGGATAATTTGTGTTACTTAAAAGGGCATTTGGAAATACATTTATAAAAGTGAATACTAAAACTCCAATCATGAAATAAGTAAAATGCAATATCTACAAATGTTATGTTTTGACCTGTTGACCCGGCCAAGAATGCCATTCAAGGTAATGCACCGGAAGGAAGTGACACATTCTGATGGGAGTTATGAGAGGAAATCACGTGGGCGGAAATTGGCTGATGAAATGGGACGAGGTAAAAAATCCCATTATACTCTCATAGACTGACGCACCGGAAGAGAGTGACCTCTGAACTGGATGACAGTTATTTCCGCTCGATGACGATCACACAGGCCATTCCAAAGAAAGCGGAAGTGACACATCCCGGTCGCTAGATATCGGAAGACATTCCGGAGGCGTATCCATATCACTGCGTGGGAGTTTAAAGGTAATATAAGGCCGACGAATTGAACAGAGGACAGTTGAGTTCCGGTCAGTTGGGTTCAACGAGCCAGTGGAGACAGGCGAGTAGAGTTGAGGTGGTAGACGAGATGTAGTAAGGAAAGCCAGTGCTCCGGTTGAGCAACCATGGAGAACGAGAAAGACACAACGCTGACGGCCATAACTTCGGGTTCAAAATATTTCAGTAATGTTCGGTCGCCAGCTCCCTCTCACACGCAAACTTGGAACAAACCTTTCGAAACTTACAAATAAAGATGTGAGGTAAAATATTTTATGAAGAAGTCTTCCTGCGTCTGTCTTTGTCACTGCGTCTTTATCATCGTGCGTCTGTCTTTATCATTGCGTCGGTATATATCCAGCATATATATGTATATTTCTGCATGAATCAGCAGATGACTATATAACACAAATCCTTCAGCACTCTATTAGCAGGACGTAGAATAAGTTGATTGTATCTCCTGCTGAGAAGTAAGACCTTGACTTCGAGGCGTGTCCTGGGTATATCACTAAACTAAATCTGATGATGAGGCTCCAGTTGTGGAGTACCTATTCATTGCCATTACTCCCAGGTTCACTCGACTCAGACTGTAACAGGTACTTGCACATTATGTAAGAATGTTTAATAAACATGATTTCCTAACCTCTAGACATAAAATAACCAAAGATGGGTTGACATGCTATTAAAATCAATCAATCAAATCTTTGAAGTTTTTTTTTTCTTGTCACTGGAACTTGGCGAGGAGATAATCAGTTGAAAGTTAGCAGACTAAGCGAAAAAGGTAAGAGTAGTATTCTTAAGAGAATCTTAATTGTTTAAATATAATTTGAACTAAAAAAAAAAAAGCATTTGGAAATCTAAAAGATAGAATGATCTATGTGAAACCGGAACTTGGAAAGGGGGTTAATCAATTGAGAGCAAGCAGACCAAGTGGAAAGGGATATGGTTGTAAGTAAGTAAAGTTTACGGCCCTTATCGAGGGTGATCCGAAGGTTCCCGTTCGATAGCTTCTACACGAAGGTGTAGGGGAGGGCATTACTTCTTTCCCTGGATTGCTCCACTTTACCCTTGATCCGTACCATATAATGCCAAGTGCTTATCCAGGAGGCCTCAAGTACCATTTTTTGAGTCTTTGGTATGACTCGATCTGAGATTGAACCCAGGTCTCCTTGGCCATTGGCGAACACCCCTAACCATCATGCCAATGTCTGTTAAAATCTGCTAGAATATATAGAAAGTTCTAGGGATTTTGGAAGACGGTCTGTCAATCAGATACTTCTAAAAAAACACCAATCAGAACTGGTGGGAGACACATTGTGTCATGTTTATTATGAAAAATGGAAAAAGAAATATAACAGGAGAAATCGAATTAACAAATCGTGAAAGAATCAGTACGCATGAAGAAAAGAAATAATTTCAATTACTAGGGAATATTAGAAGTAGACACCATCAAACAAACGGATATGAAAGAAAACATTAAAAAAGAGTACCTCAGTCGGACTAGAAAAATTGACGTGACCAAGCTCAAAGAGGCAAAAATTTAGGTAATACCCCTTTCAAAATATTCAGGATTATTTCTAAAATTAACTAAGTGAGGAACTAAGAGAAATTGACCAAAGGCAAATAAATTGAATTCTATGAACAAAGCCTTATATTCGAAAGATGACATTGACAGACTACATATATCAAGAACAGAAGTAGAGAGGACTGGCCAACTTTGAGGACTGCATATATACATCAATACAATGATTCAGAGATTACAAAGAAAGACAAATCACAATGGCTAGTAACAGTATTAACGAAATAAAACCATATTAAAAAGGAAGAAAAACTAGGAAATAGAAAAGGGAAGAAAACGAATGTATGGAGATTGACTGGACCACGAGAAAACCTGAAAATGGCTACGAAAAGGAAACCTCAAGAGAGTGACTGATTTTTTTCTAATTGCAGCACAAGAGAAACAGTATAAGAACCAATGGGATTTTCGCTGAAATTGATAATAGTTACCTAAATAAAATAATGTAGATTATGTGGAGAAAAATATGAAACGGTTAATCTTATAAGTAGATGCAGCAATATAACGCAAAAAAAATGAAGACCATTGTGCAAGATGTTAGAATTTGACCAAATTACCAAATAGTTTAGCTTCTTTGATTAATGGCATACCAAGCTTTGTCGGTAATGCCGAATCCATCCTTCTAGAAGAATTGTAGTTGTACTATTTAACCCATAGCTGGGAGGATAAGGAGGTTCTTATCTTTCCCAAGAGTATTCATCCAAATATGATTGTTAAGCGCAGCCGGGGGTTCGAACTGCCTTACAACGAATCTGAAGTCCATTGCTTTAGTCATTACATCACATGATTCAACATTTTTATCATGGGTGGTATACTATCAGCGCACCTAAAATATATGTGACCGAGAACAGTCATGGTGACTGTTCATGAACAACGGGTAAAAAAAAACACCGAAAGTTTTTAACTTAGTTAGGGTCCGTTGTACTTTTCTTGGTGTGTCTGGTACAGTACTATTATTGTCTTTATATTCTATTTTCTGATGTATCTCTTGTATTTTAACGTCAGAAAACCAACCTTTCTTTATTATTGTTCTGACTTGGTCGGTAAATCTTTGCCTTGTTGTCTGAAAACTGCACATTTTTGCCAGACCTTTATCAATTCGTTTCCTATATCCTCTTTGTGAAGGGTTGCTCCTGTACTGCAAGTCAATTGTCTTCTCTGGTCCATATTTTGCGTTTACGTCTCCGGTTGTTACTGTTCCTTAACTCGTTATTCGTGTACCTTAAAAAAAGAGAGAAGCCAGCATTCGTTGAATGACGTTTGGGTCACCCATGTTGGCTATCATGAGAGCCCGTGCCGATCATTACACCCAAGAATGCTGGCTGGTCCCCACGTTGTGTAATATTGTGATTCGACATTTTTATCATAGGTGGTATACTATCAGCGCGCCTGACATATATGTGACCAAGAACAGTCATGGTGACTGTTCATGAACAACGTATAAAAAAAAGTACCCAAAGATTTTAATTTAGTTATGGTCCGTTGTCCTGCTATTTTGTGTCGTACTTCTCGAAATTCTGAGCTATTTTCAAGTTTTCCTGTATCACCTTTATATTTTGTACTTACTGTCTTGTAGACTTTATTTCCGAAGAGGCTTGTCATATTTTACTAGATATAAGGCTCCTGATAACTTTCCAGTTGTATTGTTACATTGCTTTAATCATTACATCACATGGACACCCTCTATTATCAAATGGTATATGTACAGATCGGAATCAATCGTAGACTATGAGACCCATAAAATTCTCTTGGATTCTAAGTTACAGACGGATAGCCTATGGGGTCACAAGTCAAGCTGTGTTGCCGTTTACCATCTGACTCCATTCTGGATTTTTTTGTTTTGTTGCTATAACATTTTGGATAAGAAGGCCGTAAAAGAATTATATGAAAGAAGATTATAACAGATAGGAGACGAAGACATATTTTTTACATTTTTCTTTTGTTTTTGGTTCAATAACCATTCAGTGGGTAAGGAAATTCTCCCTGAATACAAATGAAATCGTTGAATCTCCCAGTCAAGGTGTTAAAAATGCGTTTCTTGGGAATATATGTGTCCTTATTCGATATTTAAAGCTTTAACAACGTGTCCGGTATAACGAAGTGTTAGTCACTTTCGGGATTTCGTCTAAATCCGGTGTTTTAGTCATGGGTTGGTAGTGAAAGATGACGACTACTACCAGTGGAAGGTTAGCCAATGCATCGTCTAAAAGACAAACACATGTCGTCCTCCACTTGTTAGCAAGGTGTTGGCACTCCACTTGGTCACTGATGAAATAGAGTGAGTGAGAGATTTTCTTCCTTTTGTGCAGACGGTCCCCTTTTCTTGCGCGTGCATCGCCCCTCTTCCCGTCAGAGGCCTCTGGGAATTTCTATATATTCAAATAATTATTCTAATTTGATTAAAATTTTTATTTATTTATTAATTACCTAGAAGCCTTATTCAGGCCTGAAAACCAGGCCTACAGTTAATTAACTAAAAAAAAAAAAGAAATCAAAGAGAATTTGCCACCTTGTATCTTTTGCCATTCCAGCAGACAACAGGAAGCGAAAAGAAAGCAAAAAGAAAGCCAAATACTCGGACTTTGACTTAGAACTGAAAATTCTTTTGAACATCACACTCAGTGCACTCGGAACGGTCCTCAAATATTTGGAAAGAAGAGTGTGAAAAACTCGCTTGGAGTGAAATGATAATAATGATATGTTCTTGCGAACCGCAGATTGAAAATTAAAGAAAGCGAAAAAATAAACAAGTACTTGGATCTTGCCCAAGAGCTGAAAAACCTGTGGAAGATGAAGGTGTCGGTGATAAGAATGGTAGGTATTGCGCTTGGAACGATTCCCAAGTGATTCGAAAAAATACGGGAGAAATTGGAAATCAGGTGTAAAATCGAGACCATATATACAACAGCATTGTTGGGATCAGCTAATATTCTAAGAAAAGTATAAAATACCTGAGGATACTTGCTGTCACTCGAATTTCAGTTAAAGATCTAGCAGATAAAAACGGCGTTAAAAAAATACAGGAAGTATAATAATAATAATAATAATAATAATAATAATAATAATAATAAAAACTTTAGAATGGAAGATTATCGAAAATCACGTGACCTTTAATTCTTAGAAAACATTAAAAAAAATCCGTTCGCCCACAAGTTAGTAGAAATCGAACCATAAGGGCAGCAAGACGAAAAGTGTGGTGTTCGGAGGAAATCGTGTCAGTAAAATGTCTGTAATTAAAAAAAAATAAAAAAACAATATGTATTTTCTATTTCTTCAAAAATCTTTTGCTGAACTATTGTATTTTAAAATAAACAGTGTTTTAATGCTCCAAATTATTTTTAGCTAAACTATTTCGAAAACACGAAAGATTTGTTTGAATTTCCCGCGCTAAACTCTTGCATTAGCACTAATAAGGGAATGTATTAAATTTTAGGTGAAAGAAAGAAAGGAGAAAAAAAAATTAGAATGAAAGATTCTCGAAAATCACGTGACCTTTAATTCTAAGAAAATATATTAAAGAAAATTCCGTTCGGCCACTAGATAGTAAGAATTGAACCACAAAGGCAGCTAAACGAACATTCAGTGTGGTGTTCGGGGAGTATCAGGTAAGTAAAATGTCTCTAATTAAAAAAAATATATCATTTTCTGTTACTTGAAAAATCTTTTGGTGAACTATTGTATTTTTAAATAAAGTCTGTTTTAATCCCCTAAATTATTTTCAGCGAAACTATTTCCAAATCACGAAAGATTTCTTTAGATTTACCGTGTTAATCTCAATATGGCTGCTGACTTTTCTAAGTGAATGAAAAATACGCTCCTGCTAGACTTAAAGAATTAAATACTTATCACCCTCAGTTCAACCGGAAAGGCATCAAAAGCCTCTTATCTAGTTAGATATGACCAGCATCTTTGGAAATAGTCTTAAAATGTGAAAGTAAATATAAACCATAAAGGTGATACAGGAAAACCTGAAGATAGCTCAGGATTTTAGTTTGAGAAGTAAGATATATAATAGCAAGACACAGAACTTTAACGAAGTTAAAACTTAGTTTCTTTTTATTTTAATTTTATTTTTGTGACCAGCTGTTCATTAAAACACTCGCGATGGCTGTCTCAGTCACATATGTGTAAGGCGCGCAGATAATAAACAACCCCTGCATCTGGTTTAGCTACAATATACCACCCATGATAAAATGTCGAATTGCAATATTACACAACGTGAGACACAGGCAACAGGCTTGGGTGTCATGATCGTCAGGTGCTCTCCTGATAGACAAAATGAGATATCCGATCGTTATCCTGCGAATGTTTGCCGCTTTTTTTTCTGTCACGCGAATGACGACTAAAGGAACCACAACGACCAGAGAGCTAAACGCATTAGATGGACTAGGGAAAACAATCAACTTGAACTACACTGCTATTTTAGGAGCAACTCTTCCCAAAGACGATATAGGGAAAGAATGATAAACATCTGACAAGAATATTCTAGTTTTCAGACAACAAGCCAAAGACTTGCAAACTTACAATAATAAAGAAGTGTTGGTTTTCTAACCTTGACATTCTAGAGATACATTAAAAAATAGATAACAAACAAGGTGATAATAAAGTATCAAACACATCAAAATTTTTCAAACAAAAGCAACCTAACAGAAATAAACTGCCATCTTCGAAAAATGGAAACGCCACAGCCAAACAACGCCCAACTAAGCAGCCCTAAAGAAACACTATCACAAGAACAAAAGGTAAATCTAGAAAATTTAAAGAGAATTATCAACAGTGTAAAACTACTTTACCACCATTAAGAATCCTCAAGTCTCCAAAACTCTCCATAGTATTCTTGCAGATCTTAATAATGCTGTAGTTTGGATGGTCTTCACTAGTCCTCTTATTTTCAAGTCCTCCAACACTTGTATGGATCCTATAGTGACTGTACCAGTATCGCCGTCACTTTCTTGTTCAACATTTTTTTTTCAAATACCAAGCGAGGTGAAGGTACTTATTTTTCTTTGAGGGCATCTCGGGTAGTTAAATGGTTAGCAAGCTAACCTAGCAAACCTTCACGAGTGAGTTTTATTTTTATTGCCTACCCCATTAATCGTACTGTTAATTTTATTTATACCCCATTAATGCGGCCATACGCAAAAGTCTTAGTACATGACTACTTACATTTATTTTGCATTCTTTCAATTTTACTCGGTGGTCAGCAAAATCCACAGTTCGACAAGTTCTCTTTTTCTTGTGGATCATCACTAAACCTATTCGTCTGACCGAGATTAGGTGATACGTTTGCATGTCAAAATCCCAAAAGAGTGTGTGGGTCTCATTCTCCAGAATAGATTCAGGATCGTAAATACAGGATTTGTTTCTATGGTCAAATTTCAATTTTATTATTATTCTTTACTTCTTGAGAGTTTTTCACATCAGTTTTAGCTGACGGTTTTTCATAGAAGTTTGAATGACAGCAAGTCACCTTAAGTCTCCAGGACTCTACTCTGTATTCTGGCCGTTGCTAAAGAATGTTGTTGTTTTGATGGTCTCCAGTCGTCCTCCTATCTCCAAGTCCTCCATTCCCTTTAGTAATCTTTTGGTGACTGTACCAAAGCACCAATCACGATTGGTATAATTTTCACATTCATATTCCGTAGTTTTTTCAATTCCCTAGCAAGTTCTAGGTACTCATCCTTCTTTTCACTTTATTTCAGTTTTATTCTTTGTTTCAAATGAGCTTCTTTCTCTTTCTGTCAATTCCACTCTCCAGCTTTAAATGGTTTTCCCGTTATATTTTATGACTTCATGCGATATTTTGAACATTTTGAGGCAGTTTATTATCCAGTTTTGCGGAACCATATCATCTGCCTTTTTATAATCAATCCAGGCCCTAGCCAGATTTTTCCATCTGGTCTTGTTCTTATTTAGGATGTGTTGATCTATGTAAAGTAACTCTGCTGTGCCTCTGGATCCTTTGCGGTATCCTTTCTGTTCCTCAGGGAACAATCCGCTGCTTGTTAGTGTCACGTGATAGCTCACGGAGACGAAGAGGTAAGAATGATACTATCCTCCCGTGTTGCTATTAGCACTATCTAGCAGTCAAAAAGTGACCGTTAAGAGAGAATGTGGGTCAGAGAGGATATAGACCAGATGTTCGCACTTAGTGACCTCAGGTCGCCGGACATCGGAAGGGGAAAGAGAGAGAAGCCAAATGATTGGCGGGGACCCCAAACGGAAGTGGGGTTCCCTTTCCCTCAGCGGAAGCAAAGGGCAAAAAAAGCAGTTTTTGAGCAAGGCTCGTGGCAGACGGACCATAGCCATTTTACTCCGGGCTGAAGACAAAAAGATTAACTGAGACATGAGAGACCCGAGTCCCTCAAGCCAGTACTAAAAACATAACAAAGTCTAGTAGCCCGTGAAAGAAGAAAATTCTCCAGTGGAACCCCGTCAAAAAAATAAGATAAGTAACTTTGGGGACATTTTTCCTTTATACCCAAATATTTTATATACCACTCTCTCTCTCAATTTGAAGAAGGATAAAAGCCAAGAAAAGACATTTATATTCATGGACTATCCAATTATATGTTTTGACACTCTGAACGTATATATATAACTGTAGTAAAGAACCTATGTATTTTCATTTTACCATGTGGTCTATCTTGTTATTTCATGCTTTCCTTTCAGCTTCTATTAACCTTATGTTATCTTGCTTAGAACTGTCCTATTAATTCCTAAAGTATCACACGGGAAACCGGAGTTGCCGACTACTACCATATTAATATTATTACAACTAAGACCTATAGGCCCGTATTCTTCTGTTATCTAAGGGAAAGAAGTTTAGCGGCCTGGTGGGTGTGTGATAGTGTGAAATTTGGAACCCCTTGCCAGCGGCGGTCAGTCTGGTCCTAAATTATTCCCTCACGTAATATGTCAGTTCTTATCTGCCTGAGAGAAGAACTCTGAACAGGACTTATTCTGTAGGGGATCAAGTGCCAACCTGCCCCGTCTTCACACGTGCGAAAATAAAGTCCCGTTTTGGGATTTTAGTCGATTTGCCGTCACATTAGCGAGTAGTAAATCTCTTTCCTTATTTGTGCTGTTAATATTTTCCACATTATCGGTAGGCAAGTTATCGGTCTGTAGTTGATTGAAGCGGTTTCTTTACTTGGGTCCTTTTGGATCAATGTATTTTTTCCTTTGGTCATCCGTTCGGGTACTTGTGCTCCTTGTAGGCGTCTGTTAATTTCTAGTGCTAGTCTCTCATGGATAGAGGTGAATTTCTTGTACCAGAAACCCTGTATTCCATCATGGCCTGGCGTTTTCCAGTTGCGTATGTTTTAGAGTCGTTTTGAGAAAATCAATGTGTATATCCGCTTTTCTATATATAGCTCTTCTAATTCTTTAAGCGCATTTTTTAATCATTCGGGTTTTCGTTATGTTCTTTTGGTTGCCATATTTTTTCCATATCGTTCAGTTTCTTTTGCATCCGGTTGTTGAGATATTTTTGTGTCATCTCCCCTCATTTTTAAGTAGAAATTTTTGTTGTTGTTTTGGAATGTCCTATTTTGTCTATATTGTATTACCCTTTGTCGATATCTCTTTAATCTTCCTTCTTTCGCCTGTACTTTCTGGTTTATTTCCTCAAGTTGTACTGTTATTTTTTTCTCGTGTTGCATTTTCTTTTTGTTCAAAAATATTCCTGCCTCTTTTTATTTTATCATTTTGACCTTTTCAACTAGTGTTAGCTGTGAGAAACCATCAGCTAACACTAGTGGAAAAAACTCGAAAGGGAGTAAAATCCGCAGGGAGATGTGCAAGAAATTTAAATTTGACCATACAAACAAACAAACCATACAAACAAATGGTATATGCACAACCTAGCACCTGTCCTAGAAAATAACACACATAAACTCGTATAGGACTTTCACATACAAACGGATCATCTAATCTCGGCCAGAAGACCAGACTTAATTATAATCAACAAAAAGAAGAGAACTTGCAACATTGTCGACTTTGCTGTCCCGGCTGACAACAGAATAAAACTGAAAGAATGTGAAAAGAAAGATAAGTACCTCGACCTTGTAAGGGAATTTAAAAAAAACTATGGAACATGCAGGTGACAATTATACCAATTGTAATTGGTGCGTTTGGGACAGTAACTAGAGGATTACTAACGGTACTGGATGACTTGAAAGTTGGCGGACGAGTAGAGACCATCCAAACTACTTCATTATTGAGGACGGGCAGAATACTAACAAGAGTTCTGGAGTCTTGCTGTCACTCAAACTTCATTGAAAAAACATCAGCTAACGCTGATGTGAAAAACTCTAAGGAGTAAATAATAATAATAATAATAATAATAAGAAGAAGAAGAAGAAGAAGAAGAAGAAGGCCTTTGAATATTTTTTTTTCATTTAGACAATATAAAAACGCAGTACACAATGTAATTTCTTTTTAATTCAAATGAGAACCTTAGGCTGCGATTTTGAATATAGTTTTTAAAATTTATTTATGCTTTCTCTGGCCTCCTTAATCAATCTCTGATTTAAATCTTATCTAACATCTCTACTTAATTACTTTTAATAATAATAATGATTTACTAATTACAGAAATTAAGTGATATATTTAATTCACAAATGCCGATTATTAAATATACCAGTTGTACTTAAATGAGTTAAAAATCACATATAAAACTATTATTTTTAAATGTAAAGTTGTGGATATTTCTTGTTTGTACAAAGCCTTTTTATGTTTGTGCTTCTGGTTATGTGCTTGCAAGTTTGTTTATTTATTTTTTTTTTTTTTTTTGTTGTTTTTGGGGGATGGAAAAGAATTTTGCCACTAATAGGTCTAAAATGTTTACCCTTCGAAAAATACCTTGTTACTCATGTTGCAAGGGCAATAATATTAACCAGAAGGTCAGGTAATTCACAATATACTATTTAAGAACATACCTGATATTAATTCAAGTGAGCAAACGTGGGATTCGAATAAAAGCTTTGAGTGCCATGATTTACTGGTGGTTTCCGGATAACCAAAAGGGTTTTTATAGTCGTCATTTTGTGAATATTTGTTGTTCTAATTACAAGTACCCAGATAGTGATTATAGCTTCAATATATTAGTTTATCAGATGAATATTACCTCAACTTGTCAGAAAAAATGGCTTAGTGAACGCCAAAAATATGCCAGTCCTTGTTATTTTAAAATTCACCCAATACAAAGATTTTATATAAGACGAATGACCGAACTTTGGAAATAATCTTGTAAGTTTTATACGGATCAAAGACTTGCTGATCAAGCACGATTAACTCTAAACGGAATTGCCCAGTCGGCTGGGGTTATAGAATTCACTGACTTCACCTTTGCAGAGGGGTAAGACTCCTAATGAGTGTCCAAGATATGACACTAACCAATCTGATGGTGACGTTCCAGTGATGCAGGGGCTTTGGGGAATGTAGAGAACCCCTTCATTGCCATTGCTCCCAAGTCCACGCTGGTCCGGCATGGTAGCACCTGATAGGGCTCTATCTATGGATTAAATAGAACTAAAGGCATACTTATGCTCAACTGAATTGTTTGACTAAACTGAATAGCTTGAAATAGTAATGTTTTTCACAATTAAACCGTACTCACATTTAACCTGCGTGCTTATGCTCAACTGAATTATTTGAAATAGAACTGTTTTTTTACATTGACACTGTACTTACAGTAAATTGAATTGTTTAAAATAGAACTGTTTTGACATTTATTTGTGTGTAGACAAAATCTGTACTCATACTAAACTGAATTAGCTGAAATAGAACTGCTTGACTAAACTGAATAGCTCTAAATAGAAATGTTTTTCTTAAACTGTACTTATATTAAACTGCATACTAATCATAAACTGAAATAGAACAATTTTCATGAAAATGGATGTGGCGTTTAATAATCTACAAAGGTTAATATGCCATAAAACCCAAACAACCAACCAACCAATTAACCAACCATCTAAACGAAAGATAACTTTCTGAGTATTAGAAATATGAAAAACAAGGCCAGGACAAAATACTGAACAAGATTTCTCTGGTGGAGCTGAAATAAATATAGAAAATCTCAACATAACAGAAAACAACACCTTAGCCTCCAAAACAATTTTCATTTAAAAAGAAATTTTATTTGGGCTGAGATGATAAAAAAGAAAATTCGTGATTGAAAAAAAAAATTATATACTACGTTACTTTTACTTTCACTTTCATATACTTTTTTTACTGAGACAGGAAGATATGTATTTATTTTTTTTGTGTGTGTGTCTCTTTTGGGTGATATTTTTAGTCACATTGATTGGATATCTAAGTGGAAATGTGAAGGTCCGCCAAGTGCACCTTTACTTTTGTATTTCATATCGTCTTGACTGATAGCTATCTTCTTATTCTGTTTATCTGTCCCTTTCTTGAACATACTCAAGTCTCCAACTATTACTGGTTGTTGGTAGTTTTAAGATGCCACACTTTTTAATTTCCATATCCAGGTTTTTGTATTTATTAATTTTATAACGTTCTTTGATCATTATTAATAGGCAATGGTATATGTTAAACGTCATGGTTTTAAAATCTTTTTTGTCCTCTATCACTACATCTGGCCATTGCTCAACGGCACAGAAAATACAATTTTCTTTGGTTTCAGTTATTGGTTTTGGTTGGTCATTGTATCTATATATTTTCTAATGAATGTGTTTGTTTATATTCAATTGGTGTTATTATTGGGCAACCAGAAACTAAGTGGTCAGTTGATTCAGACATTTTTTTGCACAGTCTTCATACGAAGTTTGATTCAATTCTTTTATAATGTTTTCCTGATAATTTCAAGTTCTGTGCCGCTATTATTAACCCCTCTGTTTTTCTCTTTAGTCCAGCACATTTCAGCAAACGATTAGGCTTTTACTCTATCTATATCAATATTTCGAATTCTTTTGTGTGTATAGTCGATATAGGAATTTTTGTTCCAAGATATTTAAAAAATCGATTTACTTCAGTTTCCTGCTTTCTTTATTTTTTTGTTGCTTCTTTTGAATTTTTATTATTATTATTATTATTATTATTATTATTATTATTATCTAACTCCTTTACAGTTTTTCACATCAGTGTTAGCAGATGGTTTTTCACTGGAGTCTGAGTGACTTACGTTCAAGTCCGCCAGTCCTTATACTAATCCTTTGGTGACTGCACCAAGAGCACCAATTGTCATTAGTATAACTTTGATTCCATGTCCTACATTTTTTAAAAATTCTCTATCAACGTCCAGGAACTTTTCTCTCTTTTCGTTTTCTTTCAATTTTACTTTGGGGTCAGCCAGGACAACAAAGTTCATAATTTGGCAGGTTCTCTTTTTTTCTTGTTTATCATTAATAGGTCTGGTCGTCTGGTCGAGATAAAGTGATCTATTTTTATCTCAAAATCCCCTTACTTAGTCGGCTGGGGATGTAGAATACACTGACTACACCTCTGCAAAAGGGTAAGACCCACCTAATGGATATGAAACTAAACAATCTGATGATGATGTTCCAGTAATACTTAAACTTTAGGGAATGTGGAGTGCCCCTTTATTGCGATTGCCCCCAGGTCCACTCTGGCCCGGAGTGGTAGCACCTGATAGGGCCCTATCTATGGATTAGCTTTGGGATTTTGACATCAAAACTGTACTTACACTAAACTGAATTGTTTACTATAGAAACATTTTGCCATTTAACTGTGTGTAAAGAAAATCTGTACTTATACTCAAATGAATAAGCTGAATTAGAACTATTTGACTAAACTGAATAGCTTGAAATAGAAGCGATTTTGACAATTAAACTGTGCACCTATCCCAAACTGAATTGTTTCAAATATAACTATTTTCATAAAAATGGATTTGGCGTTAAATCACCTACAAAGATTGATATGCCATAAAACCAAACCAACTAACTAACAAAGCTACTCAAAATCCCCGAGGAATTAGTACGTCACTTTCTCCAGGACAGAATCTGGGTTTTACATATATGATTTGTTTGTTTAGTCAAATATTAATTTTTTGCTCAATTCCAAATGAATCACCCTGCCCAGTCAGTTGTGTCGGGTCTTATATTCTTTATTATTATTATTATTATTATTATTATTATTATTATTATTATTATTATTATTGTTGTTGTTGTTGTTGTTGTTGTTAAAAAAAGAACATGGCTACTAATCAATTTTATCGGCCTATAAGATCAGAAATCTGAAACGCAAAACTTAAAAATGACAACATAATTTTTCCACAACCGTCTCCTTGATTAAAAAAAAATCAAGACAAAAAAATTAGTCGGAGGAGGTCTCATGGAGTAGGTGCAAAGGTGCTTTATTATATCGTTGTAGTGAGTGAGTTTGTTCACCAGTTCGCACTATTACGTTATCTTTTTGGACTAATACCTTTAGAAAAGGCATAAATCATCTTATCTTCCAGCTACGGGTTATTAGATTAACTACTGATCAACTAACAGAGAGATAAAAATAGAGTTATAACCTGCATAGACTATAAAAAGTCATATAAGATGATAGGACAAAAATTAATAATAGAATGTTTGAAAAAATGGTTAACATTTTTGAGAAAGCCTTAAACTTCATAAGAAAATATATGGTAAATTAATATTTACCAACCCCTCCGCTAGGGCAGGATATGACACAAGGTCAATTTTTAGCGGAGTTTAACAGGTTTGAATTCAGAGTTTTCCTTCTCCTAGACTAGTTGCCTCACCAAGGCTGAAGAACCCAGTCTGCCCTACTATTTACCCATAGCTGGAGGGAGAATAATTGGATTCATACTTTTCCCAAGGGTATTAGTGCTATGTGAAATGCAATCAGTCTCTTCGAGGATTTGAAATCGTGTCGCCGTGTCCTTTTCTTATGACGATAACCATTACACCACGGGCACCTCCACAGAAAATATATGGTAAATTGGAGAGTCAAACTCGCAGCTACAGGAAATTTTAACTAAGTAAAAAATCCAAAACATATTTTACAAGTAGACTCATTATATCCATAATCGTTTTTACAGCAATGATGCTAATGAATTACATACATTTTAAATACAGGATAGATTAACAAAGTCGCAAGGTAAGATAAACCACTTTTTGTAGGAGGTGCCCGGGGTGTAATGGTTATCATCGTAGGAAATGAACACGGCGACACGAGTTCAAATCCTGGACGAGACAGATTACATAGCACTAATACCCTTGGGAAAGGTATAAATCCAATTATTCTCCCTCCAGTTATGGGTAAATAGTTGGACAGACTGGGTTCTTCAGCCTTGGTGAGGCAACTAGTCTAGGAGAAGGAAAAACTGTGAATTCAGACCTGTTAAACTCCGCTTAAAAATTGACCTTGTGTCATATCCTGCCCGAGCGGAGGGGTTGTGTAAATAGGATAAACCACCTTTTGTAAATATATTATATTAATTTTTTTCTATAATGTTTGTTTGTTTGTTTTTATGGCATGTCAACCTTGGTAGGTTATTTGATGCCAAATCAATCTTTATACAAATAAACAGTTCTATTTCAAACAAATCAGTTTAGTATCAATTTAATTGTCAAAAACATTTCTATTTCAAGTAATTCATTTTAGTCAGTTCTAATTAAAACAATTTAGTTTAGTAGAAGTATAGATTTTGTTTACACGCAGTGAAATCCCCAAAACAGTTCTATTTCAAATAGTTTAGATTAGTATGAGTAGAGTTCTAATGTCAAAAAGAATTCCATTTCAAACAATTCAGTTTAGTATACAAAATCAGTTCTATTTTAAGCGATTCAGTTTAGCATAAGCATACAGTTTAGTTCAAATTGGTACATAGATAGGACCATATCAGGTGCTGCAACTCCTGGCCAGATTAGACCTGGGAGTGATGGCAATAAACGAGTACTCTGAATTCCACAAATTTACACCATTTCTGGAACCTTACCATTAGATTTTTAAATGTCATATCCAGGACACTAGCTGGGGGAGTCTTACACCTCTGCAGATAAGCAGTCGGTGTATTAGAATGAAATAGAATGGGCAATTTTTGTCTTGAATAAAAAGAGTTAGAAATGTTAATAGAATTTAGTAGAATCTTCAATGACGATATAGGAATGGAATTTGGAATTGAAAAGTGCAGATGGTTTGCATATAACGAAAACACAGAAATATCTGAATGATACATTGGAATATATGTTGAAAAAAAAGCTCTCAATATCCAAGTATATTAGAATCCAACACCATGAAGCAATCGGAGATGAAAGAAAAAATTAGAAAGAGGAACGCTAGAAGAACATGAAAACCAATATTTGAAAGGATCATCAGCAGAAATATAAACAAAGGAATATTTACCTTGGCAAGTTCTATTTGAAGATGCTCTGGATCCTTCTCAAACTGGAGAAGAAAAGAAGTCATCCATATAGTCCCTAAAATCTTTTAAACTGGAAAGGATGGATCCCATCATCGACTGACACCTTCCGATTCGTTTCCTTCTTCAGAGTTTCTTGTTGTGTATTCAGTTTTACCAAAGGATCAGAGTCTAATTTTCTGGTAAATCGTTTCGAATTAAGAGTTTTTCATTTACTAGACAGGTCCCCGCAACAAATCAAGAGAAGAAAAATTAGCATTGGCAAATTGAATAATGAAATCGATGACGATGTACAAATTCGGACATACGAATGATGATATAGACGGACTTTATTCATCAAGGGAGGTGTCCTCGTGGTGTAATGGTTAAAGCGATGGACTGCGGAATCATAGTAAGCGAGTTCGTATTCCAGTCGCGCTATTACGTTCACTTTCGGGCAAATACCTTTTGGAAAGTTATGAACCCCCCTTATCCTCCCAGCTATGGGTTAAATAGTACCACTACGGTTCTTCTAGGAGAAAAGCTTTGGCATTTAATAACCTAGAAAGGTTGATATGCCATCAAAACAAAGAAACCAATCTATTCATCAAGAAAAGAAGAAGGAAGAGGACTCGCTAACATTGAGGTTTGGATGAATAAATCAATGTTGGGATTTGGGGAATATGCAAAAAGAAGAACAAAGAAAGACTGTAATTAGTACATGAGAAGTAAATAAAGGAAAAGCATCAAAACAACAATTTAAAACAACTCTATGCATAATTTAAACCATAAACTAAGAAAAAAATTCACAAGGATTGTGGGTATTAAAAAGAATTTTAAAAAATAGAATCAAATAAATAAAAGCAAAAAAGTAAAAGATTTCCAGTACCCCCCCCCAACAAGAAGCGGAACCGATGCATGGCTAAAAAGGGGCTTCCAGACGCGAAGGTGAAATTCTTCACCATTAAGCCTTTACCCGTGGTGTAATGGTTATCGTTGTAGGAAATGGACACGGCGAGACGAGTTCAAATCCTAGACGAGACTGACTGCATTTCACATAGCACTGATACCATTGGGAAATGTATCAATCCAATTATCCTCCCCCCAGCTAAGGGTAAATAGTAGGACAGACAAGGTTCTTCAGGCTTGGTACGGCAACTAGTCTAGGAGAAGGGAAACTCTGTTAAACTCCGCTTAGAAATTTGACCTTGTGTCATATCCTACCCGAGAGGAGGGGTTGGCAAATATGATTAAGCCTTTACCACTTCTACTAGACGAAACTTTTGCTCGCGACTGTTGCTTGGAAGCACACGTGCTCGCTACGACGGGGGTTTTAGCGGCAGGTTGCTTTTTCTGCTAGTAACCATCTGTGCTAAATATAACCATTTTGATTCTAAGACATATTACAATACCCTGTTTGCAGGACGTGACTATTTCTACTGGTTCCGTAAAACATACCCAGACCACCGAACAGTCACTACATCTAAAATAAACTTTGATTGTGAAAGTATCTTTGTCTCCTGCCTTCGATCCTAAATTCTCTTGGATTTTCCACGGTCAAAAAAAAAACCCCAGTGGAGGAATTGAGATGAATTGAGCAAACAGGCATAAAATTAATACAAAAGTTAACATAATTGGATAAGAATGATGGTGCTATGGGAACTATGCAAGAGAGTAAAGTTTGGCCTTGCTGAAAAATGGCATATGCATAACCCCGAATATCTTCAAGAATTGAGATGCATATAATTCCATTTCTGTAGGAGTTGTTTTTTTTATGTTTTGACCTTTTGACCCGGCCAAAAATGTCATTCAAGGTGATGCACCGGAAGGAAGTGACACATTCTAATGGCAGTTATGAGAGGAAATTGCGTGGGCGGAAATTGGCCGATGAAATGGGAGGAGGTAAAAAAAAATCCCATTATACTCTCATAGACTGACGCACCGGAAGAGAGTGACCTCTGAACTGCATGACAGTTATTTCCGCTCGAGGACGATCACACAGGCCTTTCCAAAGATAGCGGAAGTGACAAATCCCGATCGCCAGATATCGAGAAAAATTGCCGAGGCGTGGACGCGTGTCCATATCACCGCGTGGGAGTTTGAAGGTAAGAAAAGGCCGACGAATTGAAGAGAAGGAGGACAGGCAAGTAGAGTTGGAGAGGAGTGGGACGAGATGTAGTAAGGAAAGCCAGCACCCAGCAGAGTGGACTCCAGGGCTCCGGTTGAGCAGCCCTGGAGAACGAGAAAGACACAACGCTGACGGCCATAATTTTGGGGTCAAAATATTTCAGTTATGTTCGGTCTCAAGCTCCCTCTCACACGCAAACTTTGAACAACCCTTTCGAACACTTACAAATAAAGTGAGAGGTAAATATTTTTATAAAGAAGTCTTCCTGCGTCTTTATCATTGCGTCGGTATGTATCCAGTATATATATATATATGTATATTTCTGCATGAATCAGCAGATGACAATACAACAGTTTGTGATTTGAGCGGACTATAATATCTTGACCAGGAAACCAAACCTAGTATGAATTAATTAGAAAAGAACGCGTCATCTCGTGAATTCTGCCCTCCCAGCGGACCATTGAGTTAAAATAAAAGAAAACAAATGATAAATATCAGAGCATTTCAATCTAGTTAAATTGTCCAGCTAGTCTTAACTTATTTTGATAATTTAAAAAGAAAATTAATTATTAAATTCTAAATTTTATATTATATTGCTGACGCGTACGATTCAAAATAATTGGTTGAGCTTTCTTTTTTACAATTAAGGTTTAATGTGATGGTAATACCATATATAACTAGTGGGTTGGATCAGTTTGCAAAAGTTTGGAATATAACTGGAAGATTCGGAAATAAGAGGAAGAAACAGGACCATAAGACCACAGCAATGTTAAGATTATCAAGAATACTCCGAAGTCTATATTTCTGAGATGAGGTATTATGTACATGATTTACATTCTTCAGACTTTTGTCCTCATCTTCGTCGCCATGTTTATCACGACGTTTCAGCCGTTGTACGCTCCGGCCTTCTTCAGGGGGTTGGAATGTCGAACTTAACCCTTTATTTCACTTACCGGGGTTGACTGTTCTAGTTCCACCCATGTTTAATAGATGTTAGTTATCAGTTATCTCCTGTTAATTTCCCCTCTGAAAATTCTCCACTGCCTTCACCGGGAATTGAGCTCCCTCTCTCTGGGTGGGTCAGTGGATCACACCAACACCTTTATCCAGTGCCATGTGTCCTTGAAGACATCTGTGAATGAATTTCTGGGTATTATAAGCCTAATATCTTCAGCAACTACTTTTACCCGTGCCCATATTGCAATTTTGCTGTTATCATTGATCCAGTGACATACCCAAAGAGTGTGAGTTCAATACCCGGTGAAGCCAGTGGAGAACTTTCAGAGGGGAAATTAACAGGAGATAACTGATAACTGACATGTATTAAACAAGACTCGTTGAACTAGAACAGTCTTCCTGAAGAAGGCCGGAGCGTACACCGGCCGAAACGCTGTGTTAAACATGGCGAGAAAAATGAGGACTATAGTCCGAAAAATGTAAATGATATACTCAGAAGTGTTCTGTATACCATAGGAAAATTACAGCAGTTAAAATGGGTGTGAAAATCTCGTAGTGAGTGAAAATAATAATAACAGCAGTAGCCAGAGAAAAATAAGTGTCTGTTTTTCATGGTATATTTATGATTTCAATAACAAGTTCTTTTACTAAATTTCTGTTTTCTCCCCGTTTCTTCGTATTCCGAAGAGAGATGAAAAGTTAAAGTAATTTCTTCAGGAGCGTGCAATTTATGAGAAAATGTTGATCACTAAATTTTTAATTAAGGACTTGGCTTCTTCCCCGTGTGGCAACCGATTTATAAACTATTCAATGGTTTCAAAACTGTCTGCCTACTACTTGGACATGTAGAGGAAAGCAATTTATACCCGACGTTTAACTTGGCTCTTTATTAGGTTTTTAGCCAAAAAATATTTGTTTTATTCGTGAAGAAATGAGACGAGATAATCACCAGCTTAAATATTTATTGAACGTATTTTCCCCTGCAAATGAGAAATCGAAATAAACCTACGATTTTATTTATTCCTTCGCCTACTTTAATTGTCCAGCCAGTCTTTGTTTGTTTGTGTCTTTTTGATAATTTAAAAAGAAAATGAATGATTAAATTCGAAATTTTCATTATATTACTGGCGTGTACAGTTCAAGACAACTGATTTAACTTACTAGTTAACAGTTGAGGTTCAATCCTAACTGTATTCATATCAAAGCGTACCTATTTCATCAGTAGCAGCTGGTTCGGTCCCCGGAGATTTCATTTGAATTCCTGGTAGAGAAAAACCAAACAGTTATGGCGCCAACCGGTGCGAGTGATTACAAAAGAATCTCGGAAAGGAAATCAGTGCAAGAGAAAGAACTAAGAACAAAGGGTGCAAAAAAAGCTGCTTAAAAGACGTACGTTGTCCAACGCGTCAAGAGAAAAGAAAATTATTTCTTTACCATTGGGACATATTTTGATTTTCCAGCTGTTATTATTCTCGAATAAAGATCAAGGGTTGTATGAAAGAAGAAAAGAAATTCCGAAAAAGCAGATTGGTGAATGTATATATATATATATATATATATATATATATATATATATATATATATATATATTTACTGATACACGCCCCCCCACACAAATATATATATACATATATATATATATATATATATATATATATATATAGAGAGAGAGAGAGAGAGAAAGAAAGGGAAATAGACAATGGCTAACGTGATAGATATAAACACACAGAGATTGATGCAAAGATAGACGTGATTGCCGTATGAACCTTTGTGGGTTATTTCATGCAAAAGCCATTCTTATAGTTTAAGGAAGTGATACTATTAAATACTGTATCTTGGGGATAAAGGGATTCTTATTTTTCGAAAAGGTATTATTCCGAAAAAATAGACATGGGCAAAGTGAATATATATATATATATATATATATATATATATATATATATATATATATATATAAGTAAAGTAGGCGACCATAGTCGAGGGTGACCCGAAGGCTCCCTTTTCGATAGCTTACTACACCAAGGTGTAGGGGAGGGCGCTACTCCATCCCTGGATTGCTCCACTTTACCCTTGATCCGTACCTTATAATGCTGAGTGTTAAGCCAGGAGGCATCAAGTACCATTTTTTGAGTCTTTGGTATGACTCGACCTGGGATTGAACCCAGGTCTCCCGGGCGATTGGTGAACACTCTAATGTATATATATATATATATATATATATATAAGTGTGTGCGCGCGCGTGTGTGTGTGTGTGCGTGAAAGAACGAAAAATAAATTGGGATATATTGATTTATAAGATGACACTGAGATAGATAAATAGATAGATAGATAGATAGATAGATATCACTCCACAAGACCAGATTGGGACACATGGTCAACTTTCAAACGAAGTGCAATCGGTTTGAATTCAAACAGATAGAAACATAGATAGATAGATAGAAACTGAAATTCATAGATGGATACGTATAAGCAAGCAAAGATTCTCATGAATAGACTATTACACAATGTAAAGTTTTATCTACATGAAAAATAAGTAGTAAACTGACAGACAACAACAGAAAGCAAGAATAAATCTGCAGACTAGATAAGATTTTCATAGATAAATAGATAAATAAACTGATGTGAAAAAATTGAAAAACGAAAGAAAGAAAGAAAGAAAGAAAGAAATCGGTTGAATCTATTAAATAGACTTATAAGTTCAGTCATTATGAAATAAATTTTTTTAAAACACTAAGACGAAAATGCTAATTATTAGTAGTAATTCTGTCTTGCTCTTTCGCTCTTCCTTCAATCTTACTCATTTTTCATTAAAAGAAAGAAAGAAAGAAAGAAAGATAGATAAAGACATAGATCAATAGAGAGAGACAAATTATAATCAAATGGTAATTAGTGGAAAGAAGGGGTGATCTTACCTTAAAATCCACTTTTTTTTTATTAGACAAAAAAAAATCAGTGTGGCATCAGAATATGAAAATATTTGCCAACCAATGATGGTAATTTGATATTAGTGCAAAAAAATATCATCTGATACCAGTATGATTATAGGCGTGGTTTAATCATAGATGATACCTATAATTAATTTTATAATCTTAATTCTCCCACTAAGATGCGAAAATAAACAAAACGGAAAATTTCACAAAGAAAATAGAAACCAATAAAATAAGACAAGTAAAAGTATGTGATACAGTATTCTTAAATTAAAGTTTTACAATATAAAACAGCCTAAAAAATCTTAGACTTCATAAGGTAGGAATAGAATTATATATATATATATATATATATATATATATATATATATAGTTAGATATATCTTTATATATATATATATATATATACATATATATATATATATATATATATAACTTCATCCCTACCTTATGAAGTCTGAGAGTTTATATATATAAATATATATATAAATATATATAAATAAATATATATATATATATATATATATATATATATATATATATATAAACATATATTTATCTCTCTCTCTCTCTCTCTCTATATATATATATATATATATATATATATATATATATATATATATATATAAATATATTAAAATATATATATAAATAAATGAATATATATATATATATATATATTAATGTATATATATATATATACACACATATATATATATATATATAGAGAGAGAGAGAGAGCGAGTGAGCGAGAGAGAGAGAGAGAGATTCATATATATATATATATATATATATATATATATATATATATATATATATATATAATTTGTTTTAGTCTTCTACTAGGAGAACATTGGAAATTATGCAATTTGGTTACTGATAATTTATCAAAAAATTTTTATACTTTTGTATGAAGGAGTGAAAAGAAATATTTCTTATATATGCTTTATTTTTGTTGTTTTTTTTTTTTCGTGTAATGCAATGTCAACCTACCTGGGCTATTTAATGCCAAAGGTGTCCTTAAGGAAAACATGTGTTACTATTTAACCCAAAACTAGGAAAATAAGAAAGTTTATACATTTCCCACTGCTACTAATCTGAAAAGGAACGTAAAATCGCAACTGGAGTTCGAACTAGCTTACTACGGGGTTGCAGTCCAGCACGTTAGCCACGGTGCTATGGAAACCTCCCCCTCAGCCTTTGTAACCAAGAAACTTTCAATAGCCAAAATTGGATTGTAGAAGGACTGGGCTGAATAACATGTGTGATTGGATATTTTGCAGACAAACACACAACATGCTTACTCAATGGCGTCTCACTGCAGGCTAAATAACCCGAGAGAAGAGTGTCTGTTTACACATGAGGAGTAAGGCGCTTTCTGATTGGTTGCCACACCTCTTAAATCATCAAGCGTAAGAAATTTACTGCTTCCATAAAATATAGATCTTTAAAAAATATAACTTTTGGCCACCGATCATATTTTTATTATTTATTGTAAAAATAATAAAAAAATATACATGTAAAGAAAATATACAGTCGCCTTTCTGTTTAGCAAAGTTTATAGAAATTTATGTATTAATACTTTTTTGTAACAACGTACGTATGTGATGTAGGTGTGAAATAGACTCAGCAGGCCGAGTTCGAATCCTGACATAGGCTCCATGAATATCACTTTGCGCTAACGCCCTTCAGAAAGTCAGATATCAATCCCATTTTTGCCTCATTAAGCTATCCTTAAATGATAGATCAGATAGGCTAGGCAACCAACATAAGAGAAATAAAAACGAAAATGCTTTTTTTTGCAATATTGTAATTACGTGCTAAAATCTTGCTGTATAGTACGAAGTGATAATTTACTATCAAATAAACAAAATTAAAGACATGAAGATTCTTTTAAAAGCTTTCGAGTTTGTTTTGTAAAACATTAGAACACGCTAGTTTGTCAGGTTATTTATCAAAGTTTGCTTAGTTATGGCACAAGGCCGAACGTAAAAGTGCACGTAGAAACTCGAAGTCACTACAAATATTTTTATCATTTAGTCTTTTCGGACTATCGTCTTTATTGATATTCCCACGATGTTTCGGCCGATATGTCCTCCGGCGTACTTCAGGTGTTTGTCGAACTCGGAAACCTAAAGGAACTACGTGCTTTATTGAATAACTGGGGGTCGTCTCTGACGATTCCGTTGACCATATCTGGGTAGAAGTGTTAAGAATTTATTTATCTGTTACTCGCCTGCAGTCAGAATTAAACCTGCAACCTCTAGATGATTGTCTCCTAGAAGCTCAGGGAACCAACGCCTATAACCGTTACGCTATGTGTCCTGCTGGACACAGAGCTTAACATGGTGTAGAAATTCAAATAAACCACTTGAAATAGTTGGCTAGTCTAACTTGTTAATCATTTATCTTTACGAGTCGCTTAGGTTATCAGTAAGTACAGTTGGCGACCGTTGTCGAGGGTGACTCGAAGGCTCCCTTTTTGATAGATACTACACCAAGGTGTAGGAGAAGGCGTTACTCCACTTTAACCTTGATTCTTACCATATAATGTTGAGTGCTAAGCAATGTAGCATCAAGTACCATTTTTTGAGTCTTTGGTATGACTCGACCTGGAATTGAACCCAGGTCTCCCGGGCCATTGGCGTCAGTAAAGTCGTATAAATATTAAATAAAAGCAATTCAAATTATTTTTTAAGTTAAAATGCTATTTACCAGACCCCCTCAGTACCGGAAAGATGTGACACAAGGTCATTCTTGTGGGAGGATGCCAATTTCTCGTATGGATGGGTGATGAAGAGCAAAGTTAAAAATTTGTCATTAAAGTCAGCATTACTCTCCACTGGGTTTCTTCATGTATCAGACAATGAACCAGTGCTTTCCCCGTTCTGCAGTAAGGAGAGGGCTGCTATCAAGAAGGCCGTTATCCTGAAACTAAACTTTTCTGTCTATAGGCCGGAAGCGAAACTCACCCCTTGAAATAAATTATTCTGAAATAGTATCGATTTTTCCTCCCATTGAGTAATTGAACGATATATCCCTACTTTCTTTTTTATCAAATGTCATTTTTGCCAGACTAGCATTTTGCTGTTTTCTGCAAAAAGACATTGTTATTTGTGTAAAGTTCATCTTCTACTGCTCTGCCACCAACAGGATACAAAAGAAGGTAGTTCTTTCCTTATGTCTTTTTACAAGCTTATTTTTGTTCACTGCTGGTGAACAGTGTTTTGTTGCTGAAAATGTATCTTTATAATAATGTTTTTGTGCTCCAAATATCCGTCGTAATGTCCAAGTATGATTTGTAATTTCTGTGGAAGTGGTTTAATTTCGACTCCTTTGTTGGATATCCTGAAATTCTTAAACATTCATTTACATTAATTGTGGGAACAACTGAAATCAAAAATTTAGATTAGAAAACATAAGTAAATAAAACCCAAAAAAAAAGAAATTGTCAGTAAATATATGAACATGTAGCAGTCCAAAAATTATTCCGCGTCCTGTATATAGAGAGTGCGACAGAAATACATCCAACATTATAAGCGCTCACCAATTGTAATATATTGACTTTGCTGGTGACGTGGATGAAATTAACAGATTCAATGCTGTTGCAAAATAACATCAACAAAGTGGTTTCACAGGAGAAAGAAAAATAAAGGAGGATGGCGAAGAATATAATTTATCGCCTATGGATAGAGGGACAGATATTTCCTTTCGCAGATAAGATCAACAAATTACCGAAAAAAAAAAACGGAAGTATGTAAGTTCCGATAACCGGCCATAAACAGAAAATACGTGAGGCGAAGAGGATGTTCATATTTCCGCATGGGACTTGAAAAGACAACATAAGGTCGGTAATTTTGGACTGAAGGCAGAGATCCACTGGTCGCTTAAGCGAAGGGGAGAAATCCGCTGGTCTCTTGTGCGAGCGGAGAGATCCACTGGTCACTCCAGCAAACCTGTCGGCTAGCCCGTATGTGTTCTCCCGCAGTCGCACAAATTCAAAAAGGGTATCCGCCACAGGAGAAATATATGTGCAAACTCTCTCTGACTGTATTCCTACTTCACACAAACGTCGCCGTCGAAGAATAAAAACATTAATTATATTTTTCTATATCTACGAGTTTTTGTTCTTTGCCAAGCGGTTCAAGATATTTGCGACACAATGTGGTAAAAGTGAAATTAAGCAAGTGGCAATGGTAGCTCCACTTACCTAATGCCTATTCATTTTGCCTTCAGATACCGTCATGGTGTAAACCAGTGATGATTTTAGATGTTGATTAAAAAGCAAGGTAACTGATATTAATGAAAACCATTCAACTGTCGTTTAAATAAAGGGCTACAGATTTTATACTTCGTTTTTAAAATAACATTCTCCAGACGGTGGTCTCTATGCTGAAAATTTTCATCCTTAGCAATTTTCTATCCGGAATAGCAACATTCCGACGTCATATGAAATGAGAAGAAAAAAACTCAATGTACAATAAATATTATAACGCTGTTCTTTTGTGGGACTTTGCTTCCAGGATTTGTTCAATAGATCATGTAGCATTTTTGTGTAATTCTCGTCTAACTTTTTTTTCATACACTAAGTCAGCGTCCATGTGGTGGATACATAATATAAAATTGACACGACCGCTTCTTGGAAGAAATTGCGTTTTATTTTATTGGATAAGTCTGACTACCATATAATCGATTGCCTATCAATAGCAGTCCATACTTTCGTTAGTCGCATCCCTGAAACTATCCAAATTAAACGAAGAAGACATGGGGGTGGCACTGCAGGAGAAGTAAGGGTTAAGCCATACGTGTTATTCGCCTATGGACCACTTCACATGGACGTGCAAATATGGCTGACCAACTATAACTTATCTACTACAGTTCTGTACGTGCACAAAATGTAATCAGACCTGCCGGAAATGATGGATAATAGATACAAATGGTGAAGAAGTCAGGGAAATCCGTGCACACAGCGCAAGATGATGATGATGATGATGAAGAAGATGACGATTACAGATTCTCTCGTCTTAAAAATGTATCAATAGAAAACGCTTGCCCACTCTGTTGGTGCTGTAGAATACACCGACAGTATTTCTGCAGAGGGGTCGAACCCCCACTTCAACGAATGTCATAGATATGACACTAAACAATATCATGGTGAGGTTCTCGTAATGCTGGAGATTTGGGGAATGCGGAGCATCCCTTCACTAACATCGCTCTCAGGTACACTCTGGCCTTGAGTGGTAGCCCCTGATAAGGTTGTATCTATGGCTCAAATAGGACTAAACTACGTAATTATGCAAAATTATAGCTTTAAATAGAACTGTCTATTTATATAAAATGGATATGGCATTATATAACCTACAATAGTTAATATGCCTTAAAATGAAAACCAACAAACACATAAAGAAATTGTTTAAAAATAAATTGTTTTTGTATGCTAAACTGAATTATTTGAAAAAGAACTGTTTTTGGTATTGAAACTATGTTTAAACAAAAACTTACACTAAACTTAATTGTTTGAATTAGAACTGTTTGACTAAACGGAATAACTTAAAATAGAAATGATTTTGACCATTAAACTGTATACTTATGTTAAACTGAATTGTTTGAAATAGAACAGTTTATTTATATAAAATGGGTTTGGCATTATATAACCTATAATAGTTAATATGCCATAAAATCAAAACCAATAGACACATAATGAAACTAAACAGGTGTAAGCCATAATCATAACTTAATTCTACTAGAAAAAGAAAGATAAAAGATTATCTTGTTGGAGCTACCATTGCTACTTGCCTAAATTTAATTGCAGAATTCAGTTTGCAGTTTTAAACGTGAAAAGTATGTTTTCATAGCCTGCATATATTAAAGAATTATTTTTCTGCCACCGACTTTCAGTTTTAGTTTCGTGATTTAATGGCTTATCAACCATTAAGGATTATTTAATATTAAAGCCATATTTATCGAAGCATAGTCGTTTTACTACTTAGCACATAAATAAGGGACTTTACACTTTTTCTCAGAGCTTTTTTTCTTTCTTACAAGCAGCTCCTGTAGAAAATTGGCACGTATAGGTTTTTCATTAGATCTATTATATGGTGGCGGTCATGGCATTATGGTTATCTACATTGGAAATAAACTCAGATATTCGAGTTCAAGCCCTGTTTGCATTTTGCATGGCACTAATACGCTTGAGGTAGGTGTTGACAAAACTAAGAGTAAATAGGATTTTAGACAGGGCGCTTTAGTGTTAGTGTAGCAACTGGACTAAAAGCAAAAAAAAAAAAATCTGAAGTTAAAATTGTAAACCTGGAGAAGTATGGGCTCCATGAGGCTAGTTATTCTTGGCACGTTATACGAGTAACTCTCTCATGACCAACCAGGTTACGGAATAATTCTTTATTTTCAGGATGTTCAAATGCCGATAGAAAAAGAAATGGTGTACGCGTTTTTTCTTTTGTGTGTTTTTTTTTTTTTTTTTGTCTTCATTTTTTGACAAAATGTATTCATTCTCTATGATGGGAAAACAACATTTAAAAACATTGCTCTTAAAAGAAAAAGAAATACGCTCTATAAACGTACAGCACATTAAAGCCTACAGCATCAAAGATAAAACTCGCTGAAAAAGGTTTACACATCACACTAAATAACAGTATTTAATGAGTTTTGACAAAATAAATTGGAAGACAGAAAAACAAGATGTCTCTCCGAAAAACGAGGAAAAAATGTACATCTAAAGAGAACAAGAAAATCATTATTGTCTCTTTTTCTCCATTTTCCCCTCGTGAGATTCGATTTTATTTAAGTCCATCACTGTCAGCATTTTGAGGCAGGAATTATCTTTTTTTGTTTTTAGGGATCAACATTCGGTGACTAGGATTTCCCACTGTGCACTTTAATTTGGGTATGGCAACAGAAGGGAAATATTTCAAACCAGTTGGAGACCTGGAGTAGGATTGGTTTCGCTTGACTTTTTCTGCCCAAGACACGCCGCAGAACTTCCATGTTTGCGAAGTTTTGTTATCGTAAGATGTAATAGTATCTGTTTTGATTGTATATTTCTTTTCAAATGAAAATAAAATCCTTTTAACTCTAGTTAGGAAAAAAATTAACCTCCTTTATTTAAAAAAAAAAAATGGATAGTTGGTTTTAATGAAGTATCATACTTCCTGGGTTATTTAATGATAAAAGCATCGTCGTATTAGAATATTAGCAGTGTCGTTAAACCTATAGCTTAGATTGTGAATGTTTCATACATTTCCATTTACAGTTTGAAACTGAATGTATGTATTTACCTCACCCAGTCGGCTGGGGCTGTAGAATACACCGACTACTTCTCTGCAGTGGGATAAGACCCTCCCTCCGAACGAGTGTCCAAGATATAACACTAAACAATCTGATGGTGAGGTCCCAGTAATGCTGGGGCCTTGGGGAATGCGGAGTACCCCTTCATTGCCATCGCTCCCAGGTCAACCCTGGCCCGGTGTGGTAGCACTTGATAGGGCCCTATCTATGGGTTAAATAGAACTAACAGCATACTTATGCTAATATGAATTGTTTGAGTAAACTGAATATCTTGAAATAGAAACGTTTTTGACAATTAAACCGTACTTACATTTAAAACTGATTGCTAATGCTTAACTGAATTATTTGAAATAGAACTGTTTTTCGACATTAAAACTGTATTTACACTTAACTGAATTGTAACATATAACTGCTTGAATAGTTTGGAATAGAAATGTTTTTGACTATTAAACTGTGTACTTACGCTTAAGTGAATTGTTTTAAATAAAACAGATTATTTACATAAAAATGGATTTGGCGTTAAATAACCTACAAAGGTTGATATGCTATAAAACCCACCAAACCAAACCTAACCAAACCAAACCAATCAACTGTATAGATTGAAATAATTTTTTTTTTGACAAACTGTACTGATTTCTTTTAAATAGAAGAGATTATTTACATAAAAATGGATTTGGCGTTAAATAACCTTCAAACGTTGATATGCCATAAAACCGAACAAACCAAACCAGTTTAGCAGGTTTGATTTTAGAGTTTTACTTCTCGTAGACTGGTTGCGCAACCAAGGCTAGAGAACTCAATCAGCCCTACAATTTACCCATTGCTTGATTTCCTCTACAAGGATTTGAAATCGTGTCAATGTGTCTATTTCGTACGACGATAACCACTACACTATAGCTAACTACTTCTCCTAAAACTTAATGTAATGTTGCGAATAGAGTTTGAAATTACTTTCACTGAGGATACAGCGCAGTACTTTAACCATCAACGCAACAAAAACTCTCCCAAAATCTTGTTAGGTGTCCACAACTATACTTTAAATTACGACATTTTTTTTTATTAATCCAATAACTGATCTAAAACCTATGTTAAACCTAATGTGGTACTGTAAGAGGATTTTGTTTATTCTCTTAATCCGAATAAACTTGTAAGTTTTTTCCTCCAGTTCTGATTGATTTTTGGTGGAGTCTGCGTTACAGAAAGTTCCTTTAAGTCTCCAGGACTTATCTCAGTATCCTAGCAAATTTCAGTAATCATGTGGTCTTGATGGTTTCGATTTTTTCCTTGAATTTCCTGTTCGTAGAACCTCTTTTTATGGTTCTGGCAGATTGTTCCAAGCGCCCGAACCAAAACTGATTTCACCATCACCCTTGTTTCCCAGAGCTTTTCAGCTAGTTGACAAGGAATTGCTATATGTCCTGATTTAATTCTTCTTTTACTTTCATTTAGTGGTCTACCGGCACTGCAAAATACTCAACATGACAATTGTTTTCTTTTTAAATTAAAACAATGTTGTTGATGTTGTTTATTTTTCAACATTTCTTTACATTTTTTTACGATTCTTACAATATTTTATCTGGTCTTTGCCTAAATCGAAGAGGGAGGGAAGATAGCAATTATATGCAATCCGTGGCATAATGGTTTTTCTGTCTCTTTTGGGTGATATTTTTTCAGTCACATCGATTGAATTCTCACATGATAAAAAGTACCAGGCTCTTATAATTAGGGCAAGTTTGAAAAATGTCTTTTGAGGCAACGAATATGGCTTAAGATTTACGAGCTGAGGAAGTTAGACAGGCTATTACCGCGATACATTGCAATGTTACATCGCTGGACGGACAATATCAGTTTATAAACGAAGGCATTTCCAGAAATTATCTTGATTACTTTCAGAAACTTTACACCTAGTATCCCAGACTATGTTCTGATCAGTTCGACACCCATCTTGCATATTTCTTACACTACCTAGTGCTACTATCACGGCCAGGTATTATGCTAATGTTGACGATAGTAATGGGCTTATTGCTAGAAGAGCCAACGTCGGGGAGGTCAGCAAAGAAAGCGGAAAGTATGAAGGTGTATCAAGGGTCACATTTAGGGGTGCAAAGAAGATATATTTGCTGTTGGGTTCATAGAAGGGTTATACTCTTCCCAGCCCCTTCAGTTGGGTGGTACGAGCAAAATAGTCGGCGTCTGATTCGGTCCCGATCTCCAGCTTGGAGAAAAATTGATCTGATGGCGTGGAAAAAATTGTGGGTACTACCGGCGTTTTTTTCTCGGATAAGACCCTCTTTAAACGATTAAGCGGGGTATGTGGCTTGGGTATCTACCTCTTTGTTCTTTACCTTTTTCTGCATTTCTCCTTCCTTGGACCGTTCCAATTATCCAAGAAAGAGTCCTTAACTACTTCGTTTTGAGCCAACGATCTCCGTTCGTGCGTTGCAATATGTATTTCCTTCACCCCACCAAAAGCAACCGCAGGATACCGAATGCTGTGACACGACGTCATATGTTGCATATTCGTTTGCCTAGCGTCGATGTGTACACAACCTGATAAGAATGGCGAATTCTAAAAAGAAGACATTAAGAAGAGCTTACCAACCTTGTGAAGTATGCACTCGAATGATGACATGACTTGCAGATTGCTAAGAAACTAGCGCTTCATTCTCGAAAATATTTACTTTGACTGCAGAGTGGCTTCTTTGACACCAGACCGTAATCGAGAAAGCATGATATCGTTTGTTAGTGAGGGAAACTGTTCGAAATGACTTAATTGAGGAGCTTGGTGACGAAGGACGAAGGTCAATTATTGTAGCAGTGGGGTCTTTGGATAAACACCTCAACAATGAAAAGAGATTGTTCAGCGGGTTAGTGCTTTGAAGTGCTGTCTGGCAATGTCACCTGAGTGGGTTCGATGTGGTGATAGGGAGGAATCGATCGCGCATGTTCTCTTTCACTACCTAGTTGTACAACAATTGTACGTGTTTCTTGAAGTGTTTGTTTATTTGCTTGAGTTTTATGGCATATCAACATTTTTAGGCATTTAATGCCAAATCTATTTTTATACAAGTAAACAGTTCTATTTCAAACAATTTGGTTTAGCATTAGTACACAGTGTAATTATCAAAAACAATTCTATTTCAAGCTATTCATTTTAGTCATATTTTTTTTACTCAAAAATTCAAGTCTAGTTTTTGGTTACGTACAGTTAAATGTCAAAACATTTCTATTTCAAACAATAATGTTTAGCATACAAAAAGAGTTAAAACAATTCAGATTGGCATATTCAGTTTAATTAAACATTTTTAATTCAAACAATTTAGTTTAGCATATGCACCGTTTTGGTTTACACTCAGTTTGAGTGTCAAAATGTTCTCGTACAAGCAATTCCTTTTAGCATCAATACGCACTTTAGTTCTATTTGACCCTATCAGATGCTAGCATTCCGGGCCAGAGTGGACCTGGGGGCGATGGCAATAAACGGGTACTCAGCATTTCCCAAAGCTCCAAAATAACAGAAACCTCACCATCAGATTGTTAAATGTCCTATCTAGGACACTCCTCAGGGACGGGGTCTGTCTTTTGCAGAGATACAGTCTGTGTATTCTACATCCCCAGCCGTCTGGTCAAGTATTTCTTGAATGTTTTATGGTTTGTGTACTGCATGGAAAGTTCTTGGTTCTGGAATCGAGTTCTGTATGTATCCATGTGATTCTGTCACTTATCAGGAAAGAAAACTGTCTTTCTCAACTCATTCAGCATTATACGGGCCATGATTTGGATAGCGCTACAAAAAAAATTCCACGAAGATGAGTCTTTCTCTTTACAGTCGCTGCTAACTTTTTTCAAGCATCAGATTAAAAGCTTGGCTTCATTGGTGGTCTGCGAAAGGTGGGTGAAAGTTGTTTGGTTGTGTCTCATGTAAGGTACTAGCCTAGAATTTTTATTAGATAATACTGGTTAACCACTCCATTGGCCTAATGAGTTAAGTGTGCATCAATAGTCCGGGAGACCAGGGTTCAATCCCAGGTCGTTATACAAAAAACTCAAAGGATAGAGGGTAAAGTGGAGCAATCCTGAGAATGGAGTAGAGCCCTCTCCTACACATCGGTGTGCTAGTAATTGAAAATGTAGACTTTCGGTCACCCTCAACTAAGGTCGCCACTTTATTTACTTACTTTTTGACAAAGAATTATGGGTCCCTTGAAAACTCGTTATAATAACCCAATCCAGACAGGATAGTCGTTTTTTGTTTCGGTTTTCAGGAAGTGATTTACCTTTACACCTCATCTCTATTGATAACAGACTCTCGTTTCCGGATGTGCAAGAAAAATATTTCCCCTTTTCACAGCCCTTTTTCGACAGGTGAACTGTTATTTTTTTTTTTTTTCGCTTAGCTTGTCAGTGATTGCAAACAATACTAATGTTCATCATCACGTACCTAGGAAGCAGCGTCGAATCAACCGAAAAAAGACATCGAAACGAGGCTAACGAAAGCATGGACAGCTATCAATAGGCTATCGATTATATGGAAATCAGACCTAACCGATAAAATGAAACGCAGCTTCTTCCAGGCAGCGGTCACATCGATACTGCTATATGGATGCACTACACGGACGCTAACAAAACGGCTGGAGAAGAAACTGGATGGCAATTACACAAGAATGCCGCGTGCAATCCTCTACAAGTCCTGGCAGCACCACCCCACAAGACACCAACTGTACGGCCACCTGCCCCCTATCACGAAAACTATTCAAGTTAGACGAACCAGACATGCAGGACACTGCTGGAGAAGCAGAGATGAACTCATAAGAGATGTACTCTTATGGATCCCCACACATGGCCGCGCAAAAGCAGGATGACCAGCTCGAACGTACATTCAGCAGCTATGTGAGGATACAGGCTGTTGTCCTGAAGACCTACCTAGGGCGATGAACGATAGGGAGGAGTGGCGAGAGAGGGTCAGGGATATCCGTGCTACCAGCGCGATATGATGATGATGATATACGAGTATATATTGGATTCAATTTTCTTTCGCTGCAGATTATTGCAAAGAAAATTAATTTTTTCTTCCTCCTTCTCCCTTACGTTTATGTAAAAAGTTTATTTGTTTAGACACAGATAGACAAACTTATTTATAATAAAAATACATTTCTAAAAAAAAACCTAGCTGTCCACGTGCAGTACTTTATTTTGGCCGGAGTGGAGAAGGGAGAAGTAATTTTAGACAGTGTGGTACCAAAAAGTGACTTCCTCCTTTTTGTCAAAAACGACAATTTGACGCTTAGTACGAACATGGGAACCCGAAGTGATAGCACGAAAAACTTAAGCTAGCAGATTGGTTTCGTCACTCTCTTCTTAAATGAAGCTTCCCAAGAAATAAAAAAATAAATGAAAATCGACTCCTGAAGTTCTACCAGGAAAATTCAACTGAAAGAAAATTCAACCAAGAATTCTACAGAAAAGAACCCCAAAGAAAACTCGAAATTTAATGAACTTTGAAACCTTTTGATAGAACAGAAAAAGAAAAGACAAGAAAAAGACTCAAATTCAAAGAATGTTGTTTCCCGATACTCTCTCAGATAATTTTCCCGCTAATTTGCAGCACTTTCTTTCCTATTTCTTATTATAAAATTCCTTTTTAAAAACTTTATTGTCTGTGTTATATTTTCGAATCAATATTCGAACTAGAAAGCTGCGGATCTTATTGTTTAAATATACTATTTGAATTACTGTTAATGGTACACTAATGTCCCCTAAAAACATTACCTAGTTAAATACTAAACTTGGCTTTAGTGTCACTCACTTCAACAAATTTTACCCCCTGATTTTTCAAAATCTTTTTATTATTTCGGTCGTTGTACTTCAAAAGATATTCAGAATAATCGTGTCGTTGTTGAGTAAGTAACACTGTTATATGTTTTGAGTCAGTAAATGGACCGAGTTAAATCAAAGTTTGTATTGTAATGGTAATTTACAAAGCTTTTTTTGCTTAGATGAGGCACAAGGTCATATGAAAGGGGCACCCAATAAGACTCGAACTCACTCGTGTAGGTTTGCTAGTCGAGCTTGCTAACCATTACACCACCAAAGGCGCCTAAAGTTTGTATTGTGATGACCAGCCTTTCTCCCTCTCTTTCTGTGACTTTCTGCTAAATCTATACATTCCACATAATAGATGACTCATTTTCAGTTCAAGATTCATTTTTCTTTCAATATATAAAAACATAACACACACATTAATAAAATTTTGGGATGTTCACGAAGTGTAATGGTTAAAGCGATGAACTGTGGAATCGTAGTAAGCGAGTTCGTACTCCAGTCGCGCTATCTCGTTCACTTTCGGACAAATACCCTTGGGAAAGGTATGAAACCCCTTAACCCCCAAGATATGGGTTAAATAGTACCTCTACTGTTCTAAGAGAATGGCTTTGACATTAAATAACCTACAAAGAGTTGATATGCCATTAAACAAAGAAACCAAACCAAACCAAATCTGACGCTTCTTACAATATGGGAAAGAATTTTTAGAATATTCAAGTACTTTCTTTTTTTCGCACCAAACTGTGATGTTGACGACCGGAGCGAATTTTCGAATGTTGTCCTTTCCCAGCACAACTTCGGAATTTGCAACCTATGCAGAAGCCATTTATATTTTAGGGTCACATTTTATTACGCCTCAAAAGTAAATTGTTTGTTGTTGTTGTTGTTTTTTCACGGCATCACTTGGCCGTCAGGCATTAGCAAATCCAAGAATCTTTGGACGAATATTTTATAAGTCTGAGAGAGATAAACAGAGAATCCAGTTTTGAGTCACTGTGACCTTGTATCGGGATGAATATATTTGGGCTCCTTTTATTCCTCGCTTACAGTTGTCATTTATTCGACCACAGCTGTTGATAAAATACTTGATTTACGGACCATGTTAAACCTGGTAAGAGAATAAGAAGTAGCCTTTAGAAATTCAAATTCCAAGGGATTTGATCTGATGCTATGACCAGTAAGTGTTGTTACATCGGACTCAGAAAATGAATCAACGACGAATTCACAAGTTTTATTTCCTCTCAAAAAAGAACATCCTTATGCGTAGGTCCGATCCGCCCTCGTTTCAAGTACCCCATAGATGTATTAACCTGTCAAAAAGTTTTTTAAAATAAGTAAGACACTAAGCCCATGTTTGTCGATCTGGTGTTTCTACAAGTGCCTTGCCGTAATCTACTGACAAATTACAGACTGCACCTCCAAGATCCTTAATTAAGGTGGTTGTATAGGTTTCTTTAAATAGTAGGTAGATCGATGATCTTATAAACAGTGGGAGCTTCAAAAGCTATATACAGCCTAGAGTTGTTAAATGCTGTTCATTTCAAGTCTATCATTCAAACTATTGTTTCAATGGCGTCTACTTCCTATCAGATGCAATAAATGGGCATGGCTAGGAGATCCTTCAAATGAATGGACGTGATTACAAATCTTGCCTGGGGATACTATCGGAGCGTTGTACGAACGTGGTTTTGGGACAATACTCTGAAAAGTTTCATAACAGTGAAACTTTACCTTATAGTAGAAAATTACCTCTTTGTGGTATGTGGCCTAAGTACTTTTCTGTCTAAATACCAGCAATGTTTGCAATCCTTAGGTCGGAATCAAGGCGTTATTCTTACATTGACCAAAAATCTATAAGACGAAAAATCCAAAGACTCCAAGAGGAGGTCATTATTGAATTCAATAATTGAGAAAATTCACAAAAGAAAACATACTTGCAATCGAACATTCAGCCATTCTCTCTCACGTATTGATAAAACTGTAAATAGAATTGCCTGCTACCAAGTTTTCAGGATATCTTTGCCGTATTTATCTTGGGGGTAGATAAGGCCTATATAGCTTTTGAAACAAGCTGAGATCGTGTCGATACTGCTATATGGATGTTAGTTAGACGAACCAGACATGCATGACACTGCTGGAGAAGTAGGAAGGATCTCATAAGTGATGTACTCCTATGGACCCCTTCATATGGCGGAGAAAAAGCAGGGCGACCAGCTCAAACCTATATACAGCAGCTCTCTGAGAATACGGTATGTAGCCTTGAGGACCTGCCGGGAGCAATGAACGATAGGGAGGGCTGGCGAAAGAGGGTCAGGGATATCTGAGCTGATGACACGGCAAGAAGATGATGAAGAATACATTTTGGGGGTTATGAACGAGATTGTGTGTTTTCAATGGATTGGCTCTATGTACAAGTGGGTAGAGTATTCGCCAATAGGTCGGGAGACCTGGGTTCAATCCTAGGTCTCGTCATACCAAAGACTTTAAAAATGGTACTTGATACCTCCTTGCTTAACACTCAGCAATAAAAGGTATGTATCAAGGGTAAAGTGGAGCAATCCAGAAAAAGGAGTAGCGCACTCCCCCGACACCTCGGTGTTGTAGCTATTAAAAAGAAAACCTTCTGGTCGCCCTCAAGTACGGTCGGTAAGTTTACTTTACATATTAAAGGAAAGAAAATGGAAGGCATATTTGCTTATTCAGATAAGTGTTATTGATTTAGATTTAAATATTTCAAGGTATAATGACCCAAAAGAATTATAATATTAAGTTACAGAAGTTTTTCGTGGCAACACAAAAGAGAAAATCTCGCCATTAATGAAGGTGCATCTATTCAACTTTAAAATCTCGGAGAAAATTACGAAAAGAAACTTGGTTCTGACCGGCTTTGACTTTTGCTTTTTCTAAGCGACTGTAAATCTAAAGGATCCATAATTGTCAACCAAAACCTGTCCCGTAAATACTAGGAAAAAATTTCCTTTCATCAGGACATAAAAAAGAACTTCTTTCCATATAAAATATATATATATATACAGAAGTATTTCAAAGACGCAACCAGTCCCCTTTGAACTTACAACTAAAGCCTCAGATGTTGCTGTCACTGTAGTCTTAACTCCAAGGACGCCCTGTTTCATTCGTTCCAAGCACACTTTAAGTGTAAGGAAAACTGCTCCCAGTTGTTGAAAAATAAGCCCGAGATATTATTGAAGCTGTCCGACACCGGATGCATTATTCAACTGGAAAAAACTTTATTATAAGCACTGACCGCTGTTTAGTAAGCTACGTTAAAGAAACAATTAAAAAAATATTACGCTGAACAATTAAGCTCTCTTGCTAGGAGTTTGTCCTCATGTTTAAATGTGCTTAGGACTAAATTCCCTGGCTCGATTTTATACTTCTTTTTTGTTCTTAGTGACTTCCCAAATTAAGAATTAAAATTACTTTCAAAGCCTCACGAAGGATGGTGCTAACCTGGGGTATATTAACGTAATATAATTTGATAAAATCTATAAAAAAGCAAACTATTATATTCAGTTTTAGATAATACAAAAGTGATTGGTACCTACTTGGTTTATGTAGAATACTAACCAAAATATAGAATTATGAATCTGAATAATCTTATTAAATGTCGGCATGCTCTAAAATCTTTCTGTTATACAGCCATAACGATATCAATAACAATAAAAATAATACAAATACAGGCGGTACGAACGAGTTTATTTTTTTCTATCTTCAATCCTTGGCGACACAAGGAGAGGAACACAGATCATAAAAGCCAAAGCTAACCATACTATACTGACCCACCAACACCATCACCACCACGCATACTATGGTGTCTAGGATCTCAACTCATCTCTGCTGGCCGAGACCTAAACTGATCTGCTTTGATCAGATCCAAAAAACCCACGCACTTCAACGGTCGAACTTCAACTACCCATCTTTTCAAAATCCTCAAATTCTCAGGATCATCTATCCCTGGTACAACGTCAACCAACCCGTTCAATTCACTCTAACGGTCGTCCAGTGCCATTTCCTATCTAGGTGTTTATTTTGAAAGATGATCTTCATATACTTTCTGGGCGGTTGTAAGAGTGCACCATCTGACTATGGCACCTGAACTAAGAGACACCGAGTAGTTCAAAGCCTTACCAAACTAAATAATAAATTATAATTAACGAAAAATGATTAACGTAAAAAAAAGTATTACCTTAGTTATATAACATTCCTTTCGGATGCACACTTGTCTCACTGAAACCCAGTTGGTTGGTTGCTTGGGTTTATTTAATACCAAATCTATTTTTATACAAATAATCAGTTCTATTTCAAACAATTCACTTTAGCATTAGAACATAGTTCAGTTGCGAAAAACATTTCTATTTCAACCTATTCAGTTTAGTCAAAGTGTTCTAATTCAAACTATTCAGTTTAGTATGAGTATTGATTTTGTTTACACATAGTTGAATGTCAACAGTTCCATTTCAAACTGTTCAGTTTAGCATACTAAGACAGTTCCATTTCAAACAATTCAGTTTTGTATAAGTATGCAGTTTAAACGTAAGTGCACAATTTAATTGCGAAAAATATTTCTGTTTCAAGCTATTTAGTTTAGCTAAACTGTTCTACTTTAAAATTTTAGCATTAGTACGTAGTTTAGTTCGATTTGAACTTTCGATAGGGCACTATCAGGTACTACCACTTCGGGCCTTAGTGGACCTGGAAGCGATGGCAACGGAGGGATGCTCCGCATTCCCCAAAGCTCCAGCATCACTGGAAACTCACCATCAGATTGTTTAGTGTCATATCCAGCATACTCGTTTAGAGGGGTCTAACCCCTCTGCAGAGGTGCAGTCGGTGTGTTCTACACCCCCAGCTGACTAGGCAAACTGATACTCAGCTGGAAACTATAAAGCATCCGATTAAATGTAAGAGTTGGAAGCCGTTTGAAATGACTTAATCAGGGTGCACTGTGATGAAGGATGAAGGACACTTATTTTGACTGTGAGCTCCCGGTGTTGTATTGTCATATGCTACAACAATACATATATACATATATATGCTCGATACAAACCGACGCAATGAATAATGACGAGCGAAGACTTCTTTAGAAAAATATGTACCTCTCGCTTTATTGTAAGTTTTGAAAAGGGTTACTCAGGGTTTACTGTGAAAGGGAGTTGGAGACCGAACGGAACTGCAATATATTGACCCCCACTCTTATGGCCATCAGCGTTGTGTCTTTCTCGTTCTCTTGATGCTCAACCAGAGGCCCGGGGGCTCAGCTTTCTGTTGAGTACTGGCTTTCTCTACCACAACTTTTCTCCGTCTTCTCTGATCCCCAACTGTCTGACTTCCTGTCTTGACCGAGTTATATAATAGTTCAACGCCCACTCAATCGCCCACTCAATGTTTGATCGTCATCAAGCGGAAATAACTGTCATGCAGTTCAGAGGTCACTCTCTTTCGGTGCATCAGTCTATGAGTATATCATCGGCTTTTACCTTGTCCCCTTTCATCAGCTAAATCCGCCCACGCGATCTCTTTCGATTACTGGCCATTGGAATGTGTCACTTCCTTCCGGCGCATCACTTTGGAATGGCATGTTTGGCCGGATCGAAGGTCAAAATACAACACCGGGATGAAGCTCTTCAATAATAACGAGGTATTGCTCATGTGGTTGGTGATTTGAAGTGCCCTCTGTATTGTAAAGATGCTTTTTACAGCCCACCTGTTAATTTCATCAGAGTGCGTTTGGGATGATGATGATGAGGAATTGATTGCTCACGGATTCTTTCAGTGGCTGGTTGTACAGCAGGTATTCCATATTTCTTGAATGCTATATAATTCGTTAACAGCACGGAAAATTCTTAGTCAGTTCTGTATGGAGCAATGGGGTTTTATCGCTTAACAAGAAAGAACTGCATGTATCTCTGTACTATAGCCACAATTAACGCCATGAGCGAAATAAACACATAATGTTTATAACGATAGAACATATAAAGAACATAGGAATCTCGAAATTCGAAAACACGTAACGATTTCTTGTTCAGGTACGAAACCTTTTTATTAACTTTGAGTTAAAGGTTTCGACATAAGGAGGAGAGACACAATCTTGTTATGCCGTCTTATTCATGTGGCCCCTATCTCGTGCGGCACCCATGGCGCGCAAAATCGTCCCGCCGCTGCGAGCCCAAAAGTCGACCGTCTCCGTCCGCCGTCTAATTCTCCACTCCCCTAACTTTCATTCAATTCTCCCACAAATCTCCGCGCGCTTCCGGTGCGTGACGTCACCCGCACCCTGTCACCCCGTTCCGTCATCTCGGGCTATTGTGACATCTCTGAGTGGCACGTTCGCCTCGCGCACGCATTACCACCTACATCAATGTTTGCACCTAACTAACCGATGTGCTGAGCCGAAAGGTTCTCAGCCTAACTAAACTCAAAGGCATGAACCGAAATCCCTTGGCCATTATGTTACATCTCTACTTACTCAGCATTAGGATTATTAAAGCTACTCAGTTATATGAGGCTGAAGTTTGACTTCAAAGGTGTATTTCCGAGTACTGAAGCTGGGTATTTCCTGAATATATTTGATGAATATTTAAGATTCCTGAGCGTTTATTCATGCATAGATATGACTACAACAAACATCATCATAATCATCATCATAATCATGTCGTGCCACTAGCACGGATTTCCTTGTCTCTCTCTCTCTCACTTTTTGCAGGTCTTCTAGGCTACATCATGTGTCCACACAAAGCTGCTGAAGAAAATTTCAAGCTGGTTGTCCAAAACTTAATCTTCCGTGTGGTGGGGTCCACAGGCGGTTATCGAGTATGAGTCCATCCTTAATTCTCCAGCAGTGTACTACACGTCTTCTTCGTCTTATTTGGATGATTTTAGAAATGAGAGGGAGGTGGCTGTAAAGCTGCTACTTTTTCGGATATTTCTTTCAGGATTTGTTCATTACAGCGCGTAGCATTCTTATACCATTGTCGTCAAGCCTTTTCTCCCTACGCTTAGTCAGCGTCCATGTGGTGATTCCATATAGTTATTTGTCACGACAACTGCCAGGAGAAAAATTGCGTTTTATTTTATCGGACAGGTCTGACCTCCATATGACCGATATCCTATCGATACCTGTCAATGCCTTCGGGTATTAATGTCATTTTCTGTAGATAGGAAGCTACTTCCGAGGTATGTCAACATGTACACTGGTTTCAGAAACCCACCTTTTCGTATGGAGATGTCTCTTTTTTATTAAAGCATATGTATTCCATTTTGTCTGCATTGATATGGAGGCCGATACCACCTGCTGTCTTCTTCAGACTATGCAGCAGGGATTCGGCCTGATGGGGTCATTTCCTAGAAGTGCTATGTCATCAGCGTAGTCCATATCCATATCTGTTTGTGCGGGGTGTCGGCTTCTTCTTGCCTTTCACATTGTAAAGCTAATTTCTTTCATTAAATCTATTGATGTTTGAAGTACGTAGTCTAGGCATGTTATGAACGGGTATGGGGCTAACGTATCTCCTTGCCGGACAACTGCGACAATACCAAAGAAACATGCCTCAATCCGGTGAGACAACCTTTACTTTCACGTTTTTATAACGCATCATTATTTTACAACAATGAGATTATCTGATATTTTCTATTCTTGTTCTTGTTTGTTTGTTTGTTTTGTTTTGTTTTATGGCATATCAACCTTTGTAGGTTATTTAACGCCAGATCAATTTTTATGTAAATAATCAATTCTATTGAAAACAGTTCATTTTAGCATAAGTACACAGTTTAATTGTCAAAAACATTTCCATTTCAAACTATTTAAGCAGTTATATGTAATAATTCAGTAAAGTGTAAATACAGTTTTGATGTCGAAAAACAGTTCTATTTAAAATAATTCAGTTAAGCATAAGCACGCAGTTTAAGTGTAAGTACAGTTAAATTGTCAAAAACGTTTCTATTTCAGCAATTCAGTTTACTCAATTCATTTTAGCATAAGTATGGTGTTAGTTCTATTTAACCCATAGATAGGCCCCTATCAGGTGCTACCACTCTGGGCCAGAGTGGACCTGCGGTCAATGGCAATAAAGGGGTACTCCGCATTCCCCAAAGCTCCAGCATTGCTGGAACCTCTTCATCAGATTGTTTAGTGTCATATCCAGGACTCTCGTTGGGGCGGGGTCTTACCCCTCTGCAGAGAAGCAGTCAGTGTATTCTACAGCCCCAGCTGACTGGGCAATATTTTTGTTCTATCAGCGTATATAAATCCTTACCGTGAAATAACATTCATGATGAATTACCTAACCTGTATAGCGATTGCTTGCAACAGAGTTACAGCTAATAAGGTAATGTTGAAAGATACCACAGGATTATTTGGAAAGCAATATTAATGACTTTAAAATCTTGTAGTCAACCCATTCAGTATTGGCAATCTGTATTACCAAACGGTCTTTATTCTATAAGATCTTTATTGTGCATAGCTAAGAATGTAACACCCTATCACATGAAATACTATTTTATTTCACTCGTTGTTTTTTTCTCAGAAACTTCAGTGACTTTTTCATAATGTTAAAGACTTACATATATTGTATACTATAATCATATCAATCACAACTGTGATACAAACACATTTACAAATGCAAAACACAGGTGAAATCTGTTGTTTCAGGTACGAATGGTATATTAATTCCTGACTTCGGTGCTTCGACACAATTCTTACAATACTAACTATCCCCAACGTGCGGCGCATCTTGTGATATTTAAGATCTCTCTCGGTAGAGATCCGAAAAACAATACTACACCTTCACCGACCCTAAGTCAACTCTCAACTGACTCTTCTTTTTCAAATACCTCAACATCTCAGGATCATCTCTATTGGGCATGACGTCATCCACACACCAGCCACATTTTCTTTCTGGGGATTTATCATGACAATGGTGATTGTCATATGCTTTACGCGCGAATTCAAACTGCACCAATTGACTAATAGTTCCAAGCCCAACCAAACTGAATAATAAAACATAATTAACGAAAAATGATTGATATAAAAAGAATCGTTCCTTAATTATATAACACATGTTCATGAAAAGTTAAATGAGGTCGAACTTCTTAGGTCAACGTATATTTGACCGATTAGAGTGTGCAACGATAAAATTGTCGATTCCTTTGTCTGTTTTGGTGCGAAACCAGACTTGAGATCTCGGCGTGACAGGAAGTAGGAAGGGAACGCCAGTCAGAGAGTGAGAAAAAGGGACTGAGAAGTTGGCAGTTGGTGAAGGGTGATGCGAGTGACCAGTCGGCACCGGACACCGGAGAAGAGAGGTGAGTTGGCATGAGAGAGGGTCCAGACCAGTGAAAGAAGATCGAGTCGGCATTCCAGTAGCTTTGTGGAAGTTTCACTAGAGTCCACACTAACGTTAGTCTGCACATGCACAATGTTACATAACTCTCCTTCTGCACTTGAGTTAACCCCGAGTGTTTTGTTCGTTTGTTCTCTTTCCTCCCACTCCCTTGATTGTATTCTTGTGGCGGTAAAGAAATGTGCGTTACCCATATCGGAACTACTAATTGATCACCGACAGGCCGTAAGATGAAATGGTTCGAAGTTGATGTAACGTTGGGGCCGAGGGGGTAACGTCACATAACTAAGGAAAAAGTTTATGTTTTTTTTTTCTTTTATGAGTTCCGGGAGATGTATACCATTAAGTAAAGGCATCACCATCATCATCATCATCATGTCGTGCCGCTAGCATGGATATCCCTGACCCTCTCTCGCCACTTCTCCCTATCGTTCATCGCCTCTGGCAGGTCTTCAGGGCTACATCCCGTATCCTCATATAGCTGCTGTATGTATGTTCGAGCTGGTCGTCCTGCTTTTGCCCGCCCATATGTGGATTTCCAAGCTCGTCCCTGCTTCTCCAGCAGTGTCCTGCATGTCTGGTTCGTCTGACTTGGATAGTTTTCGTGATGGAAGACAGGTCAGTACTGGTTAGTATAATGTCTTTAAGTCCTACTAATTTAAAGTAAAAAAAAAGTAAAGTTAGCGACCATAGTCGAGGGTGACCCGAAGGCTCCCTTTTCGATAGCTACAACACCAAGGTGTAGGGAAGGGCGCTACTCCATTCCCTGGATTGCTCCACTTTACCCTTGAACCGTACCTTATAATGCTGAGTGTTAAGCAAGGTGGTATCAAGTTCCATTTTTAAAGTCTTTGGTATGACTCGACCTGGGATTGAACCCAGGTCTCCCGGGCCATTGGCGAACACCCTAACCGCTGGGCCAATGTCGTGTACGCTGTTTTATTCTTTGTAAAATGCTGCTTGAACTATGTGTTTTAAATGTAAAGACTTTTACCGTAAATCCAAATTGAATATATGACTCTGGTTAAATGTGTCAGTGTACACGGCAAATGGTTTGAAATCTTTTAAAAAAACTTAGAATTCTCACAGCTCCCCGCCCCATAGTAGTTTAGAAGAAAATAAAAAAAATCAAAAGAGCTTAAGTAAAAATCCCAATGTCACCCCCGCAAACAAACCCCTAAAAAAAGAGTAAATCCATACATGTCATTAAAACAATATATGGGCTGAGTTTGTTTGTTCAACACTCAAATCAGTGATCTTAGTTTTAACTTTCGAGCGAGAGGAGAACAAGGAATTCCCTCTTCGCTGATTCCCTGGTGACTCTCACAAATATCTGTAAAAGTCATGCATGACACCAGCATTTTCGTGTTCACACGATATTCTCTCATGGTATTTCCGACGTAATAAGCACAGCTCCACATACAGGGGAATGAATTCTACATCAATATTTTTAATTATATTTTGAAATAATATTTTGATTAAGAAGATATATTTCTTTCAGTATATTTTATGTTTAAACAATTTTTAAGAGTGTGCAGTCACTGTTGTTGGTGTTTTAGCATTTCTATATTAAAAGCTTGAATAATTTTCAAATACAAAACGGTATATATATATATATATATATATATATACTGGGAGAAGTGAGGACACTCTCATAAGTAACATTCTTCTTTCACATGGACTTACCTCCAAAAGCTCCGAGCAGACAGAGGAATCAGTTTTGAAGACTTGCCAGAAGCGATTGATAATAGCGACAGATGGAGAGAGAGAGAGAGAGAGTGTCAAGGACATCCATGGTAACAGCGTGACTTGAGAATATACACACCCACACACACACACACAAACATATATATATATATATTTATGAGAAAATAATGGATAGTAATCCGACAATTTGTGAAGAAAAATTGACAACAAGTAATCCAAATAGAAAGTAGGGATTTATAGAGAAACAAAGTCAGTCGACACTATAGCGTTTCGGTTCTGCTGAACCATCATCAGGACTGTGAGGGGTTTTATTAGTGATGTTAAGTGTAGATGTATGTATAAAAAGTGTAAAAATATATAAAAATTTAGAAAAGTTGTAAAACAAGAAAAGTTGGCTGTTTATGACAAGAAAAATTGGTCGTTTGATCAATGAATCAGCGTTCGTTTCTTTAAAATACGTCACTTGATATGAGAAACATTGTGCATAATCCACTTTCCGTTAGTTCATCGAGAGATTTTGAACCATTCCTCGTTTGATCAAACGGCCAATTTTTCTTTAAATATTTTGATTTAAATATTCCAAGGTGGAATGACCCAAAAGGATTATCATATCAAGTTAAAGAATTTTTTCGAGGCCACAGAAAAGAGAAATCTCACCATTAATGAAAACGCATCAATTCAACTTCAACTGCCGTCAGCGGTGAACGATTGGGAGGGGCGGCGAGAGAGGGTTAGGGATATCCGTGCTGATACCACGACAAAATGATGATCGTGATATGGATTAAAAATGGATTTGGCATTAAATAATCTACAAAGGTTTATATGCCATAAAACCTAACAAATCCAGGTATTTCTGAAAGTATATTCAGCTCTCACACCATTACGTATTTTCCTCTCGTGGTATAATCAACCTAGCAAGCAGCGTCTCATCAACCGAAAAAGACATCGACGCACGACTAACAAAACCATGGACAGGTATCGATTGGCTCTCGATCATATGGAAATCAGACCTAACAGATAAAATTAAACGCAGTTTCTTCCAGGCAGCGGTCGTATGGATATTGCTATACGGATATACTACTTGGACGCTAAATAAACGGCTGGATTAGAAGCTAGACGGCAATTACACAAGAATGTTGAGAGCAATATTGAACAAGTCCTGGCGGCAACACCCCACGAGACACCAGCTGTACGGCCACTTGCCTCCCATCACGAAAAGTATACAAGTTAGACGAGCCAGACACACAGGACACTGCTGGAGAAGCAAGGACGAACTCATCAGTGATGTACTCCTATGGACCCCCACATATGGCCAAGCAAATGCAGGACGACCAGCTCGAACATACATACAGCAGCTATGCGAGGATACGGGATGTAGACCTGAAGACCTGTCAAAAGCGATGAATGATAGGGAGTGATGGCGAGAGAGGGTCAAGGATATCCTTGCTAGCGGCACGACATGATGATGATGATGATGATGATTATTGATTTTGATTTAAATATTCCAAGGTGGAATGACCCAAAACGATTATGATATCAAGTTAAAGAATTTTTTCGTGGCCACAGAAAAGAGAAATCTCGCCATTAATGAAAGTGCATCTATTCAACTTCAACTGCCGTCAGCGGTGAACGATTGGCAGGGGTGGCGCCAGAGGGTCAGGGATATCCGTGCTGATACCACGACAAGATGATGATGATGATATGTATTAAAAATTGATTTGGCACTAAATAATCTACAAAGGTTGATATGCCATAAAACCTAACCTATCCAGGTATTTATGAAATTATATTCAGCTCTCTCACACCGTTACGCATTTTCCACACGTGGTATAATCAAATACGATTAATTTTTAATAATTTAATATTTTTACTTTGGTAAATTCAAATGTTATCATCTGCAAATCGTTGAGAAGTCTACTCCATAGATCTTCGGAACAGGCGCCTCACCATCAGATATAGTTTAGGGTCATTCCCAGGAAACCACTCTGTAAGGTATACTATCAACCTATTCTTAGATCCACCTATAGGATATTTCGGCTTGATCTTCCATAGATGCGGCATAAGGCCGTATGAATGGGCCACCCAATGAGATAGGAAGTCACTCGTGACGGTTTGCTAGTGTAGGGTGCTCACCCTTACCCCACCGAGGCGCCCCCATCAATATCTTCTTAATCGTAAAGATATAGAACCTTTGATGGGAATGTTCTCATTAATCGACTTTGTAAGGAAACCAAGATTGGTTAGGTTTCGTTTGATTTTATGACATATCAACCATTGAAGGTTATTTATTGCAAAATCATTTTTATACACATATATCAAATAGATGGTTTCTAAAATCAATTCGATGATAACATTTATAAACGGAGCTGCCTGTGGTGTAATGGTTATTGTCATAGGAAATGGACACAGCGACACGAGTTCAAATCCTGGACGAGACTGACTGTATTTCACATTGCACTAATGCCCTTGGGAAAGGTCTGAAACCAATTATTCTCCCTCCAGCTATAGGTAAAATAGTAGGGCAGACTAGGTTCTTCAGCCTTGGCGAGGCAACTAGTCTAGGAGAAGGAAAACTCTGAATTCAAACCCGTTAAACTATGCTTAAAAATTGACCTAGTGTCATTTCCTGCCTGAGCGAAGGGGTCGGTAAATATGAATAACATTTGTGAAGGCGTCTGCGCTCATTTTTTTTTTTTTCAGGCAGTAAAATTATTTCACTTATTTCTATCTTATATGAATAATTTATTAACAATTAATCGTTTGTTTATATGTATTGCTATTTATCACTAACAATTCAATTAAACCTCGGTCATTTGTTTACACACAGAAGATCAAACGGTTCTATTTCAAACAATTCTGTTTAGCATTAGTACACAGTAGTTTGTTTACACACAGTTAATTGTAAAAAACAGTTTTGTCTCAAGCAATTCAGTTTAGCATAAGAAAACAGTTTAAATGCCAAATATTTCTATTTGACTCACAGATATAACCCTATCAGGTGCTACCACTCCGGGACCCGAGTAGAATTGGGAGTAAAGTCATTGATGTGATACTCCACATTCCCCAAACCTTCAAAGCTGGAGTCTCGCCATCAGAGGTTTTAATGTCATATCAGGACATTCGTTTGATAGTGTAATCAGAGTTTATTACGAGTTTAGCATATTAGATACTTCACTACCCTCCGAAAAAGATGCCCCTATATATATATATATATATTCTTCTGTCCAGTCAAGCCGGAGTCGGGAATAATTCCGTCAGGACAATTAAATTATTCAAACTTTGAACATCTAAATTATTCAAACTTTGAACATCTAAATCTTCCTGGTAACTGACATTGCAGAGAAACAATTCTTTTAAGAAAAACAAAATCCGGTCACTTTAGGATTATAAATTTATTTCCATCCTGCTATGGGTATTGATATGAATCAATAACTCCAAATTTAACAGGACTTCTTCAGATCCAATGCATTTAATTAATACCGCCAGAATGAACACAGGAGGGAAGGAGGTGAAAGGGTTGAATAGTTTCTTCCCTAATTTACCCACTTCAGGTTTTTCTTTCGTTTGTGGTCGGGATCATATTAAAGTAAGTAGACGTAGGATGTAATTCACATTCTGCAGTAAATAACCTACGTTTTAACGTAATTCTTCAGATTTAACCATAATTTAAGGAATTACAACTATTCCTTTTAACCATAAGCAAAGATTACAGTAATACTTATCTTAAACTCAAGTTTATCCTCATGCTCATTTATTCTGTTCACCACAACTATCTCAATTTAATCCTATATTTATAGTTAATCAAACTTTATCTACGATACTCATCTATAGTTTAAATTTATTTCTATGTCTACATCTAGCTATTAAATCATATCTCTGATTAAATAATTTTTATGGGTGTATGTATATATATATATATATGTATATATTGTCATCCACAGACTGACTGTTTCGTTCTATCAGAACTATTCAGTGTGGCTAGGACGCTCGAAGCCGGGATCGAAACCCGTCCAACTTTACGTTAGACTAAGTCTCAGACCTCACGTTGGCTAAGGGAATTTTTAAGGTATTTATTTAGCAACAGCAGCCGTTTGTTTACATCTTTTATATCCTATCGGCTACCAGAGTGCTCAATTCTTTCGAAAACCTTTGCATTATATGTATATCTTTTCTTTAGGGAATAACAAAACCGGTCACATTAGAATGATAAACTTATTTCCATCCTGTCATGTGTTTTTGATAAAATAAAAAAGCACGAAAAAAAAAAACAAAAAAAAAAACAAATGGATGGAAATAAATTTATAATCCTAATGTGACCGGTTTTGTTTTTTCCTTAAAGAAATTATTGCTCTGTAATGTCAGTTACATTGAGCTCTTTACCAGGGAAATTTAAATGTTCACTGTTGAATGTTTTGTTTTTGTCCTGATGGAATTACTCCCAACTCCGGTTTAACTGGACCGAATAATACCTATATATATATATACATATATTTGCACACACAATATATATATATATATATATATATATATATATATATATATATATATATATATATTGTGTTCAAAACATGCACTAAAATACGAATATATACTTTTGTATTTTTGCTACCAATCAAAGACTTAATATAGATGCTAAATCCTATTTGACTCTTCCTTGATTGAGATTTTATGATTTGCCACGCAAAATTTCCGATATTACAAAACCCTAAATTACTAAAGAATCTATTCTCCGCTCAATTATTAGAAAAATATTTTATAACCAATTAAAATTCTTGATAAACTGATATACTTTTGATTTATTTCCGGAGCTTTCCAACGTCTTATGAATACAGCGATAAAATACGCCATACTTTAGTTTTCGATAAAGATTCGTTTTTATTTATTATTCACTTTCGTATTTGTTTCTTCGAAAAAAAATCAGCTACTTTCCAACAATGAATTCCGCCGAAATTACATTGTTAACTATCGCTAAACTACTTCTGCATTGCTCCCCCATAGGGGTTGAGCTCTCTGGCGAAGGAATTGCCGGCCGCCTCTAGCGTAATGCAAAAGCTCTTCGAAAGAATTGAGCACTCTGGCAGCCGATAGGGTATAAAAAAAAATGTAAACAAAGGCTGCTGCTGCTGTTTCTAAAAATAAAAATACCTTAAATTTCCCTTAGCCAACATGGTCAGCTTGGTGGACGAGTGGTCTGAATCACAGTCTAACGTAAAGTTGGACGGGTTTCGGCTCCGAGCGTCCTGCGTGTCTAGCCACACTGAAGAGTTCTGATAGAACGAAACAGTCTGTCTATGGATGACAAGACTATATATATATATATATATAGAGAGAGAGAGAGAGAGAGATGATATTAAAATAAAGGGAAATAATTGCAGGTAGGAAGAAATTCAATTCCCTTATGTTGAAATATAGGATTAGAATATGTTTAATTCAATTCATTCGTTGCCCAGTCCGCTGGGACTGTAGAATACACTGATTGCACCTCTGCAGAGGGGTAAGACCCCCCAACGAGTGTCCTGGATATGACACTAAACAATCTGATGGTGAGCTTCCAGCAGTGCTGGAGATTTGGGGAATGCGGAGTACCCCTTTATTGCCATCGCTCCCAGGTCCACTCTGGCCCGGAGTGGTAGAACCTGATAGGGCCCTATCTATGGGTTAAATAGAACTAACTGCGTACTTATGCTAAAATGAACTGAGTAAACTAAATAGCTTGAAATAGAAACGTTTTTGACAATTAAACCGTACTTACACTTAAACTGCGTGCTTATGCTTAACTGAATAATTACAAATAGAACTGTTTTTCGACATTAAAACTGTATTTACATTTATCTGAATTATTACATATAACTGCGTGAATAGTTTGAAATGGAAATGTTTTTGACAATTAAACTGTGTACTTATGCTAAACTAAACTGTTTTCAATAGAACAGATTATTTACATAAAAATGGATTTGGCGTTAAATAACCTACAAAGGTTGATATGCCATAAAACCAAACAAACCAAACCAAACCAATCAATTCATTCTAATATTTAGTCTTGATTCAATAATTTTATAAGACAACTCGGGAAGAAGGAAATAAACAGTTCTACCTGTATATTTCAATGATTGTATTTCATCCACTTTGATTTTTCAAAATATATTTTTTTAATTCTTCTGCTTCTTCTTCTTCTTCTTCTTCTTCTAATTATTATTAGTAGTAATAGTCGTAGTAGTAGTAATAGTAGCAGTCGTTGAAATAGAAGTATTAGTAATAGTATTTGTAGTATTTCAGTCACTTATTATCCAGCATTCTCTTTGAACCTACTCCTTTTCAAAATTTTTGCCTGGCTTCAGCTTAATTTTACTCATTTTCTGAATTATTTATACAAATTTTGCCTTCATTGAGAAGGTGTATTAACAACACAGATTCCTTCGACTCTAACTCGCATCAGTCCCTATCGTTCATTGTCGTTGTCAGATCAACATCTAGTAGAAAAATTAAGTATATATATATATATATATATATATATATATATATATATATTATAGTTTTGTCATTGGAATTTTGCGCTAAAAGATGTTTAGCAAAATTAGAAACTGATATTGGCCAGAAAATATTTACAGTTCATGAAATTTGTTACATAACTTAAAAAGGATAAGCTGGTTGGTATTCAAAATATATTTGTTTGTATAATGATCGAGATTAATTGTCGTTAAATCAGTTTTTTTTTTAAGTATTGTTTGGGCTTGTGTCTTATTATCTTTAAGTTTAAAGACATAAGATAATACCCAACTGTTGGATATGTGGTTCCTTTATTTCTTTCTTTGAAATAATCTTTACAGTAGATTATTAAAATTACTTTTCAAAAGCTGTTTAAAATATATCCATGAAAAGTGCAAAATACCTTTTAATTTCCAAGAACTACGTACAATTTTAAACACTAAAAACTGGAAGGAGTTTAACATTATTTTTACTACAAGAAGAAAGCAAAAACGAAACAAACAAAAACGAAAGAAAAGATATCTAAAATCTACTTTCACGCGCTTACAAACTGAAAAAAAAAAAATTAGAAAAAAAAACATGAAAATAATTTTTTGAAACACTGAAATTATTACCGACCATTTTTTTTTTGTTAGTTATTATCAGAAAAAAAAGGAAGTGTCGTGCCAACAACCATCTTCACTATAGAAATTAATGAAATAAAAATAAAAATAAAATTAAAAAAAAACAAAACAAAAAAACCTTAACCAATGTCTGACCCTTAGACAGTACTATTATACTCCTGAAATATATAGCCGTGGCAAAGAAATCGAAATTGGGCCGGCAGATCTGTTATTACGAAAATTGGCCGCACGTTGATGTCAGACATAATTCGGTTCGCAAGTGACCCAGGTCTACAGAGGCTGGTTATTTTCTTCTGGTGAAGAACGACGCGAACAATAGTTTCCACTTTATAAAGATTTTGCCCAATTCGATTCTCTTGAATGTGTAATCATTTTAGAATAATAAAATGCTACTGCCATCTTTTATTTACTCGTTGACAACTCCGAGCTATTTACTCGTGAAGAATTCAGCATTTCTTTTACACTTATTCTTCATCGCAGAAAAAAAAAAGACTATTTATAATTTATTATTCTCTTACCGATATAAGCCACGTATCTATATCCGTAAAAGGCGGTTAGATTATTGGCTCGGTGAATGAGAGCCTTGGGCTCGGTAGTGTATTTAACTGTTGAGAAAAAATCAGAAGATAAACAGAAGAAAAACATTCCTCTAAATATATTAATGTATATATCCAACACTTTCAGAATGCAATACAAGGTTATTTATGCAGAGTTTAACAAGTTTGAATACCGAGTTTGTTTGGGTTTTTTTTACCTAGAATGGTTGTCATGCTCACATTTATCGACCCCCTCCGCTCGGGTAAGATATGACGCAAAGTCAATTTTTAAGCAGAGTTTAACAGGTTTTAATTCAGTTTTCTTTCTCCTAGACTTGTTGCCTCATCAAGGCTGAAGAACCAGTCTGTCCTACTATTTGCCCATAGCTGGAGGGAGAATAATTGGATTCATACCTTTCCCAAGGGTATTAGTTCTATGTGAAATGCAATCAACCTCGTCCAGGATTTGAACTCGTGTCGCCGTGTCCATTTCCTATTACAATAACCATTACTCCACAGGCTCCTCCTGAGAGTGGTTTCCATACCAAAGTGAAAGAACCCCTTCTGATCTGCTATTTTTCCATAGGTGAAGGGAGCAAAATGTTGATGCAAATCATTCTAAAGCTGTTAGAACAATCTGAAATGTAAATGGCTTAGTCCAGGATTTGAACGCGGGTAACTTTGTCTATTTCGAACAAAAATAACCATTACACACTGAGCGCCTTAAAATGAAAGTATATATTATATTTTCTAAATGCTTTCAGCACTGGTAGAATATGACACTAGGTAGATTTTCGAAGGCTGATAGGAATTGAAAGTTTTCTATCTTCTTGATTGGTTGATAAAATCGAAGCGAACGTGTCCAGTATATACCTCGAATTGCTCATAGTTGATTCACGGCTTCCTATTAGGTATTATTTTAAACAGACAGATAGATAGATAGATCAAATCATCATCAAATCACATTGACTGCATGGATTTATCTAAGCCCATTCGGGTGGGACTGCAGAATACATCGACTGCAACTCTGCAGAGTTGGTAAGACACATCTAACAAAGTCCAGTCGGCCGGGGATGTAGAATTCACCAACTGAATCTCTGGAGAAAGGTAAGACTCCCCCAATGAGTTTCCTATAATGACGCTAAACAGCTGACTGATAGGCACCAGTAATGCTGGAGCTTCGGGGAATGCGAAGTACCCCTCTGCTATCATTGCTCCCTGATCCACTCTAGCCCAGTGTAGTACCACCTGATAGGGTCCTATCTATAGGACAAATAGAACTAAACTGTTTATTTATGCTGAACTGAATTGCTTGAAACAGAACCATTTTACAATTAATCGTGTCTGAACAGATGAATGGCGTTTAATTGAATTGTTATTGATACGAGGATCATTAAATAAGTTTCCAGACTTTTTTTGTATTGGTACTTTTATTGATAGTACACACATGAAAATCTAGTTCCTTTCGAAGTAATCTACTCTGGCATCAATGCCCTTCTTGTACCGTTCCAACAACTTCTGGAAGGCCCCATGGAAGTCTTCTTGTGTGAGCGTGTTAATGACCTTCGTCACATCCTCTTTCATCTCCTCAATTGTCTCATAACGACAGCCTCTGAGCTTAGGGAATAAGCAAAAGTCACAGGGAGCAACGTCTGGACTATACGGAGGGCGAGGAACTGTCTTGATGCCCATCTTAGTCAAATAGTCGGTGGCAAGGATGGAGTTGAGGACTGGTGCATTGTCCTTGTGGAAATGCCACTGACCTGACTTGAAGAGTGCTGGACTCTTCCGGCGGAATGTCTTCCTGAACTCCCTTAAAACCTCAATACAGTAACCCTAATCCTAACCCTTTGGCCAATCAACTTTTGTGTATTGACTTCCTTACTCCTCCCATACCTCTCATCATCCCTCACGGACTCTCTGTCTTCCTTGAATCTCTTTTACCATTCAAAAACTGATGCTCGTTTCATGCAAGATGGTCGAAAAGCAGTTTGAAGCATTCCATACGTTTCTGTGGAATCTTTTCCAAGCTTAGAACAGAATTTTATTGCATATCCTTCTTCTAAAGTGTTCTCACGTCCAGATTGCATTTTTGAAGTTAACCAGCTGTGATAATCAGGCTTTAGTAGGGTGTATTCCAATTGTTGCCGTAGCTGTTCATTTGAACCGGAAATCATAAAAATTGGTCAGTCATCTCATAAGATGTATAGCAATAACATACTGAATTTTCAAGATCTACAACCATTTTAAATGCCTGTACAAATAATGTCTGGAAACTTATTGAAGGCACCACATACATAGCAATGCTTGAAACCATTATTTTTAGTGAATAAACTGGATTGTTTAAAATATAACTGTTTATATTTATAAAAAAGGATTTGGTATTAAATAATCTGCAATGTTTGATATGTTATAAAACCAAACGAAACTAAGCAACGCTGATTTCTCGGTCTCTATCTTCCTTACAATCCATTTGTCCTTATCATCAGTCCCTACAGGTTGGTCCTACAAACAGCATCCACTGTCCGCACAGAGCTGGTGTAATTCAAACTTTGCTGGTCACTGGCTCGTCTTTGCAAAGTAATCTATTAGAGGATTTCAACATTGCTTTTTTAACAATATCTCACTTGTCTTGTTCATATTACTTGAATGTTTATGAGATGTGTGAGAAGCGGTCGTATAGTTGTTATTTTGTGGATATTTCTTCCAGGATTTGTTCCAGACAGCATGCAGTATTCTTGTGCTGTTCCCATCTAGCTTTTTATCAATACGTTTTCTGAGCATCCATGTGGTGCCTCCTTATAGTTTTAAGGACATAGCTACATCTTGGAATATATTCTGTTTATTCAATCGGATACATGGTATTTCCAAATGATTGATAATCTGTTAATAGCAATCCATGTTTCTAATAAATGAATGTTTACATAGTATTCAATGGATGAGATTGAGATATTGCTGCAAATGAAGGTGAAATGGTTCTCTGAATTTAGAGGCTTCTCACTTACAGAGGAGGTGATTAAAATACATATGTCATCTGTTTCATTTGCCTTCACGTAGAAGTCAATACCTACTGCTGCCTGCTCTAGGCTACGCAGTTGGTATTCTACTTGAGTTGGTGTATTTACGAGAAACATCTGCCTTAGTTACAGCGGGGTATCGTCTGCTTTTTGCCTTTTCCTATGTGAAATAATTTTCTTTTATTAGATCTATTGACGTTCGAAGTACGTAGTCTAGACAGAATATAAACGATAATGATGCTAATGTATCTCCATATAAGACTCCAGTGACAATGTCGAAGATGTCTATGTCTCCATCAGCTGAGCGAAACATTGTTTTAATGTTTTTGTAAAGTATCTTTATAGCTGGAACATTTTCTTTCCGAAGACCATATGCAAGTAAAGTTTGCACCAGCTTTCCTCCGTATAGGAAATGGAATGTTTTGGAGAAATCTATTCATTGTAGAATTATTAAAATTTTATTTGCTTGTAGTCTTTGGATTATTCGATGGGTTTAATAAATCTCTGAGATTCAGGAACGGTTTCTTCGTCATTTTCTGATTTTTTTCAAAAATTTTAACGATTTCAATTCGGGTGCTATTGAAAAGAAAAACATCATATACCTTATCAGCTACACCAGTTGAAGTTACGGCTTTGTTGTTCTTAATGATTCCGACGTCACTTTTCTTGGGGAAGGGAAGGATATAACTATTTTTCCATTGCTGTATAGTGTTTTGTTAATTAGTTTTCAAAGTTACCTGCATCAAATCTTCCAGAGATATTTCGTGAAGGCCAGCAGATTTTCTGGGATTTTGGAGGTTTTTTTTCTTCGATACTGTGTCAAGTTTTTCCCTTGTAAACTGTCTAAATTTGATGTCAGTTTGATCTTCCATGACTTTTTTGATCGATCTGTCTTTGATTTCAAGAGGTTTACCGGTAATATTCATGAAATGTTCTTTCCTCTCCTAAAATCTTTCTTCATGGCTGGTAGCGTTTAGTTTTAATCTCGAGGTGTTCTTCCTTCCACTCATTTCATTTACAGTCTGCCATGCTATTTCTGATTGTTTATCATCTAACGATTTCTAATTATATTGATTTTTTTCTCGAATGTATTTTACTTGCTCTTTTTGGCTCATGTTGTTTAATTAGTTTCTTTCTAAGCTTTCTTAACTTTCTACGCATTGTCATATGTTAGGTTTCTTTTATAGAGTAATAATTCTTTATTTCAAGTTAACTCGTTTTCTCCAAACTACTAATGACTCTCATGGAATATATATGTGTCTCTTAGTTTGGTTTGCGTACACTCTGCTCCTCCTGCTGCCGATTCTGCTGCTGTTAGTTCCATGAAGGAAATGGTGAAGTTTTCGTATTCGTCATACGGAGTAGGTATTTCACAGATCTCCTGAAGAATATAGAATTTGTTTCTACCAACCACCGTATATTTATGGCTTATATCTTTATCCGTAAGTTAAGACCAGTCGTAACGTTTGATTTTAATGGTTTGTTTCTTATTTCTGCGTTGATTCAGGCGTATCTTTACCCCGACGATTTTATGACCAGAAGATACTCCTTAAGAAGAGGAGTATGCTTCATTGTTCGGGACACTTTTTATTCACTTATTATTAATGAGTATATAATCTAGCTCTGCTGTATCGTTAATCTGGAAGGTGTTAATTGTTTACGTTTCCCTTTTTTAGAATTTAGTATTTAGGCAAGAGCTGTTATTGACTAAAAAAATCTGACAAATATTCGATATTTCTTGTCTAAATTTCTGAGACGAATGTTGTTGATTGTTATCATTAAACGTTTTCGGACTATTGTCTTTATCTTTATTGTTATTTCCACAACGTTTCGGCTGATATGTCCTCCGGCCTTCTTCAGGTGTTTGTCGAACTCGGGAACTTTCACGGAACTTCAAACTACGTCCTTTATTGAATCCACGGGGGTCGCCTGTTCTGATTCCGTTAGCCATAACAGGGTACAAGTTTTAAGTATTCCTGTACTGTTACTCGCCAGTATTGAGGATTGAACCTGCAACCCCCTGATGATTGTCTTCTTAGAAGCTTAGAGAACCAACGCCTATAACTGTTACGCCATGTGTCTTGCTGGACGCAAAGGCTGTTATTTCTATTTAGCATGTTTTGTAAGTCAATTTTTTTATTTTCACCTTTGCATTTTTTTTTCGTATTTGTGTCTCCACTGGGGATTAAAACGTAATATTTTGGAATCTATCATGCAAGAGAAGATTACATGCCATAGAAGGTAATGATATCCCTTTAATCTCTGGTATTAGTGGGACTAAAAAATGGTCGTTGTGCAGGGATAGTCGCTAAATGTAGAACACAAAATTCACAGTTGCTTTTTCTCTACGCTCTTTAGTAATTTTAAGGCCTTCCTATAAGTCCTACGATGGTATTGACAAAGTTTTTCATGAATAAACCGAGACAAAAATTTATCCGTTACTGGTATCATTGTATTTTTACTCTTGTTCAATAGGGTAATATCTATGTTCTTGCACACATATATATCTATATCTATATTTACCAACCCCTCTGCTCGGGCAGGATATGACACAAGGCCAAATTTTAAGCGGGGTTTCACAGGTTTGAATTCAGAATTTTCCTTTACCTAGACTAGTTGCCTCACCAAGGCTGAAGAACCTAGTCTGTCCTGCTATTTACCCATAGCTGAAGGGAGAATAATTGGATTCATGCCTTTCCCAAGGGTATTAGTGCTATGTGAAATGCAATCAGTCTCGTCCAGAATTTGAACTCGTGTCGCCGTGTCCATTTCCTACGACGATAAACATTATACCACGGGCACCTCCACATATATATCTATATCGATTGCATGTGATGCAAACTCAGGAAGCGGGTTAATTCTTTTTTTTTTCATAAGTTCTAACGTTGAATGTCGTTGTGTAAACAATGCTTTTGCATCTAAGGAAATTCGGTTGGAGCTCTGAAGCTGAATTTTCGAACACTGGGGCCCAAGATTCAACCTCAACTGAACGCGCATCTTGAAGAGATATGCGGTTGGGATTTACGGGTTCGATTCGGGTCAGGTAAGTCTTTTGTCGGACGTTTTTGCTTTCTCATCAATAGACGTCACATATGAAGATGAGTAGCAGTAGTAACCTTACTGAACTATTTGATCTTGACCTTTGACCAGTAAAGTTATTCCGTCCAGCATCAAGTGAAGCCCGCAATTGACGAAATATTGGATCCATCTATCTTATTTCATATCTACCATGCTGCATCCCATGCTTTCTATTGCTATATGCTTGTGTTGCAAGAAAAATTCTCTCCTCTCTCATAAGCTTAACCTGTAATAAGCCGGGGGAGGATATATGAATTTTAATGGAGGAGAAATAATGTTTTCTTTAAGTTCAAAGTCTAAATATCCTTTAACGTAATTTAACGGTTCAGAGAAAAGGAAAATAAAATAAAAGTAAAAAAAAAAAAACAGACAGTCTTCGGACAGCCGGGCCAAAACATTTATTGTATGTCAGCCATCACAGGGAAACGGCTGCGTTATTTAAAAATGACTAGAGAAAAAACGAGTGTTACAAATCTTCTGCGCAGGTGAGGAATCACCGGAAACGTATATTGCTCCACCCCAACGATACGACTGACAGGAATAAAGGGACTATCATTTTTGAAGGGCAAAACTGAAGCGAGCGTTGTAGAGAGAAATCGGGACTAAGTTTTGCCTCAAGAGAGCCGTGACATTTTAATAGAAAATATTAAGTCTTTCTCTCTCTTATCGGCCAACTAACTAATATGATCTTTGATTACGAGAAATTTTTTGCATTTGTATGTTTCCGAGCCAGTTATAAACCATATAGAAAAATAGTAAAGTGTTTGTGCGTTTTTTCTATATCAACCTTCGCGTTCGCTGACATATGCCTGAGTGACCTCGTGGTGTACCTGGCCCTCCTAGCTGCTTATACCAATGCCTATGCTTCTATCCCGTCATAGCTTATATCATTACCTAGAGTCAAAATTATCCTGGGAAACTTTTTTGAGTTTTCTGATGCGATGGAAATATTATTATTCTAATGGAATTTCTTTTAAGGTTAAATATTTTCTGACTCTTGTGGGTATTCATTCACTTTTTTTAAAACGGGACCCCTTTATAAGGGAACAATAATACAGCTACAGAATACATAAAGTTTAAGATTATTTAAGTAAGAAGGCACATAACGCATTTTCTCAACTAAATCTTAACAAATTATACAATTTTAAATCTCATGCAAATTTCATTAAATCGTTAAAATTTTTTCATTTTTTTTCTTTGTAATTGCTAATCATCAAATATTCAGGTAAATAAAGACTAAGTTTTTGCTTCAGTAATGAAGGAGGTGCCCGTGGTGTAATGGTTATCGTCGTAGGGAATGGACACGGTGACACGAGTTCAAATCCTGGACAAGACTGATTGCATTTAACATAGCTAGGTGCAAACTTGAGTGCAGGTGTTAACGCGCACGCGGGGAGGATGTGTCGTTCATAGATGTCAAAATAAAAATCCGACAGAAAGTCTTGACCAGTGGATATGAATGATGTCATGCACCGGCAGCGCGCGCGCGGAGGATTTTGGAGATTTTGAAAAAGTCAGTTAGTTGAGTTGAGCCCTGCCTCGGGAGAAGACGGTTTGACTTTCGCTTTCTCGCGGAGGCCTTGGGCAGGTGTCGCAAAAGATGGTGGGGGGGTAGATGAAAAAAAACAGAATAGAAAGAATGTGTATCTCTGTCCTTATATCTAAGAACCTTTAAACTCAAAGGTAATAAAAAGTTTCCGCATATTAGTGTATATTTGTGTCTGTATACGTATAGTTGTATAATGGATATACAACACAAAGTGATCGTCGTAGAAGAACAGTAGTGGTTATATTTAACTTATAGCTAGAGAATTAGGGCTACACAAACATTTCTTGAAGGTATTGGTCCCAAAGATAACGTGACTGGTGTTTAAACTCGTTTACTACGATACTGTAGTCAAGGACATCAGCCAATACACCACAAGGATACTGAGGTTTCTCTCTCTCTCTCTCTCTCACACACACACACACACGTATATATATATATATATATATATATATATATATATATATATATATAAAACGACGATATATTTTCTACGACGATAACCCATTTAAATGAGAATGATTAATCTCTGATACACATCCAATAAAATTGCATCTTTTTAGCTAGAGATATCAAATCAATGTTCTTTTTTTAATTTTTATTAAATCAGTTTCCAAGGCATGCAATCTTTTTTGAGTTTCTTGTCTCAGTAATAAATCATTATCATATCAATGGGTTGGGTCTATTTTAAGAGAGTTTTGAATAATTTTGTATCCAAATAGGTAGTAACGCAGAATATTTTTATCCTCTTGTCCATGGCAATGTGATCGAGGATTAATAGTTGTTATCATATTTACCAACCCCCTCCACTCGGGCAGGATATGACACAAGGTCAATCTTTAAACGGAGTTTAACATGTTTGAATTCAGAGTATTCCTTCTTCTAGACTAGTTGCCTCACCTAGGCTGAAGAACCTAGTGTGTCCTTCTATTTACCCATAGCTAGAGGGAGAATAATTGAATTCATAGCTTTCCGAAGGATAATAGTGCTATGCAATCAAATCCGTCCACGATTTGAACTCGTGTCGTCGTGTCCATTTTCTACGACGATAACCATTACACCATGGGCACCTCTCAATAGTTGTTATAATATACTAATTTTCAAATCTGACACAAAAAAAAACACAGCATTAATATTAGTAAATTTATTAGCTGTCAAATGGGTCCCAGGTTTGTTGAGACTCCCTATATATATATATATATATATTTGATTGAACATAATAGATATTTTGTCGGCATATTTTTTTTGTTAATCCTTTCAATTTGTTGTATCAATCTTATGATTTTCGGTGGGTGTTGGTTTATAAACATTTCATGATTGGTTATTTCCCAGTTACTTTCTGCCCAACATTAGGCTATCAACAGGGGAGGATGTATTTCAAAAGTGGTGTAACTTTTGTATGTACATTACTACTTTGTAAGAATGAGCGTTCATACAGTTGTATTGTGTAGCGTTTACTTTTCGAATTTGTTTCTATAAATAGCGTCAGTAACTAAAGACATTTAAGTACATTAGCACTGGTTTCTAAATTAATTCTATTAAGTTTGGGTTGTATGTTTCTAATATGTATTGCCTCGAGAATCTGTAGTTTTTGCTTGTTATTTTGGTGTTCTTATATTGTTGTGTTTTCGGTAAAAAAATTTTCCGTATTTCTGTTGTTGGGCAAGAATGATTTTTTTTAAAGTTGTGCAATGAAACTGGTATTAGAAAAGCGCATTGGAAGTCTTCTCGATTGGGTAGTTGAGGTTAAACTGACATATATATCGTTGTTTTAAGAGATGCATACAGAAGTTACATCACTTTTATAATACACCTCCCTCTGATGATGGCCCATTGTTGGGCAGAAAGGAATTGGGAAATAACAAATTATGGAAGGTTTATGAACTAATTCCCGCAGAATATCATAAGAATGATACAGCAATTCGAAAGGATTAACAAAAAAAATGTGTAGACAAAAAATGTCTATTATATTCAATCAAATATGTATCAATGAAAAAAGGCTGCCAATATATAGGTATATTTATAAGGTAAATGTTATTGGCAAAAGTTCGCAGAAGAATTAGCAGGATGACATTACAGAAAAGACAGTGTAAACGCCCGAGAAATATTAAATTATGAACTGTAGAAGTTTGTTTCTTTAACTTTCATATGGCGTGCAGTCATCAAACGGAAAAGTGAGAAAAGTAGCCTATCAATCATAATCATACATTGGTGTTAAATCACGTGGGAATATATATATATATATATATATATATATATATATATATATATATATATATATAATGGAGTGCAAAGGATGCACTTAACGTGACAAACAACTTTTTTACAACAGAAATAATCTTTACTCTCTCTCTCTCACTCTCTTTCTCTCTCTCTGTATATATATATATATATATGTCTTTGACTATCACTCTGTTCATATTTCTAACGTTTTACACGTATTTCCAGCTTACTTGTCTGGCTCTGTCTAAATTTATATATATATGTATATATATATATATATATATATATATATATATATATGTTTATCAATCTATCTATCTATTGTTTTATCTTTTCTTAATTTTAAATAGGATATCACCTTCGTAGGATATTCAATGCCGGGACTATCTTTGTAGAATAACAGTTATTTAACCGATTGCAGGTGGGATGAAAAATTATATATATATATATATATATATATATATATATACTGTTTCTTTGTAACACAATTCTTCAGAGTGGCGAGACACGTGAGATGCTCAAACTGAGATCGAAACCAACCTAACTTCACGTCAGGCTGATGACATACCCTTAACGCAAGACTGCAAGACTGCGTGTATATATTAACTTTCGTTTATTTATATTTTGCGATGGGATACCGAAGTTTTCATTTTGTTTAAAGTGCTCAACCTCCGGTGGCGGGAGCTTATATAAATCTATATATATATACTCACAGCGAGAGAGAAAGCGTGAGAGAGAGAGAGAGAGAGAGAGAGAGAGAGAGACACACACACACACACACACACACATACATATATATATATATATATATATATATATATATATATATATATATATATAAACCTATTCAATTCCAAATGTTGGATAAAGGTCAATTCTTCTGATTGAGTTTCCAAATTCAGGCAGAGTTCACTGAAGCTGCTAAATTGATAAGTTTATCAAAGCTGACAAAAATCCCGGTTGCTATTCGCAGACTCAGGCACATCGCACTGCCTGACATTTTTCAAAAACGCACCAGGCAAAATTGGAATGTCAAAAACACCAGGTCAAACCAGAGGATTTATCTAATGCTGGTCCCACTCGGTACCTTTTAAGGTAGGGCAGGTGCTCATTAGCAAACTAATAAAATGTGAGATTTGTGAATCTTTAATTGACTCGACCAATGGGAAAGTAATAGAACAACGAACCTCTCATCAAAAAGAGGTCGACAGATTTTTGATCATCCCTGAATTGCTTTAAATGTTTTCTTCTGAGTGGCTAATAAGTAAGAGATGATAGATTTACTAATTTCTGGTATAAGATATGTAGTTCGAGACCATTTTAACGTGAGAAAATTAGAGGACCCAAAGGGAGGAAGACAACTTTAAAACTTGCCCCAGAAGACCTTGCTAAGAGAAGGCATTACCGATGAGACAAAATAACTCAAACGAAAGAAGAAACGATGTTATCGACCTCCAAAGTTTAGTAGAATATCAACACATCTTTTTTGTCGCAGAAACACTTCCTTTTCCTTATTATAATTCTTATTAACGTACCTTCCGTCAGAGGACGTTCCAACCAAGTCCCATCAATCCCCGACCTGCATATCTTAAAAAACACATTTAAGCGCAGAAAACTTTCACGAACCAACCAATCAAAGGGCACCTGTCGTTACCCACGTGATATGACAACAATATATATATATATATATATGTGTGTGTGTGTGTGTGTGTTTATTTGTATGTGTGTGTGTGCGTGTGTGTGTGTGTTATCGTTGGTACAACTGTACGGTGGAGAGAGGTGACCATATCGATTGGTAGATGGAATATTTTTTGTTAATTGAATATTTACTTTCAACGTTTACAGACATTGATTTTTAAAGTAAATCCTTAGAACAAAAAAAATTAATTTTTTTTTTACATTAATTGTGTAGCTAGTTTCATCCCCCTCCATGAGAACTACAAATTCAAAAAAAAAACCCTGTTCGTAAACAGTAAGATCAAGAAGCAACGTTCTTGTTCGTTCAAATGATTTTACCAATATTATACACACCCAACCCAAATATATCTATACATGAATGTTTTGTATATATATATATATATATATATATATATATATATATATATATATATATATATATATATATATATATATATATATATATATGGTATTATGTGGTCCAGTTAAACCGGAGTTGGAAGTAATTCCATCAGGACAAAAAAACATTCAACAGTGAATATCTAAATTTTCCTGGTAAAGAACTCAATGTAACTGACGTTACAGAGCAATAATTTCTTTAAGAAAAAGCAAAAACCAGCCTCATTAGGATTGCACCTACAACAACCATCTTTATATATATATATATATATATATATATATATATATATGTGTGTGTGTGTGTGTGTGTGTGTGTGTGTGTGTGTGTGTGTGTGTGTGTGTGTGTGTTTGCAAAGATGGTTGTTGAAGGTCCAAAGAAAGAATAAGGATACATTTTAAAACAAGAAGGTCGACGAAGAGATTTGTATTTTTTTTAATTTATTTATTTTGTTCTTACGTATATCTTATCACATACGTGTTATATATATGTATGTTTCCAGCTTGTTACTTTCGTCAGAGAACATATATGGCAAAAGGGCTTGTTAATGGGGTACCTAATGAGGCTTGTACTCACTCTTGTTTCCAGTTTAAATGACCATTGGTTGGTCAGGGGTCATTCTCCCACTTACCTTGTGTCTGTTTACTTTAGTCTGCTTTACCCGTCTTTGATATTTGATATGGTTATAGTTTTGTGTGTGTGTGTGTGTGTGTGTGTGTGTGTGTGTGTGTGTGTGTGTGTGTGTGTGTGTGTGTGTGTGTGTGTATTGGCGTTGGAGGGGTTTAGGGTTTCACTGACAGTTTTTTTTTCCTTTATTTGTGGTGTGTGTGAGTGTGTATCTTGGGGAGTTTTGCGGTTTTAAATTTACTGGTAGTTCTTCCGCCTTTTTTTTTGTATACGTATACACATGTCTGTACATCTGTGTGTGTATGTGTTTTCAGTATTAAAGTAATAGGAACGATCTCTTTTTGTTACTAAAGTTAACGGAAGTAATTACTTCCTTTTATTAGAACTGTCCATTACCAATATAAAGAATTGCAACTCTACACTCAATTTGGTATAATTGAAGAACAGTTGAATAAAATATTATAAGCTTCTCTTTTCTCATACACACACATACATACATACATACATACATACATACATACATACACGTCTGTACACCTAAGAATTAAGCGTTTCATTCAATAATTTTCTTCCTATATGCAATACGATGTTCACATTAAACTAGCTGTAGTTTCCTGGCATTTACTCTTTCTTTCCTCTTTTCTCTTCTTTAACTAGCTGACATTAACATTCTGACGGATAGAAAGAGTATTTACTTTGATAGTTCTCAAGTAAAATTCAAAGAAAATATTCACTAACCGCTTATATTCTTCTTTTTGAGCTAAGTGAATGTTATTGTTTAACATAACATTCTGTTCACGTTTTGTATATGACGTCCATGAGCTTTTTCTGGTCAACTATCTTAATGTCGTACTGTTTTATTTTAAAAAGAAAAAAGTTACTTTGAACTAAATTTTAACTCATCACCACATTTATTTTCTTCAATTTTTTTTAAAACTACTTTCTTCAATCCCTCAACAAATGCTTAATTTGTTCAGGTATAAGTTGGCTCTTCATTCATCTGTAACGAGTGCTTTTTCAACAGAAGTTTTCATATAAAACTTTCTATCTAACCAAATGAAAGATTAAAGAATTGATATTATTAATTACACAAAAACATTAGTACAATCAGATAGATAATGCCAACTCCCACCCTTATTTAACTTGCTTGTTTCATAATCAATTGTTAGTAATGTTTTTCTTTCTTTGGAAAATGTATTAAAGTTTCTGTTATCAAACTCGGTTAGGTTCACTTACTACAAAGAGCCCTCGTCAATTCTGATCTCTCAAGCTATTGATTCTTAGAGTGTTAGAGATACAGTCTTAGTGTATTGAAGGAAATAAAGCACTAACAATGAAGGATGTTTGGTTTAGTTTTATGGCATATCAAACTTTGTAGGTTATTTAATGCCGAATCCATTTTTATACATAAAAACAGTTATTTTTCAAACAATTCAGTTTAACATAGGTACACAGAATAAATATCAAAAACATTTCTATTTCAAGCTATTCAGTTTGATCAACAAAGTTAAATTCTTTCAAGTACTGCTATGTATTACAACCAATTCAATTCAATTAAACACCAGTCATTTGTTTACAAACTCCCACATGTATAATATTTCTTTTTCAAGCAATTCAGTAACATATAATTAAGCAGATTTTTTTGTAAAAACAGTTCTATTTCAACCAATTCAGTTTAGTATAAGTACACAGTTTAAACGTAACTGCAGTTCTTTTTCAAACAATTCAGTTTAGCTAAGTACACGGTATAGTTTTGACCCATAGATGGGACCCTATCAGGTACTACCTCTTCCGGTCAGGGTGGACCAGCGATCGATGGCAATAAAGGGGTAATCCCCATCCCCTAAAGCTCCAGCATTACTGGAGCGTCACCATCAGATTTTTTGAGTCATATCCAGGATACTCATTAGGGGAGTCTTACCCCTCTGCAGAGATACAGTTGGTGTATTTTGCAGTCCCAGCCAACTGGACCACGAACTATGAAGTAAATAAATCTATGATTGAAGGAGTTATATAAATACCTTTGAAGCATGAGGGATGAAAGGAGCAATCGTTCATTCAGTACGGTAATTATCTATAGTATAGCCTATTCATAAGAATTGCCTTAAAATCTTATAATAAGAAATATATGGTTAACCGAAATTAAAGACACCCGTATTTTTTAAAAACTTTGCTGTAACATTCTGAAATCCCAATCGTAAAATTATGCAGTCAAAAAGAATATTATTAAGTATTATTATTGCCAAACTCTACGGGAATTAAATTCTGTAAGAAAAACATAATTTACAAGTGCAAAATTCAATACCCTCCTGGTATATACAAGTAATCCAATAAATGATGTGAATTTTGCTTTAGGAATGAGCAATAGTAAGTACCATTTGAAGTTGCTCATGCTTTCAAGGAAATCAGTAGTGATGGGTCCTTTCATGTCTCTGAAGACTGTCAGCAAGACCTTATTTACTGACCGATTCACCCAGATGTTTTACTTTTCCAGAGAGTCAGTGAGCTCAAATTCTATTACATGGAAGCATATCGTTTTTACCAAAAAATCGATCTTCGTACTAATCACATATTCCTTTGTAATTTTCACATTGCTCGAAATTCACAGCCGCAAAAATTGTGATGACAGATCTCTGTTCAAATCTAGAGTGCTCTGTTTGATATGAAGTCATTTTGAGTAGCTGCAAAATAAATATTCATTGTGAGATTACAATATTTTTTTGCCAAAAACAATCACAAGCAATGCAGAGTTTACACTTTTAGAAAATACTTCAAATAAAGAAAAAAGTTGTATTTATTTCAAAAAGAATCCTTTTATGTTTTGAATGACGCTAGTGTACAGGGTGTTCCAATATACATGGTTATATAAGATGTCTCAATATACATGTTTATATAGGGTGTCTGAATATACATGGTAATATAGGATGTCTCAATATACATGGCTATATATGGTGTCTCAATATACATGGTTATATATGATGTCTCAATATACATGGTTATATATGATGTCTCAATATACATGGCTATATATGGTGTCTCAATATACAGGTTTACATAGGGTGTCTCAATATACATGGTTATATAGAATGTCTCAATATACATGGCTATATATGGTGTCTCAATATACAGGTTTACATAGGGTGTCTCAATATACATGGTAATATAGGATGTCTCAATATACATGGCTATATATGGTGTCTCAATATACATGGTAATATAGGATGTCTCAATATACTTGTTTATATAGGGTGTCTGAATATACATGGTAATATAGGATGTCTCAATATACATGGCTATATATGGTGTCTCAATATACATGGTAATATAGGATGTCTCAATATACTTGTTTATATAGGGTGTCTGAATATACATGGTAATATAGGATGTCTCAATATACATGGCTATATATGGTGTCTCAATATACATGGTAATATAGGATGTCTCAATATACTTGTTTATATAGGGTGTCTCAATATACATGGTTATATAGGATGTCTCAATATACATGGCTATATATGGTGTCTCAATATACATGGTAATATAGGATGTCTCAATATACTTGTTTATATAGGGTGTCTGAATATTCATGGTAATATAGGATGTCTCAATATACATGGCTATATATGGTGTCTCAATATACATGGTAATATAGGATGTCTCAATATACTTGTTTATATAGGGTGTCTCAATATACACGGTAATATAGGATGTCTCAATATACATGGCTATATATGGTGTCTCAATATACATGGTAATATAGGATGTCTCAATATACTTGTTTATATAGGGTGTCTCAATATACATGGTTATATAGGATGTTTCAATTTACATGGTTATATAGGGTGTCTCAATGTATGTGGTTATATAAGATGTCTCAATATACATGGTTATATGTTACCCATTTCACTGTTAATAACTCCTCTAATATTGATGTTGTGTTCCTTTTTGTTTCAGATTTGTAAATGGTATACTATAACAACTAATAATCCTTGAACAGTGCCTTGAATCAGAGAAGAAAAATATTTTGCGTCACTATCTATTTGGCGACAACATCATTTAAATATGTCTCAAAATAGATGCAACCCATTAATATGATAATGTTTAATACTGAAACAAGAATTTAAAAAAGAATTTGCATATCCCAGAAGGTGATGAGATAACAATAAAACAACATTATTTTGAAGTCTTTCGCTCCAAAGATGTATTTTGTACATGACCACCATTGTACATGTCTCAGAGATAAATCATTATCATATCAATATTTTGCATCTATTTTGAGACACCCTGTATTTGATTTTATTTATTTACAGATGTGTACTCATATGACTGTGTGTGTGCGTGTGCGTGTGTGTGTGTGTGTGCAGATACGTGCTTACTGACCAAAATATAGGTTCTAATTTATTCTGTATTTTTTGGGGGGGAAATCTAGATTTCCAATTAAAGTAAATGGAGCACTTTGAAAAGAAAGGTGGAATTATACACCTTTTAAGAATTAAAATTCTTCAGTAATTCTGAAAAAAATAGTCTATTCTAAGTTAATTCTTCACTACCCTGATAAACAGTAGCAATTTACTAAGCTTTTTACTTAGATGTAACATAACGACATATGAATGGGGAACTCAATATGACTCGAACAAACTCGTGAAGGTTTACTGGTATAGCTCGCAAACCATTACACCACCCGAGGAGCCTATACTCAGATCAACTGTATAGATATTTTTAGTGCAAACACTATAATGGGAGAGTTATTAGATTCGAAAGAAAGTGATGTTAGATTTCAATGTGATCATATTGAACGTACATTGGCCAAGTGGATAGAGTGTTTGCCGATGGTCCGGGAGACCTGGGTTCAATGCCAAGTTGGATCATACCAAAGACCTTAAAAATGGTACTTGATACCTACTCGCTTAGCACTCAGCATTATAAGATACGTATCAAGGGTAAAGTGGAACAATCCAGTGAAAAGAGTTGTGCCCTCCCCTACACCTCGGTGTTGTAGCTATTTAAAAGGGGTCCTTCTGGTTGCCCTCGACTATGGTCGCCAACTTTATTTTTACTGTGGAATAACCATTAATCTTACCACTTTAATGTTGTTTTTATTTCTTTTCAAATTACTTAATATTAGAATGGATAGATTTTGTATTCGCTTTGCACTTTTAAAATGAGTTTAGATCAAGTAGAACAATTAGACTCTTTTAAAGAACAAGACTTGGTCCAATAAATAAGTGCAGGATATCTAAGTTAATTTAAAAAATAATTTTTAGAATCAAAGATATTTTATTCTTAAGTATACTCTAAATTGGTGAAACTATGTAGTTCAAAATAGCAATGCTTTGGGCTATGAATATTCGTTTATAAATAACACCTAATAACATACGTTAGGTTTAGAAGAAAATTAAATTTTGAAGTTAAATTGGTTGGAAAAGTCCTCTTGGTGTAACGGCTAACGTGCTGGTCAACTATTTCGTTGTAAAAGGGTTCGTATTATAGTCACACTTACAAGTTCACTTTCGGAATAATACCCTTGGTCAGGTTACCAGCGGCATCAGCATCATGTCATGCCGTTATCAAGGATTTCCTTAACTCTCTCTCTCTCTCTCACACACACACACCATTTGTTTCTATCATCGGGTAGGTGTTCTGGACTACATCCTGTATCCGTACAGAGCTATTGTAGACAAGTTCTTGCTGGTCACCCAAGACTTGAACGTCCGTGAGAATGAGAACGTTACTTATGAGTTCACCCTTACTTCTCCAGCAAAGTCCCGCATATGTCGTTTGTCTAATTTGGATATTTTTTAGGGATATTACTTTCAGTGTTTGTTCAATATAGCTCGTAGCATTTTTGAGCAATTGCTGTCAAGCCTTTTCTTTATACACTTAGTCGGCGTCCATGTGGTGCATCATTTAGTAGTATGGTCAACACCGCTGCTTGGAAAAAATAGATTTAATTTTATCGGATAGTTTCGACTTCTATATGACCGATAACCTATCGATAACTGTCCAAGATTTCGCTAGTAGGGTATTGATGTCATTTTCCATAAATGCGTTGCTGCGTCTGAGTAAAGTCCACTCGTTTCAGAGAACCATCATTTAGTGAGGGGATATCACAAGATAGGAATTTTATTTTCTTTCTTTCGTTAAGACAAATACGTGGTGAATTCAATAAGTTTCCAGACTTTTTGTACAGGCATTTAAAATTGTCGTAGACTCTTGAAAATTGACTATGTTATTGCTATATATCTTATGAGATGACTGACCAATATTTATGATTTCATGTTCAAATAAACAGCTACAGCAGCTATTGGAATACACCCTACTAAAGCCTGATTGACACAGCTGTTGAGTTTCAAAAATGCAATCTAAACATGAGGACACTTTAGAAGAAGGATATGCAATAAAATTCTGTTTTAAACTTAGAAAAAATGCCACAGAAATGTATGGAATACTTCAGACTGCTTTAGGACTAAGGAGATGAAAGAGGCTGCGACGAAGGTCATTGACACGCTCACATAAGAGGACTTCCATGGGGCCTTCCAGGAGTTGTTGGAACGGTACAACAACTGCATTGCAGCCGGAGGAGATTACTTTGCAGGGGGCTAGAGTTTCATGTGTGTACTATCAATAAAAGTGCCCATTGGAAAAAAGTCTGAAAACTTTTTTAATGAACCTCGTATATATATATATATATATAGTAAACCGGGTATAATCCCAATAAAGCATAAAGAACAAACAAATAAATAAAGATGGAAATAAAACACACGATAAAGTAGATACAAAATGGACATTCAGTCCTTGACCAGGCAAGCGAGTGGTCAAGAGACTAGCAACACTGTACTTTAAATCTTACTGGGCTGAACGGGCAGTCGAAGAAACTCAATCCATTCAATCGGCTGCTCACATCTAACCCTTGCAAAAATATGATTGTCCCGACTGGACTGTTCAGTTGCTCTCGTGGCAAACAACTAGTCAACCCTATTTTATCTTAAAGTTCGAAGAACGCGTTGCCCAAAGGTCTTTGAGTTGTGTGAATAAGACTTTGACCCCTTTTAAATTGTACGGCTCTGTGTATTATCTACAGAAAACCTTAAATTGGCAGAACCTCGAAATACTACTTCCGACTCAAGAGTAAAACCACTTCCAAATGCTATTTATACAAAGGAGGTGGCCGTGATATAATGGCTATCGTCGTAAGAAATGGACACATCGACACGAGTTCAAATCCTGAATGAGCCTACTTGCATTTAACATAGCACTAATATCCTTGGGAAAGGTATGAACCAAATTATTCTCCATTCAGCTATGGGTGAATAGTAAAGCAGACAGGGTTCTCTTGACTCGGTTATGTACCAGTCTAGGAGTAAGGGAAAACGCTGAATTCAAACCTTATAAACCTAGGTTGAAAATTGACCTTGTGTCACATCCTGCCCATGTCGAGGCCGACGGCATTAATTTGCGGTTGGCTTTGAACTTAAAGGGCACTCTCCAACAAAGGCAGACTTGGGGCCTAAAGGCCTCCGGCTTCAGTTGTGCCACGTTTGAGTGGGCGAGGTGCATCATTGACAACTTTTTCACACTTGTATAGCACTGGTCCATGCTGTCCAATTTAATCTATTATTGTAACATATTCAAAATATTGATATGTAAAATGTTATATGCATAGAAATCCCGCGAAACACACTGACGACTCTCTTTAGTTTATTCACTTTTTGACTTTTAGTTTTTTGACACGAGGAGAGAGAGACATACAATTTTTATTTATGCAACACTGTTTCTACATCGTTCTTCAGTCAACTCCCCAGCTGAACTGCCCTCGCCCAGAGTCCAATCTCGACTTACTGACCCAACAAACGTCCAGCTGGACTGGCCTCACCCAGGTCCGAATCTCAACTAACTGCTTTTTTTCAAAATCACCAAGAATCCCAGCCCATCGCTTCCGAACATGACGTCATTCACACCCCAGTTCTATTTCCTAACTGGGGTTTTCATTATGACATTTGTGATTGTCACAGTCCTCCGCGCGCAAACGTGAACACCTGCAGTAATAGCAGAATAGTTCTACAGCCTAACCAACACGATATGATAAGATATAATCAACGAAAAATGGTAATATAAAAAAAACCTTCCGTAATTATATAACATTATGAGGCATCCGTGCCTGGACCCAGATTTGGTCCATGTCCACATCACTAAGTGGGCGGATGACCAGCATAGTCCAGCTGAGCTTGGACCTCGGCTCGTGCCCATAATCTCCTCTCTTAATCTCCACTATAATCGACCTTCGGGTCGTTGACCTTGTGTCGTCCTGTCAGAGAAGGAGGCAGAGACAACTAAAGCCTGTCGTGGAGGGGATGGTACATACATACAAAAACAAGTAAAATGCACATTTTCACTAACTCTGAAAAAGACTCACTCAGAGACAAATATCTATTAATAATTAGAATATTATTTTCAGTTAAAATATTTTGAATTAAATTCATGTTCTTTTTCATGTTTTAAGCAGTGTCTGTATTTTCAATAAGTTGTGTGATCAATCTTAAAATCTTTCTTAAATTGAGTACACTTTGTTATTATCATCTGTATTAACTGTAATTATTTTTTTGTTTTTATATTTTTGTGCTATTTAAATGTTCTTTTTCCTATTATTTCTTTCTTTTTCAAGTGTTTTCTATATTTCTTCATACAACTTGCATAAAAAGCTTACAGTCTGTCACAATATAAACCGAGACAATGGAACAAATACAAGTATATCGCCCAGTGTATCGTTATGATAAAAAGAAAGAATAATGAATATCTCGTGAAAAACTAGTAATAGAAATTGAAGAATGTATTGGACTCAAGGGCCGAAATAAAAAGGAAGTTATTATAAGATAGAGTTACATGAATGTATCATTAGCAGCAGCAGAAGAAGCTGCTGTGCAGAATAATAATAATAATAATCATAATAAATACTTGGGCTGTGCCACTAGTAATATATTCGGGACCCTTTGTCAAGTGGCCCCGAGAGGAACTTAATGGACCAAAGGACAAATGGACCAAAGGACAAGAAAACTAATGACCATGCATAAGGCATTACACCCCAGAGATGACGTTGACAGACTATATGTATCTAGAAAAGAGGAAGGAAGAGGACTTGCCAGCATCGAAGACACTGTTGACGCATCCATACAACGGCTCGAAGACTACATAGAAAAACACGAACGAGGACTAATTACAACCATCAGAGTCGATCTGTCAACACAACACGATAAACGAAAGTATGACAACAACTAGGAAACAAAAGTGGGAAGGAAAATAACTCTATGGCCGCTTTAAGGGTCTAATAAACAACATCTCACACCAGAAAATCTGGACCTGGCTAAGAAAAGGAAACCGTAAGAGAGAAACGGAATCCCTCCGAATAGCAGCACAGGACAATGCCATAAAAACGAATCATATCAAAGCGAAAATAGATAAGACGCAACAAAACAGTAAATGTAGGCTATGCGGTGACAGAGATGAAACGATCAATCCCATAATAAGCGAATGCAGCAAATTAGCACAGAAGGAGTACAAGGTGAGACACGACTGGGTCGGCAAGGTGATCCACTGGGAAATATGCAGGAAATTTCAATTCGACCATACAAACAAATCGTATATGCACAACCCGGCGCCTGTCCTAGGAAATTACTCGCATAAACTCCTATGGGACTTTAATATACAAACGGATCACCTAATCCCGGTCAGAAGACCAGACCTCATTATAATCAACAAAAAAAGAGAATCTGCAAAGTTGTAGATTTGCGGTCCCGGCGGACTACAGAATAAATCTGAAGGAAAGTGAAAAGAGGGATAAGTACCTCGACCTTGCTAGAGAATTGAAAAAGCAGTGGAACATGAAAGTAACGATTGTGCCAATTGTGATTGATGCGTTATGCACAATAACTAAAGGATTACTAAAAGGCCTGGAGGACCTGGAAGTTGGCGGATGGGTGGAGACTATCCAAACGACAGCATTGCTAAGAACGGCCAGAATCCTGAGACGAGTCCTGGACACTTGAAGAGACTTGCTGTCACTCAAATTCTAGTGAAAAACCATCAGCTAACACTGATGTGAAAACTCTAATGGAGTAAATAATAATAATGATAAAAATAATAATAATAGCACAGCGGGAGTATAAGGCGAGATACGACTGGGTCGGTAAGGTGATTTAAATTCGACCATACTAACAAATGGTATATGCACAACCCAGCTCCAGTCCTAGAAAATGCCACGCATAAACTCCTATGGGACTTTAACATACAAACGGATCACCTAATCCCGGCCAGAAAACCAGACTTAATAATAACTTGCAAAATTGTCCACTTTGCTGTCCCGGCTGACGACAGAATAAAACTGAAAGAATGCAAGGGGATTGAAAAAACTGGAACATGCAGATGACAATTATACCAATTGTAATTTGTGCGTTTCTAACAGAAAGTAAAGGATTGCTAAAGGGACTAGAGGACTTGGAAGTTGGCGGACGAGTGGAGACCATCCAAACGACAGCATTATTGAGAACGGCCAGAATACTGAGAAGAGTCCTGGAGACTTGAGGAGACTTGCTGTCACTCAGACTCCCGTGAAAAACCATCAGCTAACACTGATGTCAAAAACTCTAAAGGAGTTAGGTAATAATAATAGTAATAATAATAATAATTGGTGGACGGGTAGAGACTATCCAAATGACAGCATTCCTGAAAACGGCCAGAATCCTGATACGAGTCCTGGATACCTGAGGAGACTTGCTGTCACTCAAACTCCAGTGAAAAACGATCAGTTTACACTGATGTGAAAAACTCTAAATGAGTAAATAATAATACCGAAATCATGGAACTACCAAATTAGGAAAATATTAAAACGCTCAGAGAAAAAGAAATTTTAAATTACTTGGGAATATTGGAAGTGGACACCACCAGACAAGTGGAGATGAAAGAAAAAAAATTTAAAAGAGTATATCAGGAGAACGAATAAAAAAACTACTTGAAACCAAACTGCATCGCAGGAACCATATCAATGAGAAGAATAACTCGGCTGTTGCCCTCGTGTAATATTACAGACGGGTGATATCATTGAGAGCGCACGAGCACATCGGCTGCAGTCAATCAGTGAAGATGTCACGAGACTAGCGCGTGCAGGCAGAATGACCTGCAGAGTTAGACGTGATTTTAAAATAATCACAGATGAATAATCACGTGTGTCATGACAGTTTTCACTGGTGACATCGTACATTCGGGGATCTTCGATTTTTTCCCAAAAATCTCTATATAAGAAAAGAAGTCATGGGATTTTTGAGAGAGTTGAAGGCAGCTTTCAAAAGAGGCGCGTCAAAGGTTCAGAGGCCCCGCCCGTCCTTCCCAGTCTGCTACGACCCGTCTGTCAGGCGTGTGTCAACATCCAGCTCTCACCGACAACCGCCGTCACCAACCAAGTGAAAGGGAGAAGAACGAAACGAACTTTTCGAGTTGCAACGATCGTAACCCTAAGTGAATTATAAATGACTGCTATATTTTCTTCCCTAACCTGCGAGTTTGAGTATTCCTTTTTCTGCGGACTCCTTTCTTTAAAACACAACACTTTGATGCTATGTTACAAATAGTTCTAATACTCAAAGGGATGAAAATTATTAATTTTAGAAATTTAGACAAATAGCTTCCTTTAGTTTGTTTAAGGCACGCTTTAAGGCATGTTTACATAAGGCACGCTTTTGGCGAATGCCCCGGGGCCTGTGCTGGACTTCGGTCCGGAGCATGGCCCTGGAAAAGGAACAATGGCAGACTTGGGGCCTTTAATTAGGCACCTAGTTTCGACTAGGCTACCTTCGGGTGGGCGAGCTGCATTTTTGTCTCCTTTGTCCCCCTTGGACGGCACTAGACCATGCGTCTAGTTTAAGCCGTAAACTGGCATACGTGCCCGGACTCACATTTGGATTCGTGAAACTGCTTGCCTCATCAGGCTCACATTGCACTAAGTGAGCCGATGAGCAGCACAGACAAGCAGGGTTCGAGTCTCGGCTCCTTCCCGACCTCCCCTCCCCTTTATCCCCACTTTAATTGGCCTTCGGGCTTTTGACCTTGTGTCAAGTCGTGTCTGGTGGGAGGCAGCGACAAATACTAAGAGGTATTTTTTGAAGACAAGGATGTTAAGCTATCATAAGATACTCGGAACCATTCTTGAAGTGGATCAGGAAGAAAAAAACAAATGGACCAGAGAAGATGAAAACTCATGACTATACATAAAGCCTTACATTCCAGAGATAACGTTGATAGATTGTATTTGTCAAGAAAAGAAGGAGGCAGAATGGCCGCCAACATACAAGATAGAATTAATGCATCGATAAAACGATTCAAAGACTACATAGAACAGCGTGGAGGAAGACTGATAACACGAGCATGAGGAAAACGGAAAAAAACAGATAACAAAAAATGGGAAGGAAAACAGCTCCATGGGCGTTTTAAGCGACTAACCAGCGATATCAAGCATGAGGAAAACGTGGATATGTCTTAGAAAGGGAAACCCTAAGAAAGAAACTAAATTCCTTCTCATAACAGCACAAAACAACGCCATAAGAACCCATCATATAAAGCGAGAATAGATAAGACGCAACAAAACAGCATATGTAGGTTATGGAGTCATAGAGACGAAAAGATCATTCATATAATAAACAAATGCAGCAAATTATCAGAAAAAGAGTATAAGACTAGACACAGCTGACCGGGTAATATGATTCATTAAGAATTGTACTAGTAATGGAAGTTTGACTAAGCGAACACATGATACATGCACAATCCAGAATCTGTCATAGAGAATGAGACGCACAAACTCCTCTCGAATTTTGAGATACAAACGGATCACCTGAACTTGTCCAGACGACTTGAACAAGTAATAATAAAAAAAAAATGAGATCTTGCCAATTTATGGATTTTGCTATCAAAATGAAAGAAATCGAAAAGAAAGATAAGTAACAGGACGTTGCTAGGGAACTGAAAAACCTGTGGAACATGAATAGGACGATGATACCAAATGTAAAAGGTGTTCTTGGTACAGTCACCAAAGGATTGGCAATGGGGTCTGGAGGACTCGGAAGTAAGAGGACAAATGGAGACCATCCAAACTACTACATAACAGAGATCGGCCAGAATACTGAGTAGAATCCTGGAGACTTGAGGGGACTTGCTGTCACACAAACTCCAGTAAGAAATCATAGGTTAACGATGTTTATATATATATATATATATATATATATATATATATATAAAGAGGATAAAGTGTTAAATAAACTAGGGAAATATTGTGGAGTTGCTGGAACCCTCCACAAGATAGTCTTATCAAAAGACTATTTAAAGATTCTGTACAAAACGACTAAGGTTATTGACGTTAGTCGGCGTACCAAACTGTGTACTGTATTTTCTCAGGAATAAAAAATCTCTTCTTTAACATGAGTGTAGACTTAACTTATTTCACGACACAACATCTTGAAGGAAGATTTCAATGATAAGTGCGGCCAACTTTGGGCTCCAAAAGACTCAAATGTTCGAAAATTTTCAGTAAAATATCAACATTTGGGAATACTAAAACATGCATGATTTCAAGATTGCATTGCAATTTGACCTTCTGTTGTGGACGAGTAAAGGGTCCGGAAAAATAACACAACTCGAGTTTGCGTGGAACAAAGTATATTAACGAAGTATAATACAACATATGTACAAATGTTAGAAGTCAGTCGGACTGCCAAGTGTTCGCCGGGAATAAGGACAGAGCCCGGTATTAATAGTCACGGAAGAGTTCATTACTGTCCGCAGGTTGGGTACCATAACACCTTCTTAAATAACAAGTTGGGATTTTTATTGTTCAGTAATAATTTATGTCTGCTTATTTGAGCATAATCCAGAGGAGGAGGAGGTAGAGGCGGTAACTTTTGTGGCGTACTTTTATGAAGAGTTTTTTTTTCAAAAACATTCCGATACATGGTCGGTCAAAAAATACATCTGTTGCTAGGGATATTCTGTCCACTCTAACCGGAAAATTATGCAAAGAACACACGTCCGGGAAATCCTGGAGAGATAATGTTTGAAGAGACTGTCTTAATTCTGAAAAGAAATTTGGGGAGAAAAGTCTTCTATTCGGCACAAAATGGCAGTGCTTAAACCTGACAAACAAGTAGGGGGATTGCTCTATTTTTTCTGGGTTTGTCAACAGAGAGTCTGAAAGTTTCAAGTTGAAAGAACTTATGCCGCGACCGGCCTACGAACGTAAACAGATCGGATTACACCTTCGCCCTACAAAAATAACATTCGCTCTAGGGCGTTTCTGTGTGGCCTTTCCTCTCCAGTTCTTGGGTTGCACTCGGAAGATCGTCTTACCTGTGGGCGGTTCTGTCGGGTGTGCTTCGGCACTGGAGATTTCCTCCAGCCTCAGGGGGCCATCCCCCCAGTCCTTTACCAGCTTAGAGGGGCTGGGTTTAGTGCCTGGCGCCTGAGGCGCCCAAAAAACGGGAATGCCGACGGGGCCGAAGGTATTTTTGGCCTTGTCGGACGCGTGTGGGCTTCGGCCCTGCGACCGGGCCCACTTTAAAAACGGCCTTGTGCCATATTCGTGCGTTGGTGGGACGTATCGATAAATACCAGAAAGGTCTACGTGGACACTCTCAGGGGCCACATGGCCCCCACGAGGCTCGGGTCAGACGTTATCGTGGTTGCACCCACCTCACCGCCACCTAGTGACTGATTCAACCCTTTTTTACGGTCCTTTTAAAGGGCCATGAGTGGTCTCCCTCTGCGGGTCAGAGTATCTCTGGCGGTCATTAACGACCAGTCGAAATAGACAGCCAGGATGCAAACACGAAGAGAACTCACTAAGACCAGCCGGTCTTAACCATCGCTCGGTTTTGCTCGTCCGTTCAGCCGCGCATTGCTAAAGGTACGGGTTAGCCTTTAGCTCCCACTTCGATACCTGCGCAGCTATAAGATAATGCTAATCTTAGCCTCGGCCTCTTGGCCTGTTCGCTCGACAGTGCAGAGCCTTGGCGTGCAAGCCTTAGCTATCATCTGGTCACGTCTGCACACCTTTGGCGCGAAAAGCCTTAGCTATCGTCCAATACGCTCACACAGCTTTTGGCGCGAAAAGCCATAGCTACTGCCAACGATACGCCCGCACAGCTATCTGGCACGACACAGCCATAGCTACCGTAAACGATACACCTGCACAGTTATCTGGCACGACAAAGCCTTAGCTACCGACCAAGACGCTTCTGTAGTGCAGTCTGCGTAACGACTCGCTGTTACGGACTACACTAGCATTGTACATCTGGCCCACGTAACGAATCGCTGTTACTGGCTAGCAACCAGATCGACACCCCCCGGTTAACCCAACTTACTATCAAAACTGGGATATCAATCTACTGACCACGACGCTCCAGCAATACAGCATCCAGTCCACGCAACGACTCGCTGTTACAGACTGCCCTAGCATTGCAACAACTAGCCACGACGACTCACCGTACCGGCTAGCAACCAAAACGAGACGACCAATTTCGGCTTTCCGCAACGACTGACCGACTTCAGCTGCCCACAACGATCGTCCATCTGCATTCAACGACTCGACCGACCTTAGCTTCCCGCTACGATCATCCAGCAGTATCCAAAGACCCGACTGATCTCAGCTACCTGCAACGATCGTCCAGCTGCATCCAACGACTCGACCAACCTCAGCTTACCTGCATCAAACATCTAGCTGTATCTCCACGACTTACCTACGCCAGTTACCCTCATCGAACGTCCAGCTGCGCACAACCACGACTCAACCATACCAGCTATCGATGTAACCTATCCTAGCTGAAGACCACATACAACCGCCACGGATATTTACATACACGTTTGTAATTCCGGCAATAAAATCGTCACTTTTGTTGTATCTGTTATCTTTTGTCTCCCTTCATTGTCTCTGGCTGTCACTACACTCTCATGCATTTTAACTTAAATTATTTGCGGAGCCGACACGCTTATCGGCTCTGCAACACTTACCCCCAATATGTTTAAATCCTTGATTTTTATACAAGGACTGACGGAGACAGAAGATTGTCAAATTGCAAACAGGATGTTCTCCAAATTAGAACAAAATCCTAGAATCAATCTGCAAAAGGTCGTAGAAAAAAGGCGAATGATAGAATATCATTGACACGACGCAGCGTAGATTGAAGCACGTGACATGTCGAAAATAAATGAAGTTGAATAAAGTTGCCCGTAAAATGAATGCTGTTATGGCTGTTGACAGATTCATTATTATAAGGAATGTCCATTTAGAAAGAAAGAATCCTTTACTTGTTGCCAAAAAGGTTAAATGCATACGCATTGCAGAAAGCCAAAAATTATAAAGAGGCAAATATGTAAACTACTGTAAATGCAACTAAAACGGATAACACAGAAATGAAAAGAAGGTTTGCGAAAGTACAGATGAAGTATAAAGCGTTTAAGTTCCAATTGGATACTGGTTCATACGTTACATTGATAAATGAACAAAAATTAGAAGAAATTTGAGAGTTCAAATCTATGAAGGACGGAAAAGATTGCTTATGGTATTACAAGAAATAAATTTAATATTTTTGGTGAATAATATACAAATCTAGCATTTATGATGAAAACCTTAAGGGATTCGTTATGAATCGAACCCAGAACCTGTTTTGTATCGATTGGATTGAGTCATTCGACTTTTTTAAACAAATGATTTATTCATTCTGCGATAGTGCCGACGTTAATTCTAATAGCGTTGACAAATTTTAAAAAAAGAATTTAAGAAATTTCATAAATTTTTTCCGGGAGTCTTGAAAAACCTAAAGTGATATTCTAAATTAAAGAAAATGTGGCGCCTATTTTTAGGGCGTAAAAAAAGTATCTTTTACAGCCAAAACTTCTATTAACAAAGAATTAGCCAACTTAAAACAAAAAGGCTTGTTGACCAAAACGGTTTATAGAGTGTGGGCAAGTACTACCGTTTACCTGAAAAAGAAAAAATAAACAAATTTGGTCTGTGTTGATTTTTCTACAGAACTGAATGATTGGAAACATACAATTAAACTCTACCAAGTACGGATGACGTATGTGCAAAATTAAGAGGTAGCAAAAATTTATCATAGGTAGATTTGTCTGAAGCGTATCTCCAGATTCTTGTTGACAAAGAATTTCCGGAATATTCAACAATATATATAAGGTCAGCATAGATTGAAGAGACTGTCATTCGGAATAAAAATCTCACTAGAAATGTGATGCCTATTTTTAAACTGCAAAGAAAAGTAACTTTCACAGCCAAAGCTTCTATTATAAAAGAATTAACCCACTTAAAACAAAAAGGCGTGTTGACCAAAACGGTGTGGGAAAGACATACCGTTTGCGTGAAAAAGTAAAATAATCAAATTTGGGTCTGGGTTGATTTTTCTTCTGGACTGAATAATTGTTTGGAAACATACGAATACACTCTACCAAGTACAGAAGACATATGTGCGAAATTAAGTGGTGGCAAAGTATTATCATTGGTAGATTTGTCTGAAGTATAGCTCCAGATTCTTGTCGCAAAGAATGTCCGAAATATTTAACAATATATATATAAGGTCTACATAGATTCAAGAGACTGTCATTCAGATGAAAGATCCCCATTGGTATTTTAAGCAAATCATGCATACATAATTAAAGACGCGGATTTCGCAATAGCCTCCATTGATAACATCTTAATTAAAAGTGAAAGCAGAGTACAACAGGCCCCAGAAGATTTTGAAAAAATAAAGTAATATTGCTTGAAACTTAGTTTAGACAAATGAGAATTTCATAAATCTAAAATTAGATATTTGGGACTGATTATAGATGCAAAAAGCAGAAAATCAGACCCATGTTGGTTGAGTGCCTTCCCCAACAAATGTGTCAACTCTAAAGCATCTCTTGGACTAACAAACTACTACGGTAATTATATCCTAAGTATGCACGTATTAGGAGCTCCTCTTTTTTATGGAAAAAAGATTCACAATGGAATTGGAGTACCGATTCTGAGAGTGCTTTTGATGAGAAAAAATATATTAACGTCAGACTTTATACGATACATCGAAAGATATTATTGTCACAAATATCACGGGCAATTCTCGTTTAGGTGCCGTAATATTGCACAAACAAACCAACAGCCGAATAAAAGCTATTGTGCATGCGTCGAGAACCTTATTGCCAGCTAAAAATGGTACAGCTAAATCGGAAAAGTGGCTTTAGAGATAATTTTCACGATATAAAATTCAATAGATTCATTCATGGAAGTAACTTTATACTCCAAACGGACTACTGATCTTTACTGTCTCAAGAAGGATTCCTTTATATACTTGACTTCAGAGATGTATGTTGTATAGCCACATATAATAAATATGCATATATACACATACATATTGACGCAATAATAAAGACGAGAGAAGATTTCTTTAAAAAATATACCTCTCACTTTATTTGAAAGGGTTATGTGTATGAGAGGGAGTTGGAGACCGAACAGAATTGCAATGTATTGACCCCCACTCTAATGACCATCAGCCTTGTCTCTTTCTCGTTCTCTAGGGCTGCTCCAGCGCAGGCCCGAGAGCCCACTCTCTGTTGGATGCTGTTCTCTCTACCACATCTTGTCACCAACGGGTCTAGTCTCCAAACTCACTGACTTCCTGTCCTCACCGATTAATATAATAGTTCAATCGCCTACTCAATATCTTTGGAATGGCATGTTTGATCGTCATCAAGCGGAAATTACTGTCATGCAATTCATAGGTCATTCTCTTCCGGTGCATCAGTCTATGACTGTAGCATGGGATTTTACCTTGTCCTATATTGTCAGCCAAGCCCGCCTACGCGATTTATTCCCGTAGCTGCCATTGGAACGTGTCACTTCCTTCCGGTGCATCACTTTGGAATGGCATTTTTGGCCGGGTCGAAGGTTTATATATAACATGGAGAACAATAAATTATAATTTTAAAATATATTTTCTCCCATTCAAATGGTTTGGGCATGCAGATGGCTTATCCAGGTTAATCTACAAACCATTCGTGGACCTGTGATTACAACCCAAGGATTATAAATAGAAATTTTCAAAAAAACAAAAAAGTAGACAAATATATCTCAGACAAAAAGACACAATATCAATAAATAGTACAAAACTATTTTTTTCCATCTGTGATAAAACTTTAATGTACGGCGAACGGGTAGTGATCCCAGAAACGCAAATATATTATTTCATTATGGTGATCCCGATGCTGCGAGGATAAAAGCTTTACTGAGAAGATATTCTTTAGGGCCAAATATTGACAAAAAATGAAAGAAAATATAAAATCTTGCAAAGATTTGATGAAATTTTGCCCGAAGCCAAAGACTGACAAAGTTTAGTTAATACTGCATATAGGTTTTACAGATCCAATGAAGGAACGATATTATAAAATAGTGGTGGACAGTTCATCGAAGTTACCAGTGATGATGAAATGTAAAACCTTAGGTAGAGTGATACAATGAGAATTTTAATCGAACTCTTGGCTAGATTTGGTATTCCTGACACAATTGTGCCGGATAATGCGACACAATTAACGACAAAAGAGTCGAAAGATTATGGTAAAATATTTTTCGATTGTACACATCATTATCGCACCATCCGCGATTTAAGGAACAGGTAGAAAATTTGTTCACACTTTGTAGCGAGTATTAAGAAAACAAATCCGTTGACAATATCTTACAATTTTTTTAGGGGATACCAAAGTACTAATTCAGGATTGCCATCAGCGGAGTTAATGTTGGCGAGAAAAATAAGATTTGTGCCCGATAAACAGTTGGAAAAGGAAAACAAAACAGATCCAAAATCTTATGTATCATGAGAAAACATTTCCTTTAAATATTACATAAATGGGGAAGAGATCTAGAAGACTGGTGTCATTGATAAACATATAGGGAGACTAATGTATATAGTTAAAGACCCGAAAAAAGGCTATTTAGAGACATCCCAACGAGATAGGGGAAAAGGTTCTCGGAGGATATATAAATAACCAGAACGAAGAACCGATGAACGTTATTTATGACTAATTCGATGTAAATATGCCCTTAGTATTGTATCATATCCACGTCCAAGAATTTTCGACCAAGATATAAATACGTGAAATAGACATATTCAGATAGATACGGAAAACGATCAAAAATGTTCATACGCATATAGGAATCCGAAAAACACGAAATTGTTTCAGGTACGAAACTTTTTATTACCCTTTAGAGTTTAAGGTTTTTCGACATGAGGAGAGAGAGAGACACAATTTCTTTCTATGCTGACCACGAGCGGCACATTTCGTAGACCCAAATTGGTCTCACCGACTCGAATCTAGACTAGACTCGAATCTCAACTAACTCCTTTTTTCAAATCCCAAAAATCCTCAGCGCTTCCGGGCATGAAATCAATCACGTCCCCGGACCAATTTCCTATCTGGGGTTTTTATTGTGACATCTCTGACTGTAACATCCGCCCCCCCGCGCGTGAACACCTGCGCTCAATGTGTGCACTTAACTAACCCATGCACTAAGCGAAAGATTCTCAGCCTAACTAAACCGAAAGGCAAGATATATAAAACGAAATCCCTCAGCAATTATATTACAGTAACCCCTGAGGAAAAACATTCGAGTAAACGGTGAAGGACTTTTACGTGGACTATAGAGCTAAAACCGTAAAAGAAAAAAATATTCTTCCAGAGAAAGAGATCAGTTAAGAAAAAGGGGACGTTATGGAGTAGGCGGAACTCTTCACAAAATTGACTAGACTAAAAATTATTTAAAGACTATGTCTGTAAAGCACATACGACTAAGGTTACTTACTGTTAAATTCAGACAGAGATCGTCGGTCGGAGACCGGTGTTCATTCTCAAGTCAAGTCATACGAAAACTCGAAATATGGTACTTGATGCATCTCTTACTAACACTTAATATTATATAGATAATGTGTAAGTGGAGCAACGTAGAGATAGGAGCAGAGACCTATCCTACACCTTGGTGTAGTAACTATTGAAAAATGAGCCTTCGTGTAGCCCTCAACTACGCTCAGCCATCTATCTATCTATATATATATATATGTCTGGTAACATCTTTCTGTCTCTATGTCTGTCAAGATTTTGTTGTGTGTTCGCCCGTTAGTCTGTACGTCTACTTTACATTTACATGCCATAAAACACCAAACCAAATCAACGTAACCCTGTTATGTTATTTTAGAAAATGTCAAGTCTAACAAATATTTATTGAATATGTTCGTTTTTCACAACAGACAATTTTGTACGAATCAATCTTCGACAGCAATACCCTCTATCGACCTTTATAACTGAAGTTCAGAACTTCTCTCTTCTCCTGAATATTTCTTGCCTTTTCGACATCCCAAGAGATTTCTTGGCTTTGTAAGGCAGTAGAAATAATATCGTTAATGCAGGGGTCATTTGTTCTTCAGTTTAAGAATTCCATTAATTTCCTTCGCAATGCTACAACTCTCAATTAAAGAATGGCTACTTGGGGGTTTGCGTTCGCCCTATCGAACAAGCATGGAACTCAGTTTCCAGACATTGGATTCGATGGGCACTGCCTATCAACTGTCTGATGTGCCGTTAAAATTAGCTGTAAGAGCTGAAAATCGTAAACTTCCAGCAGAAACTTTCTGATTAGTCCGTTTTCTCCGAGGGAGTGTCGTTCGACCATAAAAGAGGAATGCACGCTTTGCCGACTGTCAGAGTATGGGAATTCTCTGTAGAGAACTAGGCGTATTTTCTGTGGATTTAATACCTTGTGGGCGGGAAATCCCAGCAACAGAAATCTCTGTTTTGACAGTGATGTTCGTGCGTATAGGCACGCTTGTCTGAAAATGAATTAACTATTTCATATTAAAGCTAAAGTGTCCAACTTAGGGCAACGGTACCTCCGTTTCATTCAAAAAGATCTTAACCACTTATTGAAACGTCCTTTTTTAATCAATCAATCAATCTCTCTCTGTCGCTGTCTGTCTCTCTCTCGCTCTGTTTCTGTTTCTGTCTGTCTGTCTGCCTCTCTATATATATACATATATATACAAGTCTTTTAAGATAAGATGCACATATAAATTTGTCTTTTTGCACTACAATAGAAATCGTTATTATTAGGGTGATGTCCATGCATATATATACGCAATTGCCCGAAATTGAATCAACTATTTATATTAAAACTAATGTCCTACTCAGGGCAAGTGCGCCTCAGAAGCATTCAAAAAGATCTTACCCACTTATCGCAGAATACTTTCCGATCTCTCTCTCTCTCTCTCTCTCTCTCTCTCTCTCTCTCTCTCTCTCTCTCCTATATATATATATATATATATATAATTACATATATATATATATATATATATATAAGATTCATCAATCTGCGCATTGCCCAGTCAGCTGGGGCTGTAGAATACACTGACTGCACCTCTGCAGAGGGGTAAGTCACCCCCTAACGAGTGTCCTCGATATGACACTAAAAAATCTGATGGTGAGGTTCCAGCAGTGCTGGAGTTTTGGGGAATGCGGAGTACCCCTTCATTGCCATGGCTCCCAGGTCCACCCTGGTCTCGGAGTGGTAGCACCTGAAGGGCCCTATCTATGGGTTAAATAGAACTAACAGCATACTTATGCTAAAATGGATTGAGTAAACTGAATAGCTTGAAATAGAAACGTTTATTGACAATTAAACCGTACTTACACTTAAACTGCGTGCTTATGCTTAACTGAATTATTTCAAATAGAACAGTTTTTCGACATTAAAACTGTATTTACACTTAACTGAATTATTATATATAACTGCTTGAATAGTTTGAAATGGAAATGTTTTTGACAATTAAACTGTGTACTTATGCTAAACTGAACTGTTTTCAATAGAACAGATTATTTACATAAAAATGGATTTGGCGTTAAATAACCTACAAAGGTTGATATGCCATAAAACCAACCAACCAACCAAACAAACACACATCAATCTACGCACAAGCAGAAACCATTATTATGAAAGAAATGTTTATGCATCGATATACAATGATATGATTTAAAAGTTCAGTAGCCAACTCGAATCCATAGTACCTTATTAATTGATTGATTTTAACTGTATGTCAACCAACCTTGGGTTATTTTATACCTAAATATTAATGAAATGCGTTCATTGTACGGTTATAATTATATTTTTCGTGTAGTTGGTACGTGAGAAACCAAGCAAATATGACTAATAACAAGTTAGCTTCTCTAAATAAACATAGATGAAGCTTGATAAGTGTTGTTAATAAGGATATCCTGACTATTGATCTCATCTCTATTGTTTTAATAACAATATTTCGGGCGATATGTCCTTGGGTCTTCTTCAGGTGTTTCATGTTGAATTCAGGAGTTCACACAGAATCTCAAACTGAACCCTTTATTTGAACCACAAGGGTTAACGGTCCAAATTCAGTTAACCATGACCAGCTGCAAGTGTTAAGTTATTGTCAGAACTCCTTGCTGTTCTTACCATTTTAACAATGAAGCAGTAAATTGGTCATAAGTCTCAACCGGATATCAAAAGAGAAATGAAAATTAGATATAATTTTCATTGGGCTTGTGTTGTTTCGTAGCAAAACAAAACATTCATTTTATACATTTAAAAAGATATATTATATATGAAGAGTCCAAGTTTTTATTGAACCAAAAATGTTTTCTGCTATTCGATTATGTCATATAGCTTAATGAATATCAACCATTGATAATTATTTACTTTGGTTTGCTTTGGTTGCGTTTTATGCCATATCAACCATTAAAGGATATTTAATGCCAAACCTACATTATAGATATATATATATTTAATACATACGATTTGGTCTGGTTTGGTTTTATGGCATAACAACCATTGTTGGTTATTTAATGACTTTATACACATATACTATATATATAGGATTTGATTTGTTTTGTTTTTTGGCATATCAAATATTTTAAGTTATTTAATGCCAAATCATCTTTTTGTTTATATATCAAATATTTGGTTTGTTGGGCTTTATGGCATATCAACCATTTTAGGTTATTCAATGACAAATCTTCTTTATACATATGTAATATATATATATATATATATGATTTCGTTTATTTGGGTTTCATGACATATCAATCATTGTAGAATATTCAATGTCAAATCCTCTTTATATATATATATATATATATAGTAGTTGTAGTATTATTCGGTCCAGTTAAACCCGAGTTGGGAGTAATTCTTTCAGGACAAGAAAATAATTCAGGAGCTAAACATTTAAATATACCTGGTAGAGAGCTCAATGTAATTTTTTACAGAGCAATATTTCTTTAAAGAAAAAAACCCAAGACCGGTTAATTTTTTAAAGATACATATATGTATATATATATATATATATAAAATTTGGTTTAGTTTGGTTTGGTTTTATGGCATATCAACCATTGTAGGTTATCTAATGCTAAACCATCTTCATATTTGTACATTAAATGTATAGGATTTAGTTTTTGGTTGGGTTTAGGGCATATCAACAATTGAAGGTTATTTAATGACAAATCCTCTTTATACATATATATAATATATATGTTTTGGTTTGTCTTGGTTTTATGGCATATCAACTATTGTAAGTTATTTAGTCCCAACTCTTATTTATACATATATCTAATATATGAGATTTCATTTATTTGGGTTTCATGTCATATCAATCATTGTAGGTTATTCAATGCCAAATCCTCTCTCTCTCTCTCTATATATATATATATATATATATATATATATATATATATATATATAATTCGTCTGGTTTGATTTTTTAACATATCAACCATTGTAGGTTATCTAATTCCAAATCCTCTTTATACATATATATTAAATATATATATATATGTGATTTGTAGAACACATATTATAGATAACATTCTTAAACAAGCCTAAGCTCTTTTTTGAACACAGTTAAATGGTTGCAAGTATTGATTCATAATAGTAAAAAGTTAATATCAGTCATTTGATTGCACTAATTGTTCGTTTTATTTGACTCCTAGATAGGACCCAATCAGGTTAAACTGCTCCGAGTCAGAGTGAATATGGGAACAATGGTTATGAAGATGAACTTCACATTCTCCAAATCTCCAACGCTAGAACCTCGCCATCGGATGATTTAATGTCACGTTGGTGGCGGTCTTTCTCCTCTGCAGAGATGTGTTGTATATTCATAATACACGTGTACATATATAAATATAAGCGGAAACATAGTCAACAATAATGACGAACTTCAATGAACGAACGAACACACTTCTTTATAAAAATACATCTCACTCACATTATTCTCGAAAGGGTTGATGTTGGTTGTGTGTGATAGGTGAGTTGGAGACGTGGTCAGACTGCTACATATTGACCTAAAGTTCTTCTGATCATAGCAGCACTTCTTTCACATCTTGGCTGCCTTGGTCAGCCGTGGGTCACTGAGGGCCCAAAGCCCTCAGTCTGCCGCTGGTTCTCACGCGGTCATCTTGTCCCCAACTGGCTCCAACTGCAACTAGATCTGGAACTGACCCAAACCGTCTGTGGCACCTGGTTATATAATTGTCTGACATCCACCTGCTTCCGCCGTTCCTCCGCTTGTTTACACAGGTGCATCTCTTGATTGACTGCTCGGTCCAACATCAATATATAACAGATGCAGTTTGTGTATCCTAATGCCCTAGTCGATTGGGCTTCATGGTTATTAAATGTCAAATCTTATTCTTTAATATATTCTATAAAATTTTTAAGTGAATAGTTTGTAGGTAACATTTGTAAACGAAACAGTGTTCATTTGGTTGCACATAGATGTTTTTAAGTATTTCTACTTATTAACTGAATGAAGTTAAATTGTTTCAAGCATTGGTATCCTGTAATAGTAAGTAGATTTATCATTAGTAATTTGTTTGCACAGAGTTAAATGGTTTCATTTGTTGTAAATGAATAGATAACTCTCTGTGAATCATTGACAAGAGCGTAACAAGTACTATCATTCCAAGTAAAAATGAACTTCGGTTCGCCAATGACCCAGGAAACCTAGGTTCAATCCCAAAGACTCAAAAAATGTTACTTAATGCCTCCTTACTTAACACTCAGCATTATAAGGTGCGGATCAAGGGTAAAGTGGGACAATCAAGGGAAAGGAATGGTTCTCATCCCTACACCTTCGTGTAGTAGCTATCGAAAAGTGAGCCTTCGGGTTACACTCGACAAAGGTCACCGATTTTTTTTTTTTTACTTAGGTGTCCTCTGCATTTACCAAAGCTCTGGTATTGTAGTCATGATTGTTGATGACACGGCATATGTAGCCACTTCGTTGAGACCCTTACTTTGAGTACGACTTTTTCTTTTGCTGCTCTAAGCCAGTGGTTATGGTTGAAAGTCAAAACAAGATACCCTCTTTTTTGTTTTTCAAGTGCATGTCTTTACAGGCTCAATATCAGAATTTTAAAGCAATTCGTAGGGACCAAACTTGCTATTCCTTTTTTAGCTCGTTAACCATTTCATGATTGCTGGATGCCTCTCAGTGATTTGTAATATCCTAGTGAATTTTATTTTCTGTTCTTTCTCATATGTGTTGCTCAAAAATGGCCACAAGCTAAATTGGGGTAAATTTCATAAACCAGGTTCAATATCAGGCTCAATATCAGAATTTTTAAGCACCAAACTTGCTATTCCTTATTTAGCTCGTTAACCATTTCATGGTTGCTGGATGTCTCTCAGTGTATTGTAATATCCAATCGAATTTTGTTTTCTGTTTTTTCTCATATGTGTTGCTTAAAAATGGCCACAAGCTAAATTGGGGTAAATTTCATAAACCAGGTTCAATATCAGGCTCAATATCAGAATTTTTAAGCACCAAACTTGCTATTCCTTATTTAGCTCGTTAACCATTTCATGGTTGCTGGATGTCTCTCAGTGTATTGTAATATCCAAATGAATTTTGTTTTCTGTTTTTTCTCATATGTGTTGCTCAAAAATGGCCACAAGCTAAATTGGGGTAAATTTCATAAACCAGGTTCAATATCAGGCTCAATATCAGAATTTTTAAGCACCAAACTTGCTATTCCTTATTTAGCTCGTTAACCATTTCATGGTTGCTGGATGTCTCTCAGTGTATTGTAATATCCAATCGAATTTTGTTTTCTGTTTTTTCTCATATGTGTTGCTCAAAAATGGCCACAAGCTACATTGGGGTAAATTTCATAAACCAGGTTCAATATCAGGCTCAATCTCAGAATTTTTAAGCACCAAACTTGCTATTCCTTATTTAGCTCGTTAACCATTTCATGGTTGCTGGATGTCTCTCAGTGTATTGTAATATCCAATCGAATTTTGTTTTCTGTTTTTTCTCATATGTGTTGCTCAAAAATGGCCACAAGCCAAATTGGAAAAAAATTCATAAACCAGGTATATGTGTCCGATTACTTTTATCTATACTACAAGTGATTATATCATAGTCTACACGCAGAAAACTTTCACTATATATTGAACTTATAACTGACAAGACATGTTTACATAAAGTATTTCAAATTTGTTAAAACAAAGCAAATGCAACTCAGCTCTTTTGTCTTTACTCTTGTCTCTTTTGCTCTTTACATTATATCAGGGAAACAGTTATTTCGATATACGAGGATCATTAAATAAGTTTCCAGACTTTTTTTCTGTGGGCACTTTAATTGATAGTACACACATGAAAGTCTGGTCCCCTTCGAAGTAATCTCCCCCGGCTACAATGCACTTGTTATACCGTTCCAACAACTTCTGGAGGCCCCATGGAACTCCTCATTTGTGAGCGAGTCAATGACCTTCGTCACAGCTTCTTTCATCTCCTCAATTGTCTCATAACGATAGCCTCTGAGCTTAGGGAATAAGCAAAAGTTACAGGGAGCAAGGTCTGGACTATAGGGATGGTGGGGAAGTGTCTTGATGCCCATCTTGGTCAAATAGTCTGCGACAAGGTTGGAGTTGTAGACTGGTGCATTATTCTGGTGGAAATGCCGCTGACCCGATTTCATGAGTGCTGGCCTCTTCCGACGGAATCTCTTCCTGAACTCCCTTAAAACCTCAACATAGAAACCCCAACCCAAAAGCTTTGGCCAATCAAGTCTGGTGTATTGACTTCCTTACTTATCCTACACCTCTCATCATCTCTCAGAGACTCCCTGCCTTCCTTGAATCTCTTATGCCACTCAAAAACTGATGCTCGATTCATGCAAGATTGTCGAAAAGCAGTCTGAAACATTCCATATGTTTCTGTGGCATTTTTCCAAGTTTAAAACAGAATTTTAGTGAATATCGTTCTTCCACACGTCCAGATTGCATTTTTGAAATTCACCAGCTGTGATAATCAGGCTTTAGTAGGGTGTATTCCAATTGCTGGTGTAGCTGTTCATTTGAACCTAAAATCATAAAAATTGGTCAGTCATCTCATAAGATGTATTGTAATAACATGCTGAATTTTCAAGATCTACAACCATTTTAAATCCCTGAACAAAAAAGTCTGGAAACTTATTGAAGGCACCACGCATTTAACTTAATATAACGAAATCACGCCTAGGACGATGGAGCAGGTCTTTATTATGAAGACATGTTATGAAACTAAATCTTTCAAGTTTGTTCAATTAATATACCGAAGGATGTTCGATTTCGACGCATTTCCAAACTACTTAAATTTTCACATTTCTCAAGAACTTTGAAGCTCATGACATTTATGAAGATCGTAGGGCAACAGGTTCCTCAATATTTTCATTCCGATTACTTAGGAGGAATATGTATGTGTTATGACCAATTCCTTCAACTGAACGTTGGAGATTAAAAGCGTATATTTTAGGGTTCACCCTGATATTGTTTCTTCCTATTGGAGACTAAATATTTGCCGGTACTAAAATGTTATCCTTTTACCTTTAAAGACAAGTCATTTTCTTAACTCTACTATTTTTAAACATTGATGTACGTTCAATTATTTTCTTTCCAAACATCTGATAACACCCTGTATATTTTTGACTGTATTAACTTTTATGTACCGTTTTTTTATAGACACGACTCCGTCATGAATATTTGTGTGTGTGTGTGTGTGTGCAGCTCTGTATATATGTGTGTGTATGTGCGCATGTATCAGTGTATAACTGTTCGAGTGTACATGTGTAAGGTGTTTATAAGCGAAGTATATTTTACCAGAAAAGCAATAAAGCACAATATAAGTTAAATTTATTTCGATTTTATCATTAAAAATGTAATCACCCTCATTTTCAATGGCCGCAGGACAATAAACTTCGGAAAAGATAAGATCATGGGGACAGAAGGTCCTTTTCCCACATTCGCCTGTCCAGATTTAGCCCGTACAGATTTTCGTCTGCTTTGATCACAAGAAAATTTCTGATGTGGAAGTACATAAAAAAACGAAGAAGTTTTGGGCCGTCTTTAAAAACATTTTTTTTGCGGAAAAAGTCAGATTTCTTTAAGCATGAAACATGAAATTTGTTGGTCTGCAATCGTGTGAAAGGAATACAATTACATTTTCAAATAAATTCAGGCTATATTCGTTTTTAAATATTCTAAAATAAAGGTTAATACATCATAAGTTTTAGAAAAATCGATATAATTTCTGTTAGTCATCTTTAGTATCCTTGGTCTCGACGATATATATCCTCAAATAATTACATTTCAGTTTTTGAGAAATTATATACTTTTGGAATACAGACACACAGACACAGACACACACAAACACACACACACACACACACACACACACACAAACACACACACACACACATATATATATAGATATATATATAACTTATATTAACAGATATGAGTATATAAGTAGATGAACAGACATGTATATAATATTTTGAATTGTCCCATGAATGGATTATGTAATTTGATAATGTAGTATACCAAAGAATCATTTACCCAAAAGAAAATGTTAAGGATTGAAAAACTTCTTTAGGGATTTCTTCGACGAAATGGAAGTTTAGATACTATAATCATATTTTTTCTTTCTCTCATGAAGGTCTGAAAAACGAAACAGCCCTATCTAAACAATTTTGGTGTTTGAAAAATAAATGTTTGACCCCTGAGATTCAATGGCCCATATTGAAAAAGTCGAATACTCCAAAATGCTCCAATAGTATATGTAATCTGTGCCTAGAAGAAAAAATACAAATAATGATATACCCATACACTGAAAAAATTATTAAATCAGCCATGTGAATTAATAGCTAGATGTAGACATGGGAATAAATTTAAACTATAGGCAAATATCTTAGATAATTTTTAAATAACCAAAAAAAAGGATTAATTTGAGATTTGAGGTAAAATGAATAAAAGAAAAAAATGAGAAGATACCATGTGATGTGTAAGTACTTTTCAATGGAAGGGTAATTGAATTAATAGGCACGAAAACTATATTTTGTATTTAAAATTTTAATATTAAATTTTGAATTTAATTTAAGATAAGTATAACTGTAATATTTACGTAAGGTTATTAAGAAATGTTGTAATTCTCTAAATTATTATTAAATTTGGAGTTTTACGTTGAAATGTATTAAGAATTTAGCTATTAAAAAAATTAGTTTACTATAGAAAGTGAGTTTTAAATAAAAGTCCAGTTACATTATTGTGATTCCAACCGGTAATAAAAAAAGAAAAAACCGGAAGTGAGTAAATGGGGAGGAAACTCGTCACCCCTCTTCTACCCCCTCATACCTTTCCCTCTTCTATCTATTCTTATTGTAATTGTTTTATCCATTAGATCTGAAGAAGACCTGTAATTTTTGGTGTTCTTGATTTATATCAATACCCATAACAGGATGGAAATAAATTTATAATCCTAACGTGACCGGTTTTTGTTTTTCCTATATATATATATATATATTTTACAATTTTCTAATATGCGCATTTCTTTATATATATATATATATATATATATATATATATATATATATATATATATATATATATAATTTAATAACAGATATAAGAATATAAGGTGATGAACAGACTAATGAATATAATACGTTGGCTTTAGATACATATACACGACTATATATATATATATATATATATATAATATTTTTATTCTAGTTTGTTTATCTGTCTACTTAATTTTATTTATTTATATATAACTGATTTTAATCTATATATATATATATATATATATATATATATATATATATATATATATATATTACTATTTTCTAATCTGTCCATTTCTTTATTTTTTTTAGTCTGTTCTTATTTACCTAGCAATGTATATGTTCACTGACTTGTGATATTAACTATACATTTTTATTACCATATGAACCAGCATTTTTTTTCTATCTTTCTTTCTTTCTTCCTTTCTTTTCGGGCGTATATGTGTTTGCAGGCAAATCTCTCATATTTATGCGTGTGTAAATTCTTCAACGAATAAATTCACTCGTGATTCTATTTAAGCAGGTGTCCATGTCCGAAATATAAACTAACAAATGAAGAGACAGGAATTGCCGAACCCGACTTGCCTTCTACGTCCACATTGTGTATGCGGAAAATTAATTTTCTGTACAATTTGATCAGTAATTCCCCGTGGATGTTATTCGAATATGCAGTGGGGCGGTCGGGCTAAAATCAACCAAATGAGATTTACTTGAGGTGACAATGGCGGAAAGTAAAATGTTCAATCTGTCTATTTGGCGCGAAAGAAACGTTGCAGGGTAAGCTCTCCTCCAATCGAATGCGGGCAAGATCGTTAACTGGAAATCTCGTATTTTCTCGCTCCGATGCGTACAATCTCGTACTGATTTGTAAAATCTCGTGGCGGTCTGCGGCCACGTAATTGAAGACAAGGTGTAGAAATTGACTCTACAAGCCAATGGCAATGTCACCGTTTATGATCTAATGTCTTAGACGGAGGTGGGACCGGCACTAATTTCTTCTGCTATAAAACGATTTCCACAAATTGCGTTAATCAGCAAATCTTCCCACCAGCCTTTGTGAACCACTAGCGGTTTTATATTAGACGTTATACCGGTCGAATTTATGAGGAAGACTTCAGTGTGGATAGTTTTGAATAGTGCATTCCGTTGGCTAGGAAGTTTTTAAAATGCAAATATCTTTTACTGATCATGATATGACCAGAGGTGTATAATATTTAGAGATTGAGCATTGGGCACAATAGTATTCCTCCTCGATGATTAAAAATAAGATAATATATTCAGACGAATATCGTGTTATTTATCTTTTTAATCAAACTACTTCTGTCTAAATATTCTTCTATTACAATGCTTAAGAACTTATAAACCACTCAATTACAATATTATATGAAGTTGAATTTTTATTACCTCAAAACACCTCTTTCTGTCTGCCTGTATTTTTGTTTCTTTATGTATCTATATCTTCATATATATAAGTTGGCGACCTTAGTCGAGGGCGACCAGAAGGCTCCCTTTTCAATAGCTACTGTACCATTTCACAATTAATGCTTTGTGCGAAATGGACATATAATGTTCATAACGATAGAACATATAAAGAACATAGGAATCTCGAAATTCGAAAACACGTAACGACTTCTTGTTCAGGTACGAAACCTTTTCATGAACTTTGAGTTAAAGGTTTCGACATAAGGAGGAAAGACACAATCTTCCAAAAGTCGACCGTCTTCGTCCAGTGTCTAATCTCAACCCTGTAACTTTCTTCAAATCTCCACAAACCTCTGCGCGCTTCCGGTGCGTGACGTCACTCGCACTCCGTCACCCGTTTTGTCTCGAAATATTGTGACACTTCCATCCTCCCGTGCGCGCCCGCGTTAACACCTGCCTCAATGTTGCACCCAACTAACCCATGTGCTGAGATGAAAGGTTCTCAGCCTAACTAAACTTAAAGGAATGAACGGAAATCGCTCGGCTATTATATTACAGCAACTACACCAAGGTGTAGAGGAGGGCGCTACTCCTCTCAGGATTGCTCCACTTTTACCCTTGATTCGTACCTTATATTGCTGAGTGTTAAGCAAGGAGGTATCAAGTACCATTTTAAAGTCCTTGGTATGATGCGACCTGGGATTGAACCCAAGTCTCCCGGTCCATTGGCGAACACTCTAACCATTAGATCAATGAGCCAGTTATATATATATATATATATATATATATAAATCAGATTTATATAAACATAAACTTTAGTAGATAGATGAACGGATGAGGATTGAAATTTATCTATCTATCTCTCTATCTATCTATCTATTCTTATGCGTAGGTGCCCGTGGTGTAATGGTTATCGACGTTGGAAATGGACACGGTGACACAAGTTCAAATTCTGGACGAGACTGATTGCATTTCACATTGCACTAATACCCTTGGGAAAAGGTATGAATCCAATTATTCTCCCTCCAGCTATGGGTAAATAGTAGGGCAGAGTGGGTTCTTTAGCCTTGGTAAGACAACTAGTCTAGGAGAAGGAAAACTCTGAATTCAAACCTGTTAAACACCGCTTAAAAATTGACCTTGCATCATATCCTGCCCGAGCGGAGGAGTTAGTAAATAAGATATACATATATGTATTTATATCTATATTTATATGTGTGTATGTGTTTGTGTGTGTTTAAATAAGTAAAAAAGTAAAGTTGGTAACCCGAAGTCTCCCTTTTCGTTAGTTACTACACCAAGGTGTAGGAAAGGGTGCTACTCCATTCCCTGTATCGTTCCAATTTACCCTTGATCCATATCTTATAATGCTGAGTGTTAAGCAAGGCGGAATCAAGTATTATATATATATATATATATATATATATATATATATATATCGTTAATTGTGGCGTACAAATCAAATTCTGTGTTAGATTTACAGCAGCGTATTATTTGTTTACAATCAGTTCATCAGCTGTTGGATTGATATGGTTTGATTTAGATTTATGCCATATCAACAATTTTTGTTTCTTTTATGCCATGAGCCTGACCTTTAGATTTAAATGTTTTCACTTTGTGCTCTATAACACTGACAATTTAACCTTAGTCATTTTTTGCACACATAGTTAGTTTGATTTATCCCTTCAATAGGAAACTATCAAGTGCAACCATTTTGGGCAAGGTAGCAATGGCAATGAAGGGGTTTCCACATTTCCTGAATCTCCAAGGCTGGAGCTTTGCCATAAGATATTCTATGTCATATACAAGACATTCATTGGGAGCTGGGTCTAATCCCTCTGCAGAGATGCTGTTGGTGTATTCTACAGCACCAGCCAACATGACTGTCAGCTGTTTGGAATTGCGTGTTACAGGGAATTCATATCATACATGAATTTTTAAAAATTTCATTTTTCTATATTAAGCCGAAACACTTCTACATAGCCTGGAACGAGCAGCAGCAAGCATAGGCCTCCATGTTAATGCACACAAAACGGAATATATGTGCTATAACCAAACGGGTGACATCTCCACTCTAGAAGGAACCCCTCTTAAACTAGTAGACAAATTCACGTACCTAGGAAGCAGCGTCGAATCAACCGAAAAGGACATCGAAACGAGGTTAACGAAAGCATGGACAGCTATCAATAGGCTATCGACCATATGGAAATCAGACCTAACCGATAAAATGAAACGCAGTTTCTTCCAGGCAGCGGTCACATCGATACTGCTATATGGATGCACTACATGGACGCTAACAAAACGGCTGGAGAAGAAACTAGATGGCAATTACACAAGAATGCTGCGTGCAATCCTCAACAAGTCCTGGCAGCAACACCCCACAAGACACCAACTGTACGGCCACCTGCCCCCTATCACGAAATCTATTCAAGTTAGGCGAACCAGACATGCAGGACATTGCTGGAGAAGCAGAGATGAACTCATAAGAGATGTACTCTTATGGATCCCCACACACGGCCGCGCAAAAGCAGGACGACCAGCACGAACGTACATTCAGCAGCTATGTGAGGATGCAGGTTGTTGTCCTGAAGACCTACCTAGGGCGATGAACGATAGGGAGGAGTGGCGAGAGAGGGTCAGGGATATCCGTGCTGCCAGCACGATATGATGATGATGATGATGATATTAAGCGGTATATATAGATTGTTAATAGCGATTCAATTGCTGAATTTTCCGCTGAAAAGTTTCAAATGTTAGTCCCGTCGATTAGGTCGACCCCTGGATTTATGCAGAAAGTTTTCATTTTAAATGAGCCAACATATACGTCATAATTTGCAATATATATATATATATATATATATATATATATATAGACGCTCCCTTCCGAGGTTGAGCACCCTAGCGAAAGAATTAACGGCTGCCACCTGCCTAATGCAAAGCTCTTCTAACGAATTGTGCACTCTGGTATCCGATAGCGCAAAATGTAGAAAAACGAAAGCTAATGCATATGCGTTATGATTCCTAAGCTGACGTACGTCACCGAAATGGCTGAACGGTTAGATACCATGTGTAGCGTAAAGTTAGGCAGGTTTTGATCCCAACTCGAAGCGTCCTGTGTGTCTAGCCACACTGAAGAGCTCTGATGCAACAAAAGAGTCAGTCTGTGGATTACTATTAATATATATGTATATATATATATATATATATATATATATATATATATATCAGTAATATCCGGTCAGCGTCCGAAGACATTAGATGTGGATTATTCGCGTATATAATATATGAGGAATTTCATCTAAATCTATGGTAGCGCTCGATACATGGCTATTTTCATATATACATTTTTTTTACTATCCAGGTTTATATAACAAAACTCACATACAACGCGTATACAGTGCAATTAGAAGGAAACTCAAACCTGGTTAGATTGTCATTATAAATTTATTTCGCTGGAGATCTCAAGTTAAATATGTAGTCATTGTTTGGTTTCTTTGGTTTCTGGCATATCAACCTTTGTACGTTATTTAATGCCAAAGATATTCTCCTAGAAGAACAGTAGTGGTACTATTTAACCAGTATCTGGGGGGGATAAGGGTGTTCATGCCTTTCCCAAGGGCATTTGCCTGAAACTGAACGTAATAGCGCGACTGGATTACGAAGTTGCTTATTACGATTCCGCAGTCCATCACTTTAACCATTGCACTACGAGGATACCTCCATGTACAGTCATCTGATGAAACGAAGAGTATACTGATATTCTCCGGCGAAATAAATTTATAATGACAAAACAGGTTTGAGTTTCTTTCTAATTGCACTATAGATTGTGGGGTTTGAAGGTTTTTAGGTAGTCAGTGGCTAAGGGCAAGGCTGTGTTGCCGTAAGATATCTGACTCCATATTTTGGTTATATTATTTTACCCCACGTTGTCTGGCTGGCGCAATGCCTTGCCCAAAGAAGGTCCATAGAAATATGCAAAAAGCGAAGATAAAAACAGATAGGAGACGAAAACATTTCTTTGATACTTTCCTTTATTTACTTGGTGAATGGATTAACCAACGCTACGTCCCAAAACATAGCGTGGTGTCCAAAACACCAGATAGTAAAATCGGTGTTGTCGGTTCGACGTCACTACCCGAAAAGAGATCGGTTCACAGAAAACCTGAGTATTTATCTCTCTTCACCGGCTCCAAATTCGCCACTCCAAAATCCTTCTAATTTTGGCGCGACCACTTCTCATTGGCTACTTTACATTTTATTATTTTTCTTTTTTCTGATTTTAACCGGATGGATGCGTGGAGCCTTATGCGTGGCGACGCGTTTATACATTTTGTATCTGGCAGCCGACGAATCAATATCCGGTTGGGAGTTTTTACTGTTAATTCCTAAATCCCCACAAGATATATATATATACATTTGTGTGTGTATGTTGTTTTCATTGTTACTAAAAGTTTCATCTGGTACAAAATGGCTAAATTTTCCTCTTCCTTTCCTCTTGTCTTCCCTCTTTCTTTTTTTTTCTTTCTTTCTTTCTTTCGCTCACTTACACGTTTTCTTTCTTTATCGTCCTTTACTAATCGATAGGAAGAAAGAAAGAAAGAAAGACAGAAAGAAAGAAAGGAAGAAATGGAGAGTGAAAGAAAACCCACCTGTAATTGAAGAAAGAAAGAAAGAAAGAAAGTGAAATAAGAAGCAATGACTGAAGGAAAGGTAGCTATTAGTAAAAGAGAAAGTAATCACGAGAGAGAGAGAGACAGACAGAGAGAGGGAGAGTCATAAAAAATATGTGTATATTGTTCCGTTTAAAAAAGTAGTATATTTTTCGAACTTATTCAAACTTACAAACATTAAGAATAATCTTGCAGTATTTGAACAGGCATACAGTGACATAAAAACTAACTCTTCGCTCACAGATAATATTAAAACTAATGAATTACGTGGTGCTTTCGATAAGTTTCAAGAATTCATTTTTGTACAGTCATTTAAAATTGTCGTAGACTCTTGAAAATTGAGTATGTTATTGCCATACATCAATTTTTTATGATTTCAGGTTCAAAGGAACAGCTACAGCAGAAATTGGAATACACACTACTAAAGCCTGATTGTCACAGCTGGTGAATTTCAGAAATGCAATCTGGACTTTAGAAGAACGATATGCAAAAAAATTCTGTTTTAAACTTGGAAAAAATGCCATGTGATCAAAGCTGGATCTACTGATATGACCCAGAGCCAAAGAGACAGAGCTTCCAGTGGAAGAATGCTGGCTCTCCGAGACCCAAGAAGCCCAGACAGGGGCAAATCCACCCACAAACTTTGGATTATCCCTCTTTTGACAGACTGTCCAACGAATGCAAAATGCACGAAACCCAGACTTTACCATGTAATACATATGTATATATATATATATAGTAAGTAAGGAAGAGTTGGCGACCGTAGCTGCTATAGCTACTATACCGAGGTGTAGTTGTAGTTGAAGGCGCTACTCCTTTCGCTCTTCTTTACCCTCGGCGCGGACCTTATATTTCCGAGTGTTAAGCAAGGAGGTATCGAGAACCATTTTTAAAGTATTTGGTATGACGCGACCTGGGATTGAACCCAAGTCTCTGGGACCATTCGCAAACATTCTACCGACTAGCCCAATGAAATTTAATCGGACAGGTATGTTGAACAAAGAAGAAAACATTAAGAAAAATTCATATAAATGGATGTTAAAATTTATTAATTATATTAGTATTCTTTTCACAACATATATTTCTACTTGTAAAATATATATATATATATATATATATATATATATATATATATATACTTTTGAGTAAAATATGATGTTTAATCTGACAGATATGTTGGAAAAAGAAGAAAACAAAGAAAAAATGACATAAGTGGATAGGAAAATTTCTCAATTATAATTATATTCTTTTTACAGAATGTATTTCTACATGTAATATATATATATATATATATATATATATATATACTTATATATAGATATATGTGTGTGTGTTTATACGCTGCTTATACATATATATATATATACATATATATATATATATATATATATATATATGTATATACTTATATATAGATATATGTGTGTGTGTGTATACGCTGCTTATACATATATATATATATATATATATATATATATATATATATATATATATATATATATATATATATATATGTATATTTAGGCAGCATTTCTTCGTTAATGCAAATTTCATTAAACATAATAGACATTTTATGTCTACATATTTTCTTTTGGATCCGTTTGAATTCCCGTATTACTTTTATTGTATTCTGGGGGAATTGATTTATGTATTGTCCATAGTTGCATGTATCCCTAGTACTTTCTGCCCGACTTTGGGCCATCATCAGGGGAGGATCTACTACAAAAGTGATGTAACTTTTGTTTTAGCATATTACAACTGTGTAAGGGCGTCTTTGCCGTTGAAGGTTTTGGCGTTTGTTTTTGAATGTGATTCTATATTTAGTGCCAGTAGCTAAAGACATTTAAGTACATTAGCACTGGTTTGAAAATTAATTCTATTAAGTGTTGGCAGCACTTATATATATATATATATATATATGTTATTTTTATGACGAGACCCAAAAAGGTCGAAACAGCTGTCCAGTGTTCCGTATATCGCATGTAGGTGGTTGTCGGATTTCCTAGTCATGATAATTCTAATACTTATATATGTATAGGTTTAAAAAGAAAAATTCTCTATAATAAAACTTAGGCTCGTTAGGTCAAGTATCTCGATAATATGATCTTGAAAAGAAAAAGATGACAATATCAAAATGGGAAACGTTCTTTTCTACAGTTGAATTGAATTTTGAAACGAATCTACATTCATGTTTTTGTTTATTTTCCTTACAAGTACATATATATATGTGTATATATATATATATATATATATATCGAGAGAGAGAGAGATGTATCTAAAGTCCATGCGTTTTGATATACTTTATATAAAAGTAGCATCAAATTATATATAGACGTAACATCAAATTCCTAGATCGTATTCAATAAACTGAATCTATATTTATGAAAAAACTCAATTGAAGTACACATGTTCCATTTAAAATTTGACATGTACTTAAGCACAGTTGTTTGAACCGAACAAGTTCATTCGTCTCAATACGCTGCTTATTTATACACATCCCCACCCCAAAAAAGTACACGTCACTTTATTCATCTTCGATATTGTCAGACGGAACGCTATACATAGCTTTGTAAGATCGTTTTTTTTTAAAGTTTTGTTGCCATTTTTGTCAGGAAGGAACTCATTTTAAAATGAGTTCCTCCTCTCAGCTTATACTTGTAAGGAGAGAATTATATGCAAATTATCACCGCATGTTTGGCCATGTCTGAAAGGTATATTAAAATGCCTCGACTTTAGGTGTATATATATATATATATATATATATATATACGTGGTGTATTCAATATGTTTCCAGACTTTTTTGTACAGGCATTTACAATTGTCGTAGACTCGTGAAAATTCAGTATGTTATTGCTATATATCTTATGATATAACTTACCTATTTTTATGATTTCCAGTTCAAATGAACAGCTACTGAAGGAATTGGAATACACACTGCTAAATCCTGATTGTCACAGCTGGTTAATTTCAAAAATGCAATCTGGACGTGAGGACACTTTAGAAGAACGATATGCAATAAAATTCTGTCTTAAACTTGGAAAAATGTCAGAGAAACGTATGGAATGTTTCAGATTGCTTTTCGACCATCTTGCATGAACCGAGCATCAGCTTTTGAGTGGCATAAGTGACTCAAAGGAGGCAGGGAGTCTGTGAGGGATGATGAAAGGTGTGGGAGGAGTAAATAAGTCAATACACCAGAGTTGATTGGCAAAAATGTTAGGGTTGGGGTTAGGGTTAGGGTAACTATGTTGAGGTTTTAAGGGAGTTCAAGAGGAGATTCCGTCGGAAGAGGCCAGCACTCTTGAAATCGGGTCTGTGGCATTTCCACCAGGATAATGCACCTGTCCACAACTCCATCGTTGTCACAGACTATTTGACCAAGATGGGCATCAAGACAGTTCCTCACCCTCCATATAGTCCAGTCCTTGCTCCCTGAGACTTTTGGTTATTCCCTAAGCTCAGAGGCTATCGTTATGAGACAATTGAGTAGATGAAAGAGGCTGTGACGAAGGTCATTGATACGCTCACACAAGAGGAGTTCCATGGGGCCTTCCAGAAGTTGTTGGAATGGTAGAAAAAAATTGCAGCCGGAGGAGATTACTTCGAAGGGGACTAGAGTTTCACGTGTGTACTATTAATAAAAGTGCCCATACGAAAGAAGTCTGAAAACTTATTTAATGATCCTCGTATATATATATATATATATGTGTGTGTGTGTGTGTGTGTGTGTGTGTGTGTGTGTGTGTGTGTGTGTGTGTGTGTGTGTTTGTGGTGACTATGGTCGAAGAGGAACAGAAGACTTCCACCGTGGCCCAGTCGGCTGAGGCAATAGAATATTATCTGCCCAGGGTTATAAATTCTCCAAAGAGTGTCCTGATATATGACAATAAATGATCTGATGTTGAGGATCAAGTTATCCTAGAACTTTGAGGAATGCAGTGTATCCCTTCACTGCCATCGCTTCCAGGTCCACTCTGACCCGGTGTGGTAGCATCGGATAGAATCATATCTATGGGTCAAATAGAACTGTTTGACGTTTAAACTGTATGCAATCAAATAATTAGGCCAAAATGAATTGCTTGAAATAGAACCGTTTGTTCATTTTACTGTGTTTAAACAAATGACTGATGTTTAATTGTATTGTTAGTGATGCATATCAATACTAGGAACCATTTTACTTGTTGACAAGCTGAAATGAATTGTTTGAAATAGAGTTGTTTGATTATTATTCTGTGTGTAAATAAATGACTGATGTTTGAGTTGTTAGCGATACATAGCAATACTTGAAATCCTTAAACTGTGTGCAAACAAATGATTAACAGTTAACTGAATTTATTCGTATTAGCTAGAAATAAGTGAAGGTATTTAGCTGGGTTCCAAAAAATAAATGTTCACAGGCTCGATTTAAAATGATATCTACAAAATATGTCTAGAAATCATGTATTTAATATATATGTATAAAATGATTTAGTATTAAATAACCTACAAGGGCTCATACGCCATAAAACTGAACGAATCTAAAAACACCGCTTGAAATTTTCTTAACCTTCAGTAATATTTCTGAAAACAATGTCATTGTTGCCGACAACTTTAAGTATGGATGAACGTTGGTGACATATTCAGTGGACAGTTATCGAACATTAATCAATTTGGGTGATTTATCTCGGATGGTTGGAGAACGCTACAGCATTTCTAACTCAGCGAAAACATCAACCTGTCTCCAACTTCCTGTGAACATCTCGACCTGTTTCCAAGACATTCTCATCTATCAATGGCATTGGAACTTGCCCGAATTAACTGTGCTGCTCTTCGAAGTATATTGCAGAAATATATATGCAATAGAACTCTTGGAGTATAATATTAGTTTCTACGCTTCGTTTCACCCCAAAGTAGTTTCCTCGCAAAACAGTAGCCATTGTTATGTCTGAGAAAGACGATTTTACTTACAATGGTTTGCAAGATAAAAACAAATAACAACTTAATTCCTCGAAAATGTTTCCTGTGTGAATAAAAATAGAAAAAAAAAGATGAGGTATCAAAGCGAGAGAGAAAAAGTATATGCTTGAGAAATAATTACTTCTGTTTAGTCATTTAATGGCACTGCAAACTTCATAAGTTATTTAAAGGCAAAGCCTTCCTAATGGAAATGCAGTACTGGTATTATTTAACCCATCGCTGGGGAGGAGGTTAAAGGGGCCTATACTTTTACACAAAACGAACGTAAAAGGTGACTGAAATTTGGACTTTGTTACTTTGGTTTGGCTTGGTTATGTGGCTCCGAGAACATTCTAGGTTATTCATACCAAATCTATTTTTATACATATAAACAGTTCTGTTTCAAACTATTCAGCATAAATCCACAGTTTAAATGTGAAAAACTGTTCTATTTCAAACGAATCAGTTTAGCAGACGTACACAGTGTAAATGTCAAAAACAGTACTATTTCAAACAGTTCAGTTAATGAATACACAGTTTAGTTCTTTTTTACCCATAGATAGGGCTACCACTCTGGGCAAGAGTGGACCTGGAAGCGATGGCAATAAATAGATACTACGCATTATCCAAAGATCCAGCTTTACTGGAACCTTCACTATCAACTTATTTAGTGTCATATCCATGACACCCATAGGCGGAGTCTTACCCCTCTGCAGAGAAACAGTCAGTGTATTCAATTGCCCCAGCTGACTGGGCAATTGTTATTATGATGTCGCTGTCAAGCTTTTTACCCACTACGCTAGTAGGACTCTCCATAAAAAGAATGAATGAATACATTTTAGATTATCAACATAAATGGAGTAGGGAAAGATTCGTCATGTAGTCATGTACAAAGTTACAAACAATTACTGAAACGTTAATTAGAAATACGTTATTTTGTGCTCTCAGTGTAATGGTTATCAGCTGAGGAAATAGAATCGGGAGGGGCTGGCTTCAAATATTAAATGAGGCTGACTGCGACTCATTTTGCAATGATACTCATGGGAAAGATTAGATACCCCTTTTTCTTCTCACAACTACACGTAAATGGTTAGGTTAACTTAGCTCCTTAGCCTTGATTAAAAAAAAAGCAGGCTAAGAGAAAGAAAACCCTGAAATGAAATTTACTCTTCTTAAAAATTGACCTTGTGTCAGATCGGTGAGGAGTTAGATAAATATATATGAATATCTATTTATCATTTCTTATAAATGCAGCCATACACATTTTTATAAAAGCAAATGTTCTTCTAAACCTAATACAAGATTCTATGCCTTGTTTCACGCTAAAGTACTTTCTTAGCAAAACGATATTCGTGGTTTTGCCTGAGGAAGACGATCTTACTATGAACGATTCTTAAGGTAGGAACACATAACAACAGAAAACGAACAAAACATTTCAAGTGTGAATAAAAAAGAAAATGGTGGCAAATGAAAGCGAGAGATAGAAAAAAAAATCTGGATATAAAAAAGTGGATAGAAATATTTTAACGAATCTGCATAAGGTGTGAAACAAGAAAAATGTTATTTACTGTTAAAGTCATAGGCAAAAGTAGACACACTCAGAAATGTTAAATAGAACATTTAACAGAAGATATTTTAAAGAATATATATATATATATATATATGGGTGTGTGTACGTATATGTGTATAAAATGAGTCTGCCTAGAACTTATATATATATATATATATATATATATATATATATATGAGTGGGTGCACGTATATGTGTGTTGAGGGAGTTATATATTGACCTTGTGTCAGATCGGTGAGGAGTTAGATAAATATATATGAATATCTATCTATCATTTCTTATAAGTTTGCAGATTCTCTTTTTTTTTTTTTTTTGTTGTTGTTGATTATTATGAGGTCTGGTCTTCTGGCCGAGATTAAGTGATCCGTTTATTATTATTATTATTATTATTATTATTATTATTATTATTATTATTATTATTATCTGTGTAAAGGTAGCCCCATGATAATTTTTTTTAGCTTTTCTTTTAAAGAAATTAAAATAGAGATCGAATGGAGAAGGAAAAAAACAAATCCAACCAAAGTGGAAGAGTCATAAAGGTCAGACAAATTTCTTAGTAGCCTTGTGAAAAGTCAAAGGAATGGAAAGCTGCTTACTATCATGTTTTAATCCCAAAGTAACGACACGAGAATGTAACTGAATTAACGCTCAAGTTTTAGTATTTGTCGACGGTTTTAATGTCGATCTAAAAATACCTGGATTAAAATAATCCTTACAGAGATTAATCCTACAATAACTGGTCCCCACGAGTCAATTGCTTGGGAACTAAAATAAATCTGATTTTAAAAAGTTGCATAAATAGGGATTTTCGCTAAAGTTAAGTTAAAACTGAAATCTTGTCATTCCGTCCCGAATATTCTTTGATAGGATAAAAATAAAGGAGAATTTTTTTTTTTTTTTGTGATCTGCTTAAGAGTTTTCCTTGAGAAAACCAGGCCACGTCTGTGTCAAGCGTGCAGATTTTAAACAACCCCTGGATCTGGTATAGCCACAATATACCACCTACGATAAAAATGTTTAATCAAGATATGTCACAACGTGAGACCCAGGATTACTAAAGGGACTACAGGACTTGGAAGTTGGCGGATGAGTAGAGACCATCCAAACGACAGCATTATTGAGAACTGCCAGAATACAAAGAAGAGTCCTGGAGACTTGAGGAGACTTGCTGTCAGTCAGACTCCAGTGAAAAACCATCGGCTAACGCTGATGTGAAAAGCTCTAGTGAGTGAATAATAAGAGAGATAAGTACCTCGACCTTGCTAGAGAATTGAAAAAACTATGGCACATAAAGGGGACAATTATACCAATTGTGATTGGTGCTTTTGTTTCAGTAACTAAAGGATTATTAAAGGGTCTGGAAGATTTGGAAGTTGGCGGCCGAGAGGAGACCATCCAAACAACAGCATTATTGAAAACGGCCAGAATACTGAGAAGATTCCTGGAGACTTGGGGAGACTTGCTGTCACTCAGTCTCCAGTGAGAGATCATCAGCTTACTCTGATGTGAAAAACGTTAATGAATGATAATAATAATAATAAACGTTGACGTGAAAATATCTCTAGGAGTAAATAAAAATATTAATGATAATTAACGCTGATATGAGAAACTCTTAAGGAGTAAATAATAATAATAAGAAGAAGAAGAACACTAATGTGAAAAACTTTTAAAGAGTAAATAACTAGTGAATGCAGCAAACCAGAACAAAAGCAATTCAATACTAGGAACAACTGGATAGAAAATGTGAACTACTAGGAACCACTAGGAATTACACGGGAGACTATCATTCGGTCCTTTTAAAAAATGTCCCTTGCGGAAACCTAGAATATATCTTTGGAAATGGCATGCATGAAATTCTCTTTGAATTTGAAGAACAAACGAATCATCCAATCACTGCAAACCAAGTTTTATTTAACATAAAGAAAAGAACTTATCATGAAATAGCTTTTACCGCTTCGGTGGACTCTAAAACGACACGAAAAGAAAATCAAAAGATAAACAATTGCTTGCGTTTTGCCATTAAAAAAACCTGAATCACGGGAAGGGGATGGTGATACCAATTCTAGTTAAAGCCTTTGGAACGGTGCCCAATAATGTGGAAAATGAACAGGGAAAAACTAAAGACGAGGAAGAATAGTGATAACCCGGACGATAAAGCTTACTTTCACTCAGAAGAACGGATGTAGAAAATCATGACAGAAGTTGAATAATGACATGAATATGTGCTTTAAAAACAGCTGAACATCCAAAAAGGCCTTCATCAGATAATTACTCTGGGGCAGACAAGATTCTAATGCTATATAATTACGGAATTATTTTTTATATTAATCATTTTTCGTTAATTATATTTTATAATTCAGTTTGGTTGGACTTTGAACTTTTCGGCTCTTAGTTCATGTGAACAGACATTGGGTCCAGTTTTACGCTCTTGCGCAAAGGATATGACGATCACAATTTTCATAATAAACCCCAGATAGGAAATGATGCTGGAGTGTGAATGACATCATGCCTGAAAGCCATAGTCCTGAAAATTCGAAGATTTTGAAAAAGAGAGTTGGGAGTTGACTTTGGACTTTGGACGATGTAGGCAGACAGTTGGGTTCTCTGCCATTAAGGCAGACAGTTGAAATTGGGGTCCGACCATGATGTTGAGAAGTTGAGTTCGACAATGATGGTGAGAAGTCGGGGTCCGAACATGGTGTTGAGGATTTGTGATTGGACCATGGTGTGGAGAAGTTGACTTTCGACCATGGTGTTGAGAAATTAAGGATTTTAAAAATCACGTCAGTTGGGTTGTCTGCCTCAATGGCTGACAGTTGAAGTTGGGAGTTGACTTTAGGCCATGTAGACAGACAGTTGGATTGTCTGCCTCAATGGCCGACAGTTGAAGTTGGGGTCCAAACATGGTGTTGAGGAGTTAAGGCCATGGATTTCAAAAATTGAAATCTAAAACACCACGAGATGTGCCGAACGTTAGATGTGCCGTTAGCATAGTATGAAAAAGAAAGACTTTTAAGAATTGTCTCGCTTCTCGTGTCGAAGAACTAAAGTCAGAAATTAATAAATGGTTCTTACCTGAACAACAGAGTCGACTGTGTATTTGAGTCCCACATATGTATTTGCATTTTTAAAAGTGTTTGTATCAGTTGTGATGGAGAGGATTATCGTGGGTAAACAACACTAAGGCCAAAGCCTCTTTACCACTTAGATGTTTTCTCTATTATCTAAGTATATCACAAAAATTCGTTGATTTCGTGGGAATGCGAGATCTAGGTAAATTCTATTCGAATAACCCTTTCTTATATACATAAAGTAGTTGGTAAAGTTAGTGACCGTAGTCGAGGACGACCCGAAGGCTCCCTTTTCAATAGCTACTAAACTGAGGTATTGGTGAGGGCGCTATGCTTTTACCTGGATAGCTTCACTTTACCTTATAATGCTAAGTGTTAAGCAAGGAAGGATCAAGTACCATTTTTTGAGCCTTTAGTATGACCCAACCTGGGAATGAACCCTGGGCCCCAAGGCTGAAAACATTAAAAGTTCCAAAAATAAGCATTGATTAATTATCATTTATTTTTCGACTAATTTTTTTTTTATGCCTCCTTGGGAATCTCCCCTTTTTTACAACCTTCTAACTTTTTGTCCAGTCGGCAATAAACCAATTGCTTTACTGCAATACACCGTGCAATACATCAATTGCTTTACTGCAGAGGAGTTAGACGCCTTCCCAAATGAATGTCCTTGAAATGACACTAAACAATCTTATGCTGGAACATTGGGGAATGCGGGGTACCGGTTCATCAACATCGCTCCCAGGTCTTCTCTGGCTCGGAGTGTTACTAACTGATAGTGTCCTTTCTGCGGGTAAAATTGAACTAAACTGCATACTTATGCCACACTGATTTGTTTGAAATAGAAGTATTATTCATATGCTAAACTGAATTGTTTGAAATTAATTGTAATTTACATATAACTGTGTGTTTAACCTGCGTACTGATACTAAACAAAACTGTTTGAAATAGAACTGTTTTTGTGTATAAAAATGGATTAGACATTAAATAAGCTACAATGGTTGATATGCCATTACTCCAAACCAAACCAAACCAAACCAAACGTTTCTCCCTTAAACTTTTAAGAATATCTGCACAAAGTATATACAATATTAATTGTTTAACCAGTTACTGATCAAATTCTGATAAATATTTCACCCTATAGTTCCCCAAAATTCCCACTTTATTTCTTTTTTGACCAATTTTTCTAAAATCTTCCAATTTAGTTTTTACTTTTTAAATTTCTGCTATTTTTTATCTGATTTGTCATTTTCTTTGAAAATATAATACTCAATTAGCAAAATATCAAATGGGTCGATTTAAAAAAAAATCAACCAGATCAGTAAATTTCCAGTTTGAGTCGAAATACAAAAAATGTCTACCTTAATCAGAAATAGCATTAATTATTTTAGTTTGATTGTGTTTATTTAATGACATATCAACCTTAGTGTTTTATCTAAAGTCAAGCCTTTCTTGTAAAAAGACTGGAGTGGTACTATTTAACCCACAGCTGAAGGAATAACGGAGTACATGCCTTTTCCAAGAGTATTAGTACCAAAGTAAACGTTATACCGAGACTAGAGTTTTAACTTGCTTACTTTAATGTCATTGGCAAGCACATTAACCACTAAAGGACTCACCCAGCAGCATAAAGGTTGAGAAGATAAAAATCTTGGTAAATTATTTTCATTTATTTTTTTTCAGCGAATAAATGCGTAGAAAGGATTACAAAAATTACTATTCCCGGAATAAATGATGGAATTAACAAATAGATACTCTGTTTTTTTTTATATTTACTCCAGGGAAAATAAACCAATAATAGATTCAACCCAATTCTGTTTTCTTTAATAACTGAAGATATTAACGTCATAAAATTTTTCAAAGGCAAACTAGATTAAGATATTTTAATAGATAATATGATGTTCTTATTGTGATTGAGAATTTTGAGACAATTGTGTAACAAACTCGACATTTTCAAATGTGTGTCTGATGATTGAGAGGAAGGATAATAATTGAATGAAGAAATATTTTTCTCCATTGAAGAATACGACGGCTTAAACTGAAAATTCCCAACATAAGAAAACTCTTAAGTTAATCACTAATTTATATACACATTAAGTGAATGTAAGTTCTTTTTCTCAGCTCAAAGGAATTCACGTATTATTATTAGTAGTATGCAAATAGTCTTAGAGTCTATTTTCACCAAATCTGAAAGATTTTCGTATTTGAAGGTTTTTCGAAATATACTGAATCGATTGAATATTTCCGTTTCCCACAAGCTGACCTGAGAAAGGAAGTTGTATACAGTCTTTATCAGGAAGCGTATTCTCTTTGAGCTTATGTTTGAAGCAGCGCCATGGCCTTTGCTTGATATATTGCTCTTTGGTTCGTCTGTCCAAACTTCGTATGCTAAAACTTCGTCGTATCGGGGAATTTTATCGTTGGTAACATAATTTTGTTTCGCTGCCTTAAAATTAATAATTTTCCATCTAAGTTATATTCTTATATCAACACTCACACACACACACACACACACACACCTATATGTATAGTATGTATGTACGGGGTATATCTGTTATGCCTGGCATTTCTGCTGTGAGATGGACAAATGAGAAAGATTGTTACTATTCTAAAATTCTGGTTTAGCGCACCGAGTTAGTGATATTGATACTTCAGGCTCAAAAGTATGTCTTATCTTATATCATATCGGAATTATATAATGATTACTTTGCGGTCAGCTCAGCTTTTACATGAAATAACAGCATGTGTACGGAACTACATGTATATATATATATATATATATATATATATATATATATATATATATATATATATATATATATATATATATATATATATGTATGTATATATATATTGTTTCTGCCGTGTATTCATCTTTTCCTCATCGGCCAGAATGCTATGATGGAGGAAAAATGAGAGCAGTTTGTGTGAGAAAGATTCGGTCGAGTGTTTACTGGGAAGCGTCGAAAAAAGGGCGCGATTTTTTACGGACAGTACGACATAGTAGATCCAGAAGAGAGAGTTAAGATTCAATTTCGTGCCGAGCTTTTATTTTATGGCTGAAGTTTTATCTTAAATTTTTCTTGTTTTTTTGTGGGGAGGAGGGTGGACTTTTTTGTAACAGATTTTATCTTGGATTCTCCTCTTGTGTCTCTAAGTTGTTACTCTGTGTGGCTCAAATTCGATTACACAATACAATGACTTTTAAGCTGAAATGCAGAAGTCACATATCTTATTAGAAAAGAGAGATAGTTTATTTCTTCCAGTTGTTAAGCTTTATTTATCTGGATTTCTTTGTCGGTTTTTTTATCAATACGAATATACAGATTATTCTTTTTGTTGTACACAGACATTATGGCTGACATATACGTCCGCCTTCTTCTGGTGCTTCATGCCAAACTAGGAGCCTACACAAAACCTCGAACTGAACCCTTTATTCCATGGAAGCAGATTGTCCAAATCCCATTAACCATGACTGAGTACGGATTAAGCTATTTTTACTATTCTTTTTATCTTCTCGTAATTGTTATTGGTCCGTCATCCTCTAGGTGATTTCTCTCAGAATCACTTTTCAACAAAACATTTTATCCACTGCGCCAAGTGCCCTGCTAGACTAGTGAGAGTGAATTTTTAAAACTTTTTAATCTAATGTTTCAACGAGCTCTTATTTTAGTAGTCACTTTCCTTAGCTCATATCACATTTTTTTATATCTTTGACGCTCTGTGTTAGGCTTTTGAGTTCGACCTGAAACACCTCAAGATGGCCGAAGACTTACCGGCCGAAACGCTTTGAGTATAACAATAGAGCTGAAAACAATAGTCGGATATATTCTGTTTAAGATTATCTGACTTCATCTCAGAAATTTAGACATAATTGTTAATCGTTGTTTCTTTGTATTTTAAATGATTTGCAAACTTAAGGTCGCTGCTGTTGTCAGTACCAAGTTTGGAAAAACTACATGAAATGTGGCGGTGAAAGGGAGCTTAACATAAGAAATTTCTTTGTAACAGACATTTGTATATTTTAAGAATTTCTTAGGTATCTCACACCTCGCATTTAGTTTTAAAGGTAGCGGTGGGTACCAGAAAGAGAGTGGATTTTGGGTAACAAAAAAGTAGGAAGGTTGTAAGATTAAAAGACAGTGAAATAAATGACACTTGACACTTCCTGAGACGATCAAAAAGAAAGGTAAATAAAGGTAGATGCGTATGCAGGAAAAAAATATATTTCAGAAATAAAATAATAAAATCATACAAAAATTAGAAGACACAGGTTGTAAAGAGACATGAGCAGAATCTTATTTTAACGAAGTATGTTAGGGGAGTCTCATTGATATATAACACTGACTTCGATGTTTCTAAAATCCAGATTTCCGCATATTTTTACTATAGTTTTCATACATATTTACCAGTCTATATTTGCAAAAAAGCCAAGGTGGATCTCATCGATATATAACACTGATTTCGATGTTTCTAAAATCCAGATTTTCACATTTTTTCAATAGTCTTCATATCTATTTACAAGTCTATATTCGCAAAAAAACCCAAAGTGAGTCTCATTGATACATAGCACTGATTTCGATGTTTCTAACATCCAGATTTCCACATATTTTTACAATAGTTTTCATATATATTTACCAGTCTATATTCGCAAAAAAAGCCAAGGTGGATCTCATCGATATATAACACTAATTTCGATGTTTCTAAAATCCAGATTTTCGCATTTTTTTACAATAGACTTCATATCTATTTACCAGTCTATATTCGCAAAAAAGCCAAGGTGGGTCCCATTGATATATAACACTAATTTTGATGTTTCTAAAATCCAGATTTTCACATTATTTTACTATAGTCTTCATATATATTTACCAATTTATATTCACAAAGAGGCCAATGTGGGTCTCATGGATATATATCACTGATTTCGATGTTTCTAAAATCCAGATTTCCTCATTTTTAACTATGATCTTCATATATATTTATCAGTCTAAATTGTTCCGTCGCTTTTGGAGCATTCGGAGGCCAGCATCAGAGTTTGTTTGCAAATGTAAAGATTACTTTTTAAAAAGTTTTGTTTATGTTGTTTTGTTTTTTTTTTAGTCGCAAAAATTACGTAAAAGTTTTATTTTAAATCCGTTTGGTGTCATCAGAATCTCAAATTTATCCTACTATGCGCTTACGTATGAAGCTTCGAAGCCATATTTGAACACAAAGTTATCATCTGATGAAGACTTTATTGAAAAATCGTCTCAAGTCTTCCTCCAACGTGAATATTCTTATTCCATTTTCATAGATCTTTAAAGGCACCAAAGTTATAAACGCGAGGAATAGAATTTAGATACAAAATATATGACAAAAATATGACCTGGTCGGCTGGGCCTGTAGAATACACTGTCTGAATCTCTGCAGTATGATAAGACTCCCCCATCGAGAGTCTAGGATATGACACTAAACAATCTGAAGGTAAGGCCCCAGTATGTTGAAGCTTTGGGGAATGCACTGCCATCACTCACAGGTCTACTCTAGCCCTGAATAGTAGCATCTGATAAGGTTCTATCTGTGGGTTAAATAGAAATAAACTGTGCAATTATGCTAAACTGAATTGTTTGAAAGAGAATTGTTTCTATGTATAAAACTGGATTCGGCATTAAATAACCCTCAGGGGTTGATATGCTATAAAAGCAAACCAAAAATATTATAAACAAAGCACATAAAAATTATGCCTTCTGCAAAAAATACCGCAATTTCATTTTTCAAGATCCTTGGAGGAAAAAATTGACACTTCCTGAGACGATCAAACGGCTCGCTTGGCGAGGAGAAATATGTATATGATGAATAAAAGAAAAATTCAATATACAAAAAGGTGAAGACATATATATCAGTATAATCTAATCTTAACGAAAGCTACTTTCAGACTTCATTTACAAAAAGGCCAAATTGTCTTTAAATGAGAAATACCACTGATTTCAATGGTACAAGTTCGTATTTCCCCTATTATATATATATATATATATATATATATATATATATATATATATATATATATAAATAAACCGTCTGTAGATGAAAATGTATATGATCGCTCCTAGTAGTTGAGTAATTTGGAGAAGGAATTATCGGTTGCCCCTCGCATAAAGCAAAGATGGTCTAACGAATTGAGCACTTCAGTATCCGATAGCGTAAAATTTAAACAAACAAAATTTAATACATATACGTAAAATCTTCGAGGTTTCATTGGTTCTATGGCTGGCCGTGTAGTATGTTATCTGTCTAGTATGAATTTAAGTGGGTTTCCATCCCAAATTGAAACGTCTCCCATGTCTACCCACAATGAAGGGCTGTGATAGAACGTCACAGCCTGAGTATATATATATATATATATATATATATATATATATATATATATATATATATATATATATATCTGTGGATGACTATATATATATATATATATATATTGTCATCCACAGACAGACTGTTTCGTTCTATCAGAACTAATACTGGATGAGCTGGGAATAACTCTATTCGAGGGTTCTTACAAAATCCAGGAGTGTTCAATCTATGAAAATTGGTAATTTATACACGTTATATATATATATATATATATATATATATATATATATATATATATATATATATATAATGTGTATAAATTACCAGTTTTCATAGATTGAACACTCCTCGATTTTGTAAGAACCCTCGAATAGAATTATTCCCTGCTCATCTAGTATTGTATATTCTTACATATATATATATATATATATATATATATATATATATATATATATATATATATATATATATTTACTGTTGGCGTGACATATCCATTGGTCTAATGAAGAATATTGTCTGAGACCAATGGATATGCCAAACCAACATTATACGTCTTTTTCATATGACCTAACAACCCATGTAATTTTTTCAAATTTTCTAAAATAATCTTTTCTGTAACATTTTCTTTTCCTAACGAGGACCGAAGTTCAAAACTAGATAAAATCAATAAAAAACAACATTAAATATTCTTTTTTGTCTTAATATATATATATATATATATATATATATATATATATATATATATATATATATATATATATGTATGTATATATATATATATATACATATATATATATATATATATATATATATATCTGAAAGAGAATGCATAACCTGTACGCAGAATCATTGTTTGTAAATATCCGATTGAAGGAAAGTATTATTAAAAATATTTATTATAAGAAAGGAAATATATATATATATATATATATATATATATATATATATATATATTCTACCAGTTGAATGCATTTGGCTTGTCTCAAATTTTTTTATTTCTTATCCTAAAAGTGTTATTTGTAATAAAACAAGTTAAGCATCATAAGTGTTTAATTTATGATGCAAAATAAAAGTTTTCTTGAGTCACCGAAAATACAAATTAAACAAAAACAAAAACAAAAAAAACAACACAAAAAGCTTCTCAAACTTTTCATTCATCACAATGACCCCGTTTAGCCGCAATCACTGTTCTACAGATTCTCAGCATTCTTTCAACCAAAGACAGGAGATAAAATGATAATAGTTCTACTCCGGTTTACAGCGAAAGTTTACCATTGGTGAGCCATACTTGTGATTTTTTAGCTCTAATTTTTCAATCAGGTAAATCCCGCCACAGTTCACTGGGATGTAAGTGTGCTGATTGCGCCGGCCATGACATCAGTTGAAAAATCCGCTGTTCTTCTTTGCTTTAAATGTACTGCTGGCAAAGTTTATGAAAATGATTTCAGTCATTACCTTGCAAGAGTACAAATCTTTGAGCCACGAGCCGTGTTCCAGATCTGATTGCATGATTCTGATTTAATTTGCCCTTCATCTGGTGCAAATTCTTGACTTTGCAATAATCAAAAGCCTTCCCCTCCACATACGCGCCATAACAAAGCCTACTCCATGCTTTATGCTTGATGTGATATAGGGGGTCGCAGCTCTTTCATTAACTCTTCGCTGCTCATAGACCCTCCTGTTTAAGCTAAATATTTTGAACTTTAATTCATCAATCTGATATACTTAATTCAACCGCTCTATTGTTCAGTCTTTGGGCACCTTGGCTCACTTGAACTTTTAGATATTGTTTTGCTTTGTGGTGGTTCCCCTGGCGTAATGGTTATCGTTGTAGGAAATGGACACGGCGACACGAGTTCAAATCCTAGACGAGACTGATTGCATTTCACATAGCACTAATACCTTTGAGAAAGGTATGAATCCAATTATTCTCCCTCCAGCTATGGGTAAATAGTAGGGCAGACTAGGTTTTTCAGGCTTGGTGAGGCAACTAGTCTAGGAAAAGGAAAACTGAATTCAAAGCTGTTAAACTCCGCTTAAAAATTGAACTTGTGTCATATCCTGCCCGAGTGGAGGGGTTGGTAAATATGGATATTGTTTTGCTTCCTCAGCGGTGGTTTATTGACAACAAAACTGTCATATAAGCCAGCTTCACTGAGTTTTCTCACACTGAATGTTGACATATTTTCATGACATGAGTTCAGTTATACAGAGATATTTCCAGCATTCAGCTTTCTGTCTAATATTCTGGTGTAATTTTCATCTACATGGGAAAAACATGTTTTATCTAACAAGATGTAATTCAATAAAATGTAAACTAATGTGTGTTTAAGTGGTGCTATTATATAACTTTTGGAAAACGGTTTATTCATGCTCAATAGTAAAGAAGAAAATGCCTTCCAATCAGTTTTTCAAAAAATACCTAGTTCTAAGTAATGTGAGTAAAGTTGGCGATGTTAGTCGAGTGTGAACCGAAGGCTCCAATTTCAAAAGCTACCACACCGAGGTGTAGGGGAGTGTGCTACACCATTTACTGGATTGCTTGACTTTACGCTTGATCCTTATTTTAAAATGCTGAGTGTTAAGCACGGAAGCTTCAAGTACCATTTCTGAATCTTTGATATGACTCGACCTTGGACTGAACGCCGGTCTCCCGGACCATTGGCAAACACTCTACTCAGTAGGCAAAGGGTTAAAATTACTGAGGTAAACGTCTATTTTGTAAAATGAATAAAATGATTGTGGTGCTTAAATTGTTTCATTAAATTTAACACCTTTTAGAATGAGAAAGAAAATTTTTTTGTGTGAGGCCAAATACTCTTGACATGGCCGTTCATATATATATATATATATATATATATATGGCTACGAAGTCTACTTCAGAAAGGAAGAAAAAAGAAAAGGAAAACCCATGGACAAAAGAATGATAAACAAAAAAAAAAGAACCTACACATACACACAACAAACTAAAACCATTGAACAACCATTATATACAAAGGAAATATTGATACCCATGAAATATCACCAAATTCTGACAAATTGGTATGAATACACGAAAACAACCAGCTGCCCATTAGAAAATAGTTCCCAGACAAAAACAGATATAAAAAGAAACCCCTTATGGACTATTACACACAAAAAAGCAGGCCTAAATACAACACATACCCACAAACACAAAGGAAATTAAGTAACACCAACTACGAAGAACAATACTCCCGGAAAAAAACAAGTAAAAAAGAAAATCTTATTCAATATAAACCACGCTATAAACGACAACACACGATCTTTTTTGGCCTAATCGGCTGGAGCTGTACAATACCTACAAGTGTCCAGGATATGACACTCAACAATCTGATGGTGAGGTTCCAGTGATGCTAGAACTTTTGGGAATGCGGAGTACCCCTTCATTGCCATTGCCCCCAGATCCACTCTGACCCGGAGTGGTAGCACCTGATAAGGGTCCTATCAATGGGTTAAATAGAACTAAACTGTTTTTTTTTAGTTTACCTTTTTTGGCATTTAAACTGCATATTTATGCTAAACTGAATAGTTTAAAATAGAACTTTTTGACATTTAAACTGTGTACTTATGCTAAACTGAATTATCTGAAATAAAACTTTTTTGACATTTTAAACAAAATCTGTACTCATACTAAACTGTTTGAATAAACTGAACAGCTTGAAATAGAAATGTGTTTGACAGTTAAACAGTGTACTCATGCTAAACTGAATTGTTTGAAATAGAATTGACAATTGGTATAAAAATGGATTTGGCGTTAAATAACCTACAAAGTTTGATATGCCAGAAAACCCAACCAACCAAAGCAAACAAAATCTATTCTTAGACAAAACATATTTTAAGCAATATAAGTTGTAAAGTTGGTTACCGTTGTCGAGGGTTGCCCGAATGCTTCCTTTTCAAAAGCTACATCAGTGAAGTGTAGGGTTAGGGTTAGGGTTAGTGTAATGTAGACAGTACAAGCAAAAGTCATTTTTTTAGGGAATACAATCAGAAACCATTTTTAAACAACACAAACCGGAGAAAAAACAGTATAAAAAACAAAACAAACATTATTCCAAAAATTATAAATGTATCAATATATATACTGAATAATGACCAAATAAACTTCAAAACCTCGGTCTTATATTTTGACCAACTCCAAAAAGCAAGATAGGAAAACTAAAAGAAAACCTCAAAGAATTTGAAAGAAAGTTCAGGCTAATAGAAAAATTTTAAAAAAAAGAAAATACAGATGATTCCCAAGTAAAGAATAAACCAAATTCTTCCCAGACAAAAACAACAATAATGAACTAAACTCATTCTTCGAAAAATTATGAAATATTAATCTAAAAGAATAAAAAACAGCAAAAAGCAACTTATCACACAAAGAAAAACAAGCCTTAAAATTATACAGGAAAATGAAAATATAATTATAAAAGAAGCAGACATGGTAAGTGGCGTGTCATCTTAGATAAAGCATATTACAAAGGAAAAATACAAGAAATACATTGAGATAAAACTACAAATTAATTGATTCATACAGACAATAATATCATATCAAAAATCACTAAATGCAGCAAAATATACAATAAAAAATAACTGAAAAAGGAAAAGACTTCTTAAATTACATCTCAAAAACTAGCAATTTCTACGCACTATCAAAAATTCCCAATTCCGAAGAAATGAAAGAAAAAGCCGTAGGAACACAAAAATTTGAATTTACAGAAACCCCAAACCCCAGTGAACACAAGTTTAGACTCATAGTAGCAAGTCGATCGTGGCCTAAAACAGACTCAGCAAACTAACAGACATTTTACTATAATCTTTTCTAAACATCATCATCATCATCATCATCATCATTATGTCGTGCCGCCAACACGGATATCCCTGATCCTCTCTCGCCACTTCTCCTTATCGTTCATCGCCTCTGGCAGGTCTTCAGGGCTACATCCCGTATCCTCACGTAACTGCTTAATGCATGTTCGAGCTGGTCGTCCTGCTTTTGCCGGGCTATATGTAGGGCTCCATAAGAGTGCATCACTTATGAGCTGGTCCCTGTTTCTCCAGCAGTATCCTACATGTCTGGTTCGTCTACCTTGGATAGTTTTCGTGATGGGAGGCAGGTGACGATATACTTGGTGCCTTGTGGGATGTTGCCGCCAGGAATTGTTCAATATTGCTCTCAGCATGCTTGTGTAATTGCCGTCTAGCTTCTTCTCCAGCCGTTTAGTTAGCGTCCAAGTCGTGCTTCCATACAGCAATATCGATGCGACCGCTGCCTAAGGAAGATAAAAATATCTATTCAAGGCAAAATCTATTTTTTAAACCCCAAACTACAAAAAAAGTATGCCGACAAATTCATAGTCACAATTAACGTCACAAATAATGTATGATTTTTTCAACTGTGCTCATATTCAGTTTTTTTTTTATCTAGCCTTCTTGATTATCGGTTCCCATATTGTATTCAACTCTATACTTGGTCTACTCAGCAGGTCATTGTAGCCCAACATATGTGCTGATTCCTTAAGGCGTCTAATTCTCCAATGTTCAGCCCTATCAATTATTTCAACTTTGTCCCATAAGGGCAGATGGTTTCCCTTTTCCTTCCATATATGGTCCGCCACACCCGACTTTTCAATCTCCCCTCGTACTATTGCTTTCTGAAAAAAAAATCTGAATATGAGCACAGGTAAAAAACAAATCATACATAATAGTAGTAATTCTAGCTAAAGTAAGAACATTAAGTTTATAATACCGAACATTAAGTTTATAATACCGTTTATAATAAAGTTTAAGTTTATAATACCGTTTATAATACCGTTACGCCATTGTCCTGAATTCAATTCAGGACAATTCACTCTGAATTGTCCGGCAGGACACATGGCGTAACGGTTATAGGCTTTGTTTTTAAGGAGACAATCATCTCAAGGTTGCAGGTTCAATCCTCACTGCAGGCGATACAACACAGGAATACTTAACACTTGTACCCGGCTAATGGAATTCGAACAGGCGACCCCCGTGGTTTCAATAAAGGACGTAATTCGAAGTCCCGAAGGCCGGAGAACATATCCTCCGAAACGTTTTGGGAATAACAATAAAAATGAAGATAATAGTCCGAAAAACCTTAATGATAAAAACCCCATCACAAAAAAAAAAAAAACAAGCCATCTCATTTTGGATAGATAAATACCCTGAAACATTGCACCCGAAATTCAACACAAAATCTATCACAAAGGGTATAGAACTTATCCTTAATAATAACTCTTTGCAATTCAATAACATAAATTACATCCAGACCCTAGGAAAAGCTATGGAAACTAAATGACACCAAAATACACTACCCTAACCTATACGTATTTAGAAAAAAATCTTTCCGAAATCATAGGTAAAAAATACGGCAATAACATAAAAACAGAATTTACTTGGTCATGGAAAAGATACTTAGATGATAGTTTCATTTACTGGAAATGCCCATGTGGAAACATTAACAAACAGCACAACGTACTCCAAAATTTACACCCCCAAATAAAATTCACTACGGAACATAGCTTTAATGAACAACCATTTTTAGACATCCTCTTTAAAAACGAAAATGGTCAAATCATCACAGATGTCTACCATAAACCCACATATATCCAGTAATACTTCCACTTCAATAGTCACCACCCCTAAAATTGCTTGAGATATATCACTTATATTCTATCACGTACACGTAGAATAGGCACCATAACCACTAATAAATAAACTCTGAAAAACTTGCCTTAAAAACTACCCACAACCCTCCACCAGAAAGGATACCCAACAACACAGATAAATAAGTAATTTGAATTAGCAGAGAATATATGACAAAATGAAATACAAAACCCCCAAAAATATAACAACGAAAACCCCTTGTATACGTCACAACCTACCATAAAAACAACCCAGAATTATGCACAGAAATAATAAAAAGATGTTGAACTGAAAAACAATTACAAAATCAAAGAAATACAAGACAACAATTCATTAAAAGCCAGAGGCAACCCAAAAATCATTAGAAAATAATACTCACCTTTTCTACTTTCGGGGAAAACACAGCACAAGGAATTACTATATGCAAGAATAAAATATGTCAGGTATATGATATAATTATTGAAGGAAAATTCCAAACTTTCAAAAAACCGTAAAGAAAATTCATAGGGAATAAAGATTTAAGCAGCAACTCAAAAAATGGTGTAATTAATGTAATTAATTTAAAGAAGTATAGATAAGATCGACACAAGGTTTTGATATCAGGATATCACTCCACAAAATCAACATTAAATACCAGAAAATAGCAAATTAATTGTATATAAAAACCTATACAAATGTAGCAACAGATAATTCAGAAAAATGCCCGTATATTAAATTAATGATTACACGATATTCAAATTAAAAAAAAATCATAGAAAAATCAAGATCACGCTGAATAAAATATAAACTATACAAACACATGCACTAAAACACATACACATACGGTTTGGTTTGTTTTTTGGGGTTTTATGGCATATCAACCTTTGTAGGTTATTTAACGCCAAATCCATTTTTGTGGAAATAATATGTTCTATTCAAAACAATTCAGTTTAGCATAAGTACACAGTTTAATTGTCAAAGACATTACTATTTCAAGCAATTCATTTTATTCAAACAGTTTAGTATAAGTACAGATTTTGTTTAAAACTATTCAAGCAGTTACATGTAACAATTCAGTTAAGTGTAAATACAGTATAAATGTCGAAAAACAGTTCTATTTCAAAAAATTCAGTTAAGCATGAGCACTCAGTTTAAGTGTAAGTACGGTTTAATTGTCAAAAGCATTTCTATTTCAAGCTATTCAGTTTACTCAAACAATTCAGTTTAGCATAAGTATGATGTTAGTTCTATTTAACCCATAGATAGGGCCCTATCAGGTGCTACCATTCCTGGCCAGAGTGGGCCTGGGAACGATGGCAATGAAGGGATACTCCACATTCTCCAAAGCTCCAGCGCTGCTGGAACCTCACCATCAGATTGTTGGGGGGGGGTCTTATCCCTCTGCAGAGAAGTAGTCGGTGTATTCTACAGCCCCAGTCGACTGGGCAAATACACATACACTTATATATATATATATATATATATATACAAAGAAAAACGAGTAAAAAGTAGTAACCAGTTAAATTTCAAACCACATTACATCAAAAGAAAAAAGGTTCAGAGAAAAATTCAAGCCCACACTGAATGAAATATAAACTACACACATACACACATACATTCACACACACACACACACAGAGGAAAAAGTAAAAAGTAACTGTCTGTTGAATTCTAAACCTCAATAACCAAAAAAATACCAGTAACATCTATAGCATATCAACTATAAAGACAGGAATATACGCTGAGATACCCACATACGCACTAACACGGACAACGATCAAGAGTAATATAAACATAACATATCAAATATCAAAGGCTAATTTGGGAAATAAATCCATTAAAAAATGTGCCCACAAGGAAGAACAGGAAACACACTCTAAGAAAAAAAAAAAAAAAAAAAGAGAGTGAAAAAGAAAAAGAAAAAGAAAAAGAACCAACCCCTACAAAGAATCTATCACGAAATAAAAAGAAACAACCAGCCTATCGCAACAGTGACCGCTATATAAACCAAATTACACAATGAAAAATTATTGAAGGTTCTCTGAAAAAAAAAACAAAATGCTGGAAACGTACATGAGAACTGAATAGATAATTTTCAAAAATGTATCAATCTTTTTGTGGAAATATTCATTTTGAATCCTATATATATATATATATATATATGGAATTAAATAATGGATTATGTAGAGAAAATTTGATAACAAGGCAATACTAGTTGAAGGAGAGATTTATTGAGAAGTAAAGTCGACACTATAGCGTTTCGAATCAAAAGGAAGCAAAAGAAACATATAAAAGAAAAACAGAAAGCATGCAAATATCTCACCTTACTAGAGCAAATCCATTTTAAATAGCTACAATATATTCTATCTTTAGTTAATATTTTTCACCTATATCATAATTTTTATGCTTTCAATTTTTCGAAATCTTTCTTGATAAACAAATGGAACATAAATTCTATACAATATTCCTAATAAGGCCAATGACACAATTTAAAAGAAAAAACGCTGATTCACTAATTAAACAGCCAACTTTTTCTTATTATAGAAATTTTTCCCCTAGGTTTTTGTATTTTTTATTTTTAAACATCCATCGTTGACTTAACATCGCTAATATCATCCCTCATAGCCCTGATGAAGGTTTATTAGAACCGAAACGCTATAGTTTCGACTTTACTTCTCAATAAATCTCTCCCTTTGCTTGGACTACCTAGTTATCAATTTTTCTCTATCTCTCTCTCTCTATATATATATATATACAGTCATCCATAGAGAGATCTGTTTCGTTCTATCATAACTCATCAGCGTGGCTAGACATACTAGCTTCCCGTAGCTGGGATCGAAACCCGGTTGACTCAAACGCCAATCCAAGACTCTACCCCGCAGCCACGAGGGAACCAGCAGCAGCGAAGTAAATTTTAAACAGTTATGAATCACAATTACTATTGTTTACATACATCCGCTTAATGGCTACCGAGAGCTCAATTCATATATGAAGAGCCTTGCATAAACGCTAATGGCAACACGATTACTTCATTCACTAGAGAGCTCAAGCCTACGAGGGTAGGGGGGTATATATATATATATATGTATGTGTGCGTTTACAGGATTTTTCATTAAATGATTTACCTGGATTAACATGTCATAAAACCCATTTAACCTAACGACTCACATTCTTTTAAATTAATTTCCACTGGAAAATAGAAAGCTTCATAAAAAGAATGAAATGGACAATTTTTTCGCTACCTGTCTGGAAGAAAATCCAACTGTCGCCACAAATGGTTTGATACAAAGAGTTGATTTTCCCCTCTTGCTTAATCATTTTTTATATTTCGTAAATGACATGTTCGGCATTGTCAACAAAATTAAGTTTCTAAAATGTAATAAGGTTTTCCATCACTCCTCACTGTGGTGGAATTAAAAACGATCTAGAAAACTGATGGTAAAGTTGATAATTCAAGAAAATTTAAGCGTATGGATCAAAAAGTACAAAACTAGTTAATCGAGAACATGTTACCAGTATTTAAATTTACTAAAGAAATTCTCTGCAGAATAGTTATACCCTTTCCAAAGAAAAAGTGAGTTTCTTGGATGAACTGAATCTGCCTATTAACCCCCAGTTCTGGTTATCTGGTCTTCACTGATATTACTTTCATGTCCACTATGACCTAGAGTAGTTGCTTCGTTATCATTCCATCTATGGATGTAAAAGGGTTATTTTAAAAGTTTTTTTTTTCGATAGAAATACGTGATATCGTAGGAAAAAATAAGTTGGTGACCCAAAGACTCCCTTTTCAATAGCTACTACAGGTAGGTGTAGAGGATAGCATTATTCCTTTCCCTGGGTTGCTGCACATTACCCTTGATCTTTACCTTATAATGTTGAGTGCTAAACAAGGCGGCATCAAGTACCATTTTTGAGTCTTTTGGATGACACGACTGGAATTGAACCCTGGCTTCCAGGACCATTGGTAAACACTCTACTCATTAGACCAATGATTCGAATTGATTGGATTTAATGGCATATCAACCATTGTTGGTTATATAATGTCAAATCCTGTTTTATATATATATATATATATATATATATATATATATATATATATATATATATATATATATATTAGTGTTATACCAGAACTATACACTCAGTGACTCTTTTTAGTATGACACTGGTAAAGATATAAATAGACGGTGTCTGACTACTTCGGGGAAAAAAGCGTTAATCGCTCTCTGATAGACTTGCCAACTCTTCGGCTTGTACCTGTGGAATACCTTTATTGAACCAATGATACAACAATTAGATATATAGGATTTGGTTTGGTTGGGTTTTATGGCATATCAACCATTGTTGGTTACTTAATACCAAATCCTATTTTTACTTACATATATATATATATTTTTATATATTGTCACGTAGTCTACCACTGAGAGGAGGGAAATGAGAAATTTCCCCTACCCCTCCGTGTTTGAATTAACAGATTAAAGATTGACCCTTAAAAGAGGAATAAGGAATGCAGGTCAATTCCTCGCGGCCGAAGTAACAAATCCAGGTCAGAATGAAAGCCAAGAGATGTTGCACTCTGTGACCGGGTGGATAAAGAAGGGGGTATAGGGACATATAGTAGTCCGAATTAATCACCTGGCAGTGTGAGGGAAGAAGAAAGAGGCTAAATGATTGGCCAGAACCCTAAGGCCGGAAGCAACCTTTTTCGTCAGCGGAAATAGGAATGAAGAATTTAGTTTTGAGGACAGAGGTCACCGTGAGAGAACGCGGGATCTGATGCCAAACTCCGTGCGAAGAAGTAGAGCCGGGTTTCAGGATTAGCGTGATTAGATGTATTGAAACTGTCGCCGAAATTCCGGGGAAAAGCTGAAAGAATCTTGGACAAGATGATAGATGCCTTCAAGCCAAGCGGTATAAAATCCCGCAAGCCCGAAAAAAGAGAAAATACTCTCAGAAGGAACCCGTCGAAAAGCTAAGTAAACGTTAAGACTGTTTTCTCCCTCCACCCTTCCTAAGTATTGCAATTACATACTCTCTCTCTCTCTCAATTTAAAGAAGGAAGAAAGAAAAGAATTAGGAAGAAAGACATTTGTATTTTGATATTATCCGCTGATAGTATAGCCGAAACGTTAAATATGTGTGTCCGCATGTATTAAAAACCCTGTTATATTTAATATCTCTCCTCGTGTCGAAATTTATTCATTGCGTTGTCTGCCTATCAAGTTGTCTTTTGCATGTTCCTTTTTAGCTTCATTCGCCTCAATTTATTCTAGCTAAATCTCCTATTCGACTTTAAAAATATGACACGGGAAATAGGAATTGTCGACAAAGATAAATAATAATATTATATCTAAACCTAGAGGCCCATACCTTCCATTATCCTGGAGGCAGGAAGACGAAGTGGTCTGGTGGGTGTGTGTACGTGAAAAATGGAAACCCTTTGCTAGTGGCGGTCAGTCTGGCCCAAAATTAACCCCCACATTATCTGCCAGTTCCCATAAGGACTCTTAACTAGGACTTATTCTGCGAGGGATCAAGTGCCAGACTGCCCCGTCTTCACACGTGCGAAAAATAAACTCCCGTCTGGGGATAAATATCTTAAGCCGCGTCACAATATATTTTTTCTAGATACAGACAGTTTTATTTCTAACAATTAGGTTTTGCATAAGTCAAAGTTAAATGATTTTAAGTATTGCCGTGTATCACTAACAATTCAATTAAACATCAGTTATTTGTTTACACACACTTAAATAATAAAACAGTTCTATTTCAAAGAATTCAATCTATCATGCCATTTGTTTTCATATCAACCTGTTCTGTTTGACCCGTAGATAGCACCCTATCTGGCGTTACTATTCCGGACAAGAGTTGACCTGGGAGTGATGGCAATTAATGGTAGCTCTGCTTTACTGGCCCCTTGGCATCTGATTGTTTAGTGTCATAGCCAGGACACTGTTCTGGGATCTTATATCTGTGCAGCCCCAGCCGACTGGGGTGAATTAAAAGGACGTTTTCGAAACTGTCATGTGAAATACTTCTCCGAATTTGATCTGAAAATGGATATTCTATTAACATTGTATTTTGTTCTGTGCGATTATTTTCTTTTCTTTTGAATGTTAACGTGAGAATATAGTAAAAAAGAGAGAGTTATCCAAGGAGGCATAACAAATAAAATAAATTCCAATCGAAAACAGAGTAATAAAGATAGTGGGAAAAAGAAAAAACATGAGAGAAACAGAAAAATTATATCGTTCACCCTCCTTCTGGCAAGTGTGCAAAAAACTAATATGGATAAAATATTCCTTGAGCTCATTAAAAAGAACTTCGATAAAGATGATACCCGGAGGAAATTTTCAATAGAAATAATTTGAAAATAATTTAATGCTATAACAAGAATATGCAAATATCAATTAACAGGCGTAATTAAAAAAGAAAAAAAAAGAAAACAGAAAGTATCCACGGGAAAACTAGACTCAGCTGTATACAAAAACAGAAGTGTCCTTTGAATATGAATCATTTGGCAAATAATTTGAAGGCCATTCAGTAAATAAGGCGAAATATTACCTCAGGAGATAACAATAAAAAGCATTGTTTGCAATGGCACCTTTTTCAAAGAAAATCAATAGTAACGAGTCCTTTCATATCACTGAAAATTGTCAGCATGACCTCCTATACTGACCGCTGTCCCTGGATTTTTTTCTTTACAACTGAATCAATGTGTTCTCTCTCCAAGGATTGTTTTTTGTTTTTTTTTTACTGAGGCTCATGTTAACTTCTTTTTGTAATTCTTTTAATCAAAAGATGTTTTACTTTAGATATTACGAAATATTGTATAATTTTTTTTTTTTTAACTAAAAGATCCTTTACTTTAGACATCACGGATTATTATGTAAATATCACATAGTTTGCTCTTCTCAGAAGCCTAGAAAACTTTGTTTGATTTACTGGCATTTTGATCAGCCTCAAAACAAATATATTTACAAGATTAAAATAATAATTGTAATAAACTAAACCCAACCTACGCAGCAGTGACATTTAAAAAAATAATTTCACAACATTTTGCACTACTCAGCTGCCCAAAGTTTGATGACAGATATTTTTTAAAGCCTAGAGAACTTTGCGCGATTTGCCGGCATTTTGAATAGCCTCAAAATATGATAAAATAATCATGCTTATAAACTAAATCCAACCTATGCTACAGTTACAATTAAAGAAAAAATATTTTCACAACATTTCGCCCTAATCAGCCGCCCAAAGTTTGATGACAGATATTTGTTAAAGCCTAGAGAACTTTGTTTGATTTGCCGGCATTTTGCATAGCCTAAAAATAAATATTTTTACCAGATTAAAATAATCCTGCTTAAAACTAAATCCAAACTATGCAACAGTTACAATTAAAGAAAAAATAATTTCACAATATTTCGCACTGTTCGATTTGCCGGCATTTTGAATAGTCTCAAAATAAATATTTTTACAAGATTAAAATAATCATGCTTATAAACTAAATCCAACCTATGCAACAGTTACAATTAAAGAAAAAATAATTTCACAACATTTTGCACTAATCAGCCGCCCAAAGTTTGATGACAGATATTCGTTTAAGCCTTAGAGAACTTGGTACGATTTGGTGGCATTTTGAATAGCCTCAAAACAGATATATTTTAGATTAAAATAATTATGGTAATAAACTAAACCCAACCGACGCAGCAGTTACAATTAAAGAAAAAATAATTTCATATTTTGCTCTAATCAGCCGTCCAAAGTTTGATGACAGATATTTGTTAAAGCCAAGAGAACTTTGTTCGATTTGCGGGGATTTTGAATAGTCTCAAAATAAGTATTTTTACAAGATTAGAATGATTATTTCTATAAACTAAAACGAACCTATCCGGCCTGTACATTTATAGAAAAAAGTCATTGGACTTTTTTCAGAATTTGCGGAATGGTACTTGAATATCAGTAAGCATTAAAGAAGGGTATAATAATCGGAGAAATATTCTCATCGTTTTGCACTGGATTCGAATTGAAAAAATAACGGTGGTATAATCAACGTTAATGTCATTTGAGTAAAAGATGTGAGAAAGCCGCATAATCATCGAGTTATATATGGATGGTAAAGAATGGTACCAGTCGCTCCCCCCTGATATGAAATAGCAAAGAGAAAATAAATCGTAGTAATACAGAGTACGTAAAATTAACAGTGGCTCGGGGGAAAAACTATTTATTCTGCAATTTCCTGAAATTAACAGATTCCCAAAAAAGATTTAATACCAAAATGCTGTCACTAGAATATAATTTTTACGCGATATACCTCCGGACTGATGGAACACATTTTATTAATTTTTCCGATATTGGTAATATCTGATTGGTGAGTTTGGTAACATATATATATATATATATATATATATATATATATATATATGTATATTAAAACTATGGTACGCTAGAATTGCAAAATTCTCTAGTTTACAAGTTATTTTCATTATGACAATTAACAATAGGCCTAGTTTTCAGGCTGGGATGGAGTGATCAGTTTATATCCCTAAGTCTTAGAGAATATTTCGCGTTTGTTTTTCTTGAAGAGATTCTGGTTTGCGCCTATATAATTTGTCAGCATAGTCAAATTTCGATCATTTGGACAGTTATCTATGAATCCCTATTCCAACCCAGTCGTGCCTAGACTTGTATTCCTTTTGTGCGCGTTTGTTTTGATTGTTTATCTCTATACTAGGCAATAGTTTCAATTCTTAGGCGTATCTTCAGATTTTTACTTGATATAATTGATTATGAGGTGGTTTTGTGGTATTATTAAGAGATTCATTTTCTCTCTTTTTTTTTTCCAATTCTGAGCCATGACTAAATTCATCATCATCATGTCGTGCTGGTAGCACGGATATCTCTGACCCTCTCTCTCCACTTTTCCCTATCGTTTATCGCCTCTGGCAGGTCTTCTGGACTACATCCCGTATCCTCACATAGCTGCTGAATGTATGTTCGTGCTGGTCGTCCTGCTTTTGCTCGGCCATATGTTGGGGTCCATAAGAGTACATCACTTATGAGTTCGTCCCTGCTTCCCCAGCAGTGTCCTGCATGTCTGGTTCGTCTAACTCGGATAATTTTCGTGATAGGAGGCAGGTGGCCGTACAGTTGGTGTCTCATGGGGTGTTGCCGCCAGGACTTGTTCAAGATTACTCGCAGCATTCTTACTTTGTTTTAAATTAGCTTATTTTAATCATTGTGGCTTTATTTACACTAGATTGAATTTTTAGTCTCAATCAAGAGTCTAAGTGATAAAAAGTCTCCTCAGGTCCCTATCCTACCTTATTAATGCTGTGGTATATATATATATATATATATATATATATATATATATATATATTCTTTCACTGATTTCCATTTTCTTCAGTCTTTTGTTTTGTAACCTTCTTTACTGTGCCAAACACTGACTGCTTCACCCTCGTATTTTACGGCTTTTTGCAATTCTCAAGCAAGATCCAAGTATTTTCAAATCTTATTGCTTGATTACTGTGGTATAGCCATGACCAACTATACAAACACATATGCATGCAGAATCGTAACGACGACAAAATAAAGACGAGCGACACAGTTATTAGAAAAATATACCTCTCACTTTATTTGAAAGGGTTGTGTATGAGAGAGAGTTGGAGACCAAACAGAACTGCTGCATATTGACTCCCACTTTTATGGCCATCAGCGTTTCTTTCCCGTTCTCCTCGGCTGCTCAACCGGGGTCTGAGGCCCAGCCTCTCTGGGTGCTGGTTTTCTCTACCGGATCTCTCTCCAACTCGTCTGATCCACGACTGCTTAATTGGAGACCTGAGGGCTCCCTCTACTGGGTGCTGGCTTTCTCTACCGCATCTTGTCTCCAACTCGTCTGATCCCCAACTGCAACTGCTCAATCGGGGTCCCGAAGCGCTACTCTGCTGGGTGCTGGCTTTCTCTACCGCATCTTGTCTCCAGCTCGTCTGATCCCCAACTGCAACTGCTCAATCGGGGGCCTGAGGGCCCACTCTGCTGGGTGCTGGCTTTCTCCTACTGATTGAATTTCCTGTGCACTGAGTTATATAATAGTTCAACATCCACCTTCTTCTTGTGGGCGTCACCATTTCGCACTCATTCAACCTGTCCACGGTCAAGGCTATAATATCCTGATATTTCTCGACCGGATGCACCTGTTATTTACAGAGATTCATTTCCTATTTTGACACTCTGACCGGGTCGTAGGTCAATATACAACATTACGTTTTCTTTCTGAAGTCCAAGAGAACAGCAAAATCTGCTAGATGGTTTGTTCTATTTTTCATGTTAATTAAATTTAGGTTTCGTTTTCTGTTGTATAGCCATGCTATAACTAAACGTATATATATACACGCAGAAATATAATCAACAATAATGACGAATGAACACACTTCTTTAGAAAAATATACCTCTCACACTTTATTCTCGAAAGGGTTTCGAAAAGGGTTAATGTTGGTTATGTGTGAGAGGTGAGTTGGAGACGGAACAGACAGCAACATATTGACCCCAAGTTCCTCTGACTATAGCAGTACTTCTTCCTCATTCTGCTGGGATGCTCAACCGGTGTCCTAAAGGCACAAGCACTCTATCTGGAGCTTATTCTCACTGCCTCAAACTGCAAGTCGAACTCCAACTAACTCAAGCCGTCTGTGGCACCTGGTTATATAATTGTTTGACGTGCACCTGCTTCATGTGGGCGTACGTATATGCACCGAATTCAACCACGTCTACGGGTCAAGGTGATACCCCGATATCTTCGACCGGATGCACCTGTTATTTACGCAGGTGCATCTCTTAATTGACAGCTTGACTGCTCGGTCGGGGGCCAATATGTTACATTTCTGGCTGGGATTACGTGATTCCCAAAGAATTATACGATCATTATTTTATTCCTTGTGAGTTTTTTTTCCCACCAGAGGCAGGTGCTGGATTTTCGCGGGACTCCGAGGGATTGCTGGAGTCTGAGTGACTACTTGTCTCCTTAAGTTCCTTGAAGTATTCTCAATAATCTAGCCGATCTTATCTTTCTGGATTGGATGGTCGTAATTATTTTTCTGATTTGCAATTCCTCTAGCCCAGTCTGCTGGGGATGTATGATACACCGATTGCCTATCTGCAGTGGAGTAAGGCTCCCTAAACGAATGTCCCGGATATGAGACTAAACAATCTGATAGCGAGGCTTCAGTAATGCTGGAGCCTTGGGGAATGCGGAGCACCAGTTCATTGCCATTGCTCCTACGTCGACTCTCCCCCGGAATGGTAGCACCTGAATGGGCCCTATTTATGGGTTAAATAGAACTAACTGCATACTTATGCTAAACGGAATTGTTTGAATTAGAACAGTCTGATTATACCGAATTGCTTGAAATAGAAATGTTTTTGATAATTAAAATGTACTTACATTTAAACTGCGTGCTTATGCTGAACTGAATTGTTTGAAATGGAACTGTTTTTGACATTGAAACTCTACTTATACTGAACTGAATTGTTTAATATAAAACAGTTTTGACATTTAACTGAGCGTAAACAAAATATGTACTTATACAAAACTGAATTTGCTGTATTAGAGCTGTTTGACTAGACTGGACGGCTGGAAATAGAAATCTTTTGACAATTCAAATGTGTACCCAAGCTGGACTGATTTTTTTTTCAAATAGAACTAATTGCATAAAAATGGATTTGGCGTTAAATAACCTACAAAGGTTGATAAGCCCTAAAACCCAACCAACCAACCAATGTATATTTCTTCAACTTCTGGTTTCCTCAAAACACCACATTACTTTAAATTTTCTTTTACTTAACTTCCCAGCGAAAAGATGACACATGCTTACCTTTCCTAAGCCATAGCGATCAAACCACTGCGCATATGGACACGGGAATATCATCCCTGACCTGAGCCACCGAAACATTTTGTCTGTTAATCTGACCTGTTTAAATGTACAGTGCATTTGTAACTGGATATAGTTAGTTATAAAGAAAACGAAAGGCCAATTTCTAAGGAAGGAGAGAGAGAAGAAAAAATTAGAAGGAAAAAAGGCAGACATCTTGGCAAGTAGTTGACCTCTGAATGACCTCAGTTAGAGCAGTTGTGGGTCAACCGGTCATAGGTGACTGACTGCATTAGTTGAGGATGACATAAGATCGGAATGGATGTTCCTCCCGCCGTACCAGGTAAAAAGGAGGGGAAGATTTGTTGTGGTGGGGAGTTAACTACGAGATGTGATGAGGTAAAGACGAACAGATTTGACATTAAATAACTTACAAAGTTTCATATCCCATAAAACTAGATTCACCTCCACCACTACCAACCAGAAACCCACACACACAGACACACACACACACACACACACACACTCTCACTCTCTCTCTCTCTCTCTCTCTCTCTCTCTCTCTTTCATATATATATAAGGAGGAAAATTGAAAAAAAAATAATCCAAAGTGATGGATTTATTGAGTAAGTAAATTGACGTTATACCATTTCGGTTTCAATAAACTATCATCAGAACTTTATTAACGATAATCGAAAAGGTTGATTGATCAGAGACGGATGTATAATGAAATAAAAATAAAAAAAAAACAAGGGAGAAAATTATATACACAAAGAAAGAACATACGATCGTTCAATCATCAAATCAGCGTTCATATTTAAGATTGTGATTGTATAAGACAACGATGTAAAACAAATGAAAAAATCAAGAGATATAACGGATTAGAAGAAGAAGAAGAAGAAGAAGAAGAAGAAGAAGAAGAAGAAGAAGAAGAAGAAGGGAAAGAGAAAGAAAGATGCAAAGATAGAGAAGAGAGAGAGGGGGGGTAGAAAATAGAGGAAAGGAAAGAAAAGAGAAAGAAAGGAAATAAAAGAGAAAGAAAGAAAGGATATTAGAATTCGGATTGTTCCCTTATTTACACACACACACACACACACACACACACACACATATATATGTATGTGTGTGTATATATATATATATATATATACAGTGACACGCATAAGAATTTGATAATTGTTTTTTTCTATTATAACTCTAGTTTATGTTCGCCTTTTTGCCTGATATTTGGGAAGAAATTCTCGTAAAGTTGTTTTAGTTGTATATGGAAGGAAAATTAAAAACTCATGGTTGAATCCCTTTTTTTTTATCAAAATTCAAAATTACACTATATAAAAATATTGGATACATGACACTTGTTTTTCAAATTTCAAATCGGAAATTTATATTTTAAAAGACTTTAAATATTCAAATTTTCGATATTATTGGAATGTTGTCTCCGACCAATCAGAGAAGCACACATTTTTTTTAAAGATAGTGCTACTAAACATCTGACTCTTTGATGTACATTTTGCAGTTCAAGGTTAAAAAAAGGACAAAACCTAAAGAATTATCCACAGATATGCGAGATAGAATCATTGAACGTCACAAGGGAGGAGAAGGTTACCGAAAATTTAGCTAAGAAATGAATCTAGCACTAAGTACAGTAAGAAATATCATCAGAAAGTATAGAAAATATGGTGACGGTACAGCAAACATCCCAAGAAATGGAAGACCGAGAAAAATAAATGTGCATACTTCAAGGTGAATCAGCAGAAATGTGCAAATAGTCCTCTTCATAATTCGTTCTTAAATTAAAACTGATCTTAGGGGAGCTAGAATTCATGTAAGGATACCATAAGCAGAGCTCTATATCGTACAGGCTTTCATTCAAGATCACCAAGAAAAATGCCTTTACTAAAAACCAAACATGTCAAAGACCGATAAAAGTTTGTCGAAACTTATGAAAATAAAGGTATGCAGTTTTGGAAAAAAGTAATCTGGTCGAATGAAAGGAAAGTTGAACTATTCGGAAAGAACCCAGCGACAAGTGTTTGGCGAATAAATGTCACTGCCTTCAAGCACAATGCCATCCCCACAGTTTGGAGGTGGTTCCATTATGATATGGAGATGCTTTTCATCCAAGGGCACTGGTGAGTTATAAGTTATCCGTGGTAGAATGAATGTTAGCAGGTACAGGGAGATTCTAGAGAAGAACTTTTAGAAATCTGAAACTTCTTTAGAACATGATCGGAATTTGTACTTCAATATGACAATGATCCAAAACATAAAGCAAAACTTACAAAGGAATGGTTTGAAAATGATGGTATTAGTACTCTCAATTGGCCAAGTCAATCTCCTGACTTGAATCCAATTGAGAATTTGTGGAATACTTTGAAAGTTAAAGTTCATAAGCGGAATCCACAAAATATCAAGAAATTAAAGGAATTATGCAAGGAAGAATGGGGTAAAGTAACGCTGGATCAGTGTGGAAAACTTGTGGCTAATAACAGAGAGCGATTGGAAGCAGTGAACCAAATCAGAGGCTACGCAACAAAATATCAAATTGATGTATCCAATATTTTGCATAAGGCTATTTTGATCTTTGATTAAAAATGGATTCAAAAATGAGTTTTTAATTTTCCTTCCACTTCCAACTAAAACAACTTTACGAGATATTCCTTACCAAATATCAGGCTAAATGGCGAGCATCAACTAGAGTTATAACAGAAAATAACATGCATCCAATACTTCTGCGTGTCACTGTATATATATATATATATATATGTACAACCTGCCAGAATTCGATGAAAGTTAATTTTCTTACACGATTTTAATATTTATAAAACTGTAAGATGGAAGCAAACTGAACAGATATTATTAGTAATTATTTATTACTAAACCCTACAACATAGAATAATATAATCTTAGGACTTTTTATAACAAGATTTATTTCCGATTCCTAACTAAGAGGTGACATATTTATATGAGGAATATTCCATAGTTATGTCAAAAACCAAAACAGTATCTACCGAAAAAGACAAAGAGGATTATATATTACAATTGCATTTCATTTCTGAACCTAAGGGATGTTAGATATGAAGTCGTAGACTACTTTTATCGGATAATAAACTATGAATATTTGCCAATAGTATAAATTTGAAATTTACATTAGCCAAAATTTATGAATCCGTCACAAACTGAACTGGAATAATGTTAGTGAGTTGTAATATTTTATCGACAGCTTCAAGGGAATTTTACAATCTTTCGATTAATATATATATTGTCATCCACAGAGAGACTCTTTCGTTGTATCACAACCCTTCAGTGGAACTAGACACGAAGGACGCTCCAGACTGGGATTGAAACCCTCCTCGCTTTACGCTAGATTTGTTTTCTAACCACTCACCCATTTCGACGATATACAACAGTTCGTTTACATTTTACGCTATACATATATATATCATCATCATCATCATATCGTGCTGGTAGCACGGATATCCCTGACCCTCTCTCGCCACTCCTCCCTATCGTTCATCGCCCTAGGTAGGTCTTCAGGACAACACCCCGTATCCTCACATAGCTGCTGAATGTACGTTCGAGCTGGTCGCCCTGCTTTTGTCCGGCCTTGTGTGGGGATCCATAAGAGTACATCTCTTATGAGTTCATCTCTGCTTCTCCAGCAGTGTCCTGCATGTCTGGTTCGTCTAACTTGAATAGTTTTCGTGATAGGGGGTAGGTGGCCGTACAGTTGGTGTCTTGTGGGGTGTTGCTTCCAGGACTTGTTCAGGATTGCACGCAGCATTCTTGTGTAATTGCCATCTAGTTTCTTCTCCAGCCGTTTTCTTAGCGTCCATGTAGTGCATCCATATAGCAGTATCGATGTGACCGCTGCCTGGAAGAAACTGCGTTTCATTTTATCGGTTAGGTCTGATTTCCATATAATCGATAGCCTATTGATAGCTGTCCATGCTTTCGTTATCCTCGTTTCGATGTCCTTTTCGGTTGATTCGACGCTGCTTCCTATGTACGTGAATTTGTCTACTAGTTTAAGTGGGTTTCCTTCTAGAGTGGAGATGTCCCCGTTTGGTTATAGCACATATATTCCGTTTTGTGTGCATTAACATATAGGCCTATGCTTGCTGCTGCTCGTTCCAAACTATGCAGAAGTGTTTCGGCTTGGTCAGGTGTATTTGCCAGTATCGCTATGTCATCGGCGTAGTCGGCGTCGGTAATTGTTGTTGCGGGGTATCTTCTGCTTCTTTTCTTCGTCAGTTCGAAGCCATTCTCTTTGATTTTGTCAATCGATGTTCTAAGTAGGTAGTCTAGACAAATGATAAAGAGGTACGGGGCCAGCGTGTCCCCTTGTAGTACTCCTGCTACAATGTCAAAGAAACACTAAAGTAAAAATACGATCACCGGATGGAGACACACACATATATATATATATATATATATATATATATTTCTCTCTCTCTCTCTCTCTCTCTCTCTCTCTCTTCATATATATATATATATATATATAGTCGCCAATACAAAACTCTGGTTAAAATTGCAAATAAATTGTAATGGCTTCTTTTATGTCTCAGTCGACTCTCAGCTTGACCTTCTCCTATTCGTAATTCTCTTTTTGTTTTTTAAACACATGATTCTTTGTACAGAATACTTACTCTTCTATGTTTTTTTTTTCCTAGCAGGGTTAGAAGCGTAAACCACGCAGTACACATTGTTTGCGCTTCCCTACCAAAAAAAAATATGACGGAAGTCTGTACAATCCTGGAGAACTCCGTTTCAGGTATTTCTATTTTTAATAGACCCGAAACAATGTTTTCGTTAGATTAAAAATATTTTTGCAATAAACCAATTTTAAAAACGGAAGATTTTGCATTTCTAACCAAAATTATCATAAAACATACCTTAAAAAATCTCCTCAGTCACAGAATGATCCTTTTATATATATATATATAATAGGAATAAAATCTAAAAACGAGGGAAATTAAATTTGCATGTCGTGCTATGAGAATAACTTTATGAGAAATTAAATTTTCTTTCGTTAAAAAAAAATAAAGAATAATTGAATTTATTTGCTTTTTTGGTCAAAGCAAAACAAATATTTCATTTATATCCACAAAACAAATATTTGGTCAAAGCAAAACAAAATTAAAAATGAAAGGAAAAAAGAAAAAATACAAAAAAATAAAGACGTCGAAAAAGATTGAAGCAGTCTTGTTTTATCATATTTACCCAACCCCTCCGCTCGGGCAGGATATGACACAAGGTCAATTTTTTAAGCGGAGTTTAACAGGTTTGAATTCATGCCATTAAAACCAACAAACAAAAAACGAAAAATAAACAAGATAGTATACAATATTCATCATCATCATGTCGTGCCGCTAGCACGGATATCCCTGACCCTCTCTCGCCACTTTTCCCTATTGTTCATCGTCACTGGCAGGTCTTCTGGGCTCCATCCCGCATCCTCACATAGCTGCTGTATGTATGTTCTAGCTAGTCGTCCTGCTTTAGCTCGTCCATATGTGGGGGTCCATAGAAGTACATCCCTTATGAACTCGCCCCTGCTCCTCCAGCAGTGTCCTGCGTATACTTGGTGCTTTGTGGGGTGTTGCTGCCAGGACTTGTTTAATATTGCTCGCAACATTCTTGTGTAATTGCTGTCTAGCTTCTTCTCCAGCCGTTTTGTTAGCGTCCAAGTTGTGCATCCATACAGCAATATCGACACAACCACTGCTTGGAAGAAACTGCGTTTCATTTTATCGGTCAGGTCTGATTTCCATATGACCGATCTCTTATTGATAGCTGTCTATATCTTCGTTAGCCGCGTGTTGATGTCTTTTTCGGTTGATGAGACACTGCTTCCTAGTGTTATCTTTTGACCTTTTGACCCGGCCAAAAATGCAATTCAGAGTGATGCACCGGAAGGAAGTGACACATTCTAATGGCAGTTATGAGAGGAGATCGCATGGGCGGAAATTGGCTGATGAAATGGGACGAGGTAAAAAAAATCCCATTATGCTCTCATAGATTGACGCACCGGATGAGAGTGACCTCTGAACTGCATGACAGTTATTTCTGCTCGATGACGATCACACAGGCCCTTCCAAAGATAGCGGAAGAGACACATCCCGGTCGCCAGATATCGGAAGAAGTTGCGGAGGCGTGGAGGCGTGTCCATATCACCGGCTGGGAGTTTGAAGGTAATATAAGGCAGACGAATTGAACAGAAGAAGAGAAGCAGTTCAGTTGGAGAGGGGGTTAGACGAGTTGTAGTGGGGAAAGCCAGTACCCAGGAGTGTGGACTCCAAAGCTCCGGTTGAGCAGCCATGGAGAACGAGAAAGACACAACGCTGACGGCCATAACTTTGGGGGCAAAATATTTCAGTTATGTTCGCTCTCTAGCTCCCTCTCACAAGTAAACCTTGAACAACCCTTTCGAACCCTTGCAATAATGTGAGAGGTAAATATTTTGTTAAAAATGTCTTCCTGTGTCTTCTTCCTGCGTGCGTCTTTATCGTTGCGTCGGTATGTATCCAGTATATACGTATGTATATTTCTGTATGAATCAGCAGATGACAATACAACACTAGGTAGTTGAAATTGTTAACCAGGTTCAGAGAGGTTCAGTCTAGTGTGGAAATGTCGCCTGCTTGATTAAAGCATATGTATTCAGTTTTTGTGTGCATTTGTTGTATTTTGACCTTTTGACCCGGCCAAAAATGCCATTCCAAGGTGATGCACCGGAAGGAGATGACACATTCTAATGGCAGTTATGAGAGGAAATCGCGTGGGCGGAAATTGGCTGATGAAATTGGACGAGCTAAAAAATTCCCATGGTACACTCATAGACTGATGCACTGGAAGAGAGTGACCTCTGAACTGCATGACATTCGATTTCAAAGATCGCGTGGGCGTCGAACGATTATATAACTCAGTTGAGTTCGAGTTCCAGTGGAGTCGAGGGGTGGTAAGGAAAGCCAGGCCAGGCCGAAGGGGCTTGGGGCCCTGATGAACCCAGTGTGGAACCCAGGGCTCCGGTTGAGCATCAAGAGAAGAAGAAAGACACAACGTGACGGTCATAACTTTGGGGTCAAAATATTGCAATTATGTTCGGTCTCCAGCTCCCTTTCACAGTAAAACCCCATGTAACCCTTTTCGAACCCTTGCAATAAAGGGAGAGGTAAAAATATTTTGTTAAAGAAGTCTTCCACTCGTATTTATTATTCATTGCGTCAAAAAGAATATAACACATTGACATGGAGGCCAAAAACAAAATTCTTAGAAATATTTTATTTTGAGGATTTCTGAGAATTTTCTTTTAAGGAAATTATGATTTTACTCTATAACGAATGAAAATTCTTACGATCTTAAAATGAAACACTGTTGTGTGTGCTCAAGCCATTAAAGTTTTATTAAAATCTGTGGCAATATTTTTAAAATGATTCAGCTTTTTCATTCTTTGTTTTTGACTAATAATTGAAGATACCCTCTATTCGTCAACTTCTGGACTTCATTAGATAAAATGCTTTGTTTGATTTTTGTTGCTTAGGTCTTAGACTCCACCATTCATTTATTATAAACATGTCGGAAAGAATGAATATATTGTTGAAAACTGTGTCATACAAAGTTGTCTTACCTCCAACAGCAAGCTGCAGAAAATATGAAGGTGTTGGATAAACGTATGAAGATAAACTTCTCATCCACTGAAAAGAGCAATTAGAAAATTTGCTTTTAATGTTTTAGTAGTAGGATTTTTGGAACAATACCAAAATGGCCGTTTCGGTTTTTTTGACGTTAGCTAGAAGACATTCATAGATCTATTGATACTAAGATTTTAAAGATGAAAATAATTTCCTTATCTTTATGATGGACTGTTTGGAACCTTACTGAGGTGGCCAATCTTGATTATTAAAATATATTTAGACATCTGAGCGAAACACTAATCATATGTTCGGTTTGGTTTGCCTTGGTTTGGTTTCATGGTGCATCAACCATTGTAGGTTGTTCAATTCTACATCCATTTCATTACATATAAACGGTTCTATTTCAAAGAAATCGGTTATGAATAAGTACGAAGTTTCAATGTCAAAGCAGTTTAATTTCAAACAATTTACATTAGCATCATCATCAGCAGCATCATGTCGTGCCGCTAGCACAGATATCCCTGACTCTCTCTCGCCACTTTTCCCTATCGTTCATCGCCTCTGGCAGGTCTTTAGGGCTACATCCCGTATCCTCACATAGCTGCTCCCGGGTGTATGTTCTAGCTGGTCGTCCTGCATTTGCTCGGCCATATGTGGGGGTCTATCTGAGCACATCACTTAAGCATAAGTATATTTTTTAGTTTTATTTGTTCTATAGATAGTGCTACGAGTCTGGGCCCCAATAGGCCAGGGAGCGATAACAATGCAAGGGTACTCAACATTCACCAAAGCTCCAGCATTTCTGGGGCCCCACCATCAGATTGCTTACTTTCATATTCATGAAAATCGGTAATGGAGTCTAACTTCTCTGAAGAGATGCGGGATACTGCCTCCTTAGTCGACTCGGCCCATCAGTGTGTGTATGTGTGTGTGTGTGTGTATGCGTGTGTATTTGAGTGTGTGAGTATTTTAATGCAAAAATATTTTCAGCTTGACTGAGCTTAGTTTATATATATATATATATATATATATATATATATATATATATATATGGTATTGTGACAGTGTTGGTTGTCACTATCTGATTTCGGGGGGTTTTGCCAAACGAAATGCGAGTGCACAATATCTGTGATAGAGCTATTATATAATAATAATAATAAGTAAATATATTTTAGTTTTTATATATATTTAATAGTATTGAAGCTTGTCTTAGATCTCAGGTTTCATGATATTTTATAAACGACAATCATCAGTCAGATAACGAAACTTTCGTTAACTGCCTGATAATTTATAAAACTTCATGAAACCTATGGCTGCGGACAAGCTTCCATATATTTATATATATTTACTTATATATATATATACATATATATATATATATATATATATATATATATATATATATATATATATATATATATATATATATATGTATATATATATAAAGATACCACAACTAAAGAAATCAGATTATTGACAACTGAAAGAAAAGTATATCTCAAGTAGCAGGTCTTAAATAATATTTCATTGTCTGAGCTTTCGTGTGAGAAATTTTTTAGAAAGTTTTAAAAATGTAGAATTATTTTATGCTGATAAGAGAAATTATGTATGAAGAAAACTAAAAGAAATACAGTAAATAGTAGTACCTGTCGTATTGTTTGATGATTTTCTTTTTATTCTATGTATTCGTTTGCATGTGTGTGTGTGTGTGTGTGTGTGTGTGTGTGTGTGTGTGTGTGTGTGTGTGTGTGTGTGTGTGTTGTTGAATCTTCCCTTGCTTGCAGATACGATTGAAAATGATTATTTACATATTCATGGGAGAGACTTCTTTTCCGAATGCTTATATTAACCTTTAATAACTCTGAAAATAGTGATATCAAAGACGCAGGCGTTAAAGAGACCAAAAGCGATTGATAAATGCCACGAACAATCATATTTAAGAAATAAACTGATATAGTAAAAGCAATATATATATATATATATATATATATATATATATATATATAAATTAAGGAGAATAGAAATAAATCCGATGGTGTTTAGAAATAAAAAATATGAAAAAATATGCATGGTATATATTTTTGCTTCCCTTATCATCTGTATATTCTTTGAATTTCCACTTTTACCTGTCTAATATATATATATATATATATATATATATATATATATATATATATATATATGTGTGTGTGTGTGTGTGTGTGTGTGTGTGTGTGTGTTTAAATATTGTGATGATCATATATATGAATATATATATATATATATATATATATATATATATATATATATATATATATATATATATATATTTCATTAAATAGTAAAGACAAATTTTTTTGTGTATAATTTAAGACACTTTCGAGTTTCCTGATAAGTGTCTTAGTTTCAGGTTGAAATTAGTCCAGAGTACTTTTAAACCTTTCACAGGCCATCATTAGTCGTTGCTGTTCGTGTAAGGAATGTTGTTTTTTTTAAAATTAGATTTGAAAATTTTTGAAAGTGCTCGGGACAATTTCGTTAAATTTGTCCACCAATTCCAAACTGAAACTAAGACACTTATTAGAAAACTCGAAAGGATTTTGAATAAATTATACAGACGAAATTTGTTTTTACAATTTAATGAAACATGCTTTTATGAATGACTCCTGACTAACTACACCTCCCACACGTATATATATATATATATATATATATATATATATATATATATATATATATATATTAGTTCAGAAGGAACAGATGATATTTCGATTAAATTTGTCTTTAATGAGCCAGGCTGTTTGAATTGCCATCAAGAATAAAGAAACCAAAGAAAGGAACTATTCGATTTCAAATTCATCTTTAGCTACGATCCTAATATTATTATTTGCTACTAATAACTTGATTGCGCACAGTTAAATGTTTTTAAGTATTGCTATCTTATGCTAATAATTAAATTTATGTTAATCTTTCGTTTGCTGACAGTTGATTGGTTTCAATTATTATAAATCATTAGGAAGTACACGAAATGATTATATATATATATATATATATATATATTATCGAAAGAATAGGAAGTATTCCTCGAAGAGAAATTTAGCATCATCGATTATCAAAATCATAATAATCATTTGAATAAGAAATCTTTATAGATAAAGATTAATACTTTATTTACAATTTAGTGCCAGATTCAATCACTTGATATAAATTGTGTCACGTGATACGGAGATTATTCCAAATTTAGCTCCTGACGAATTACGTGTCTCAACAAATCTCATATGATTGTCTTCATCTTAGATATCAATATTTTTATTTTTATTATATATTAGCATAGGCTGATGGGGCCGTAGAATACATGAACTGCACATTTGAAAAGGAGTTAGCCCCACACCCACGAGTGTGTTAGACATGACACCAAACAATCTGATTATGAGGCTCCAATAATGCTTAAACTTTAGGGAATGAAAAGTACCTCTTCATAGCCATCGATCAGATGTCCACTCTGATAGGGTCCTACCTATGGGCCAAATAGAACTAAACTGAAATGCTTGAAATACAACTGTTTTGGCTTTAAAACAGCATAGTAATGCCAAATTAAACTGTTTGAAACGGAACTGTTTTAAATAGAAATATTCTGTGTACTGATATTTAACTGAATCCACACGCTCACTGGCCCAGTCGGCTGGGGCTGTAGAGTACACCGACTACATATCTGCTGAGGGGTAAGACTGCCGCAACGATTGTCCTTGATGTGAAACTAAGCAATCTGATGGTGAGGCTCCAGTAATGCTGGAGCTTTGGGGAATGCGGGGTATTTCTTTTTTGCCCTTGCTCCCAATTCAAGAGTGGACCAAGGATCGATGAGAGTGTAGTTAGCAGTTGGGATGAAAATGAAATGAAATATTTCGGATACCAATCATATTTTTTTCGGGGTCAGACTTGCATAGATATAGTCATCATCATCATCATCATCTCGTGCCGCTAGCACGGATATCCCTGACACTCTTTCGCCATTTCTCCCTGTCGTTCATCGCCTCTGGCAGGTCTCCTGGGCTACATCCCGTATCCTCATATAGCTGCTGAATGTATGTTCGAGCTGTTCGTCCTGCTTTTGCCCGGCCATTTGTGTAAATCCCTTATGAGCTCGTCCTTGCTACTCCAGCAGTGTCCTGCATGTCTGGTTCGTCTTTGAGAGTTTTCGCGATGGGAAGCAGGGGGTCGTAGAGTTGGTGCCTTGTGGGGTGTTGCCGCCAGGACTTGTTCAATATTGCTCGCAACATTCTTGTGCAGTTGCCGTCTAGCTTCTTCTCTAGCCGTTTAGTTAGCGTCCAAGTAGTGCATCCATACAGCAGTATCGATACGACCGTCTGATTTTCATAGATATAGTAGATAACAAAAAAAAAGAATACATATTCCCACTCACATGCGTACTTTCCCGGTCTGCTGGGGCTGTAGAATACAACAACTGCACCTCTGCAGAAGGGAGAGACACCCCCAACCATAACACTCAATAATCTGATGGTGACGTGCCAGTAATTCTTGATCATTAGAAAATGCGGAATAACTCTTCATTACCATCACTCCCAGGTCCACTCTGACCCAGAATTGTTGCCCCAGACAGCGTAAAATTTACCGGTAACTTTTTTCCCCGTAAGGTTTTTGTCGATGTACATATATACACATATCTATGTATGTTTGTATATATACATACATATATATATATATATATATATATATATATATATATATATATATATATATATACGAGGTGATTTCAAAAGGTTTCCAGCCTTTTTTTCGTATGGGTATCTAAAATTGTCATAGACTCTTGAAAATTCACTATGTTATTGCTATACATCGTGTGAGATGACTGACCAATTTTATAATTTCAGGTTTACAGCAGCAATTGGAATACACTCTCCTCAAGCCTGATTGTCACAGATGGTGAATTTAAAAAATGCAATCTGACATTTTAGAAAAACGATATGCAATAAAATTCTGCTTAAAAATGCCACAGAAACGTATGGATTGCTTCAGACTGCTTTTGGAGCATCTTGCATAAATCGAGCATCAGTTTTTTAGTGGCATAAGAGATTCAAGCATATTGGATCTGAAGAGGTTCTGTTAAAAAAATTTGTTTTTTTTTTCATATCAATGGTCTTAACACTATGGAAAAAATGTATAATCCAAATGTGACCGAATGTTGTTTTTTCTTGAAATAAGAAATAATAAACATACATATGTATATATTTATATATGTATATATGTACGCAACATGTTGATATATATATATATATATATATATATATATATATATACTAATCTAATATCTACCAGCATTCACGGTACCAGAAAAAAAGAAAAAAAAACCCGCCAGGAACAAGAGATAAGAGTATCTCGAATTACCCGTCGAGGGAAAAAGAAAAAAATATTATAGGTCAAAAAGAAAGAAAAGGCCAACCTCGTCAGACCCCTTGAAAAAAAATCAAGGGATATGCAGTCAGTTGATTAAAAGAAAACTAAAACTTTCCGCGAATCCTGCAATGCTACAATTAGAAGAGTGCTCAACACGAGTGGAGCCAATTATAAAATTAACTTAAATCGCGAGTCGGAAATCTTCTACTAAAGTTTCACCTTATTGGATCATCAGGAAGTCTAACCCCGACTCGGTTGGAGTTAGACTTCCTGATGATCTGAGAAGGTGATCCGATAAGGTGAAAATTTAGTAAATTTCCGACTCGTGGTGTTGACGTTTGAGTCAACCGGGTTTCGATCCCAGCTACGGGAAGATACTGTCTAGCCACACTGATGAGTTCTGATAGAATTAAACAGAACTCTCTGTGGATGACTATAGATATATATATATACTCCCCCTACCCCCGTGGGGTTGAGTTCTTTGGCGAAGAAGTAATCGTGTTCCTATTAGCGATTATTGCAAGCCTCTTCGTTTGAATTGAGGTCTCTGCTACCGTTGAACGGATGTATGTAAAAAATATTAATTGTGATTCATAACCGTTTAAAATTTACTTCGCAGCTAATATCTCCTCGTGGGTGAATGATTAGAAGCTTGGGTTGACCTTTGAGTCAACCGGTTTCGATCCCAGCTACGGAAAGTTACTCTCTAGCCACGCTGATGAGTCCTGATAGAACGAAACAGATCTGTCTGTAGATGACTATATATATATATATATATATATATATATATATATATATGTATTTTCTCTTATTTAGAATTTATATCTTTACATGAATAATGAAATTGTAAAAATAGTGAAAATATAACCTAAAAGAAATATATATCTCTCTCTCTCTCTCTCTATATATATATATATATCTTTTAGGTTTAGTTGGATCTGATTTGATTTGTTTGATTAATAAGATTTCACCCTTAATGGGTTATTTAATGCCAAAACGGATCTTGTAGAAGAAAAGTAGTGGTCTTATTTAATCCAGAGCTGTGAAGATAAGTAGGTTCATGGCTTTCCAAATGGTGTTAATCCGAAAGTAGGATTGGATTCTGAACTAGATTATTAAAATGTTGCAGTGTAGTATATTGGGAACTGCTCTCAGGGATTATCATCATCAGCACATATATTCCTGACCCTCTCTCGCCACCCCTCCCTATCGTCCATCGCTTCCGGCAGCTCTTCCGGGTTACGTCCCGTGTCGGCACAGAGCTGCTGTATGTAGGTTCAAGCTTGTCATCTTGCCTTTGTTCGGCCATGTAAAGGGGTCCTCAGGAGAATATCACTTATTAGCTCGTCATTACTTTTCCAGTAGCGTCACGTATGTCTGGATCGTCTAATTTTGATAGTTTTTATGATGGGTGGTCAGCGGCCGTACGACTGCTGCCTCTTGTGTAGTTGCAGTCAAGCTTTTTCTTCATCTGTTTAGTTAGCGTCCATGTAGTGCATCCATATAGCAGTATCGATACGACCGCTGCTTGGAAGAAACCGCATTTTATTTTATCGGTCAAGTCTGACCTCCATATGACCGATAATCTATTGTTAGCTCTCCATGCCTTTGCTAGTCGCGTGTTGATGTCGGTCTTGGTTGATGAGGTTTTGTGATATCCACTAATATCGTTTAAATTACGGGTATTATTAAAAATCTAATACTTATATTTTTTCCAATTTTTTCAAAATTCTAATACACATGTACACACACACGCAAGCGAATATATATATATATATATATATATTTCTTTAAGAAAAACCAAAAACCGGTCACTTTAGGATTATAAATTTATTTCTATCCTGTTATGTGTTTCTGATGTAGAGCAAAAACACGAAGAAAAATATAACAGGACTTCTTCAGATATTATGGATAAAATAAATCAGAATAGGCACGGGAGGGGAAGGGTGGGAGGTGATGGAAGAGTTATCCCCTCGTTTTTTTCTCCCTTCCGTTTTTATTTATTTATTTTATTTGTTTTTATTTGATTGTCGGTTGGAATTATAGTAATTTAACTTTTTATTTTTTTGTTACTTATTTTATCTATGTTCTTTTAACTGTCGATAATTAACTGTTTTTATGTTTTTTTTTAATAAATAATAACTTTTTCGTAAGGAAAACATTAACTTATATTAATTTCCAGTCTATTTCCTCAGTTACCTATTTATGCCATGTACGTATTCAAGATATATTTTTTTCATTTCTTTATTTTTATTTTATTTAATTTTTGTTCATTTACCTTATTTTTCAATTTAATTTCTCCTTGAAATATATGGAGAATATATATATATATATACATATATATATATATATATATATATATATATATATATATATATATATATTTCTCCATATATATATGGAGAAATGGTAGATTTTGGTAATATGACAAGATGATAAAATGAGTAGAAAAGTTAATCCACTTTTACAATTAAAGCTCTATGGTTGACTGCTCAACCTAGAAAGGACCTAAATGACAAATTCTTTAGAAGATAAATTTTCTCGGGCTGTGGAGTTACGTTTATTTGAACTCCAAACTAGTATGAACTTTAAAGTAGTTAAGTATTGAAGTTTCATTGACTGGAAATGATATTGTTTAATAGTAAATCATTTTTTGTTCTTCATTAACAAAAAAAGATAATAGAGACATAGTACAACTAACTTCCCGAATAGGAGATTCACAGGGATCTGTTTGGAACAGTCATTTAAAAAGTGATCTAGAAATATAAATATATATATATATATATATATATATATATGTGTGTGTGTGTGTGTGTGTACGTGTGTGTGGGGGTATAAATGTGTGTATATATATATATATATATACATATATACAAACACACACACATTAATATGAAAAAATATTATAAACAAGCTGCTCACATTAACAATAGGTTTACAAGAATAATTTATTTTCAAAATACAAAAAGTGCTCCTTGCCATTGCAGCAGACCTAATTAATACACACACTGACACATATATATATATGTATATATATACGTGGGATGAACAGTTTATATAATGACATGAAATATGAAGGGTTTCCCAGAGGTATATCGAGTTTGTCAAGTCCCCAGATGGGCACATAGTATGATGGAAACGTCAGATAGGCGACACCATTCGAATGCATTTCCGTGATCGCTTTGCTCGCTGTCAGGACGTCACGGTTCAGGGGTTTCCAAGCTATTTACCTGACTTCCCCAGAATTTGCCCTCTCTCTCTCCCTCTCTCTCTGTCTCTCTCTCTCTGTCTCTCTCTCTCACCTCGTGACATGTTTTTTTTTTTTTGTCAAGCTAAAGCGGTCGACTCAGCTTTTATGCACTCTTTCTTTCTCCTTGTGAAGTGAATAAAGCTTTGTGTAGTTAACTAAAACACTTTCATGTGTTCGTCAACTTTTAACACGGGGTGTTACAACGAGGTCAGACTACTTCTATAGACGTAGCGATACAACCATTAATAAATTCAAGCATGTGGTGGTACAACCGTCCAATCGGTATCGTTAGGGTACATAATTCCTGATGATGGTTTATTAAAACCGAAACGTTATAGTGTCAACCTTCTTTCATATTTATTTCTTCTCTTTGGAGTATATTGTTTTTCAATGTTCTCTCTCTCTCTCTCTCTCTCTCTCTCTCTCTCTCTCTCTCTCTCTCTCTCAATATTTATATATACATATATGTATATTTACCAACCCCTCCGCTCAGGCAGGATATGACACAAGGTCAATTCTTAAGCGGAGTTTAACAGGTTTCAATTCAGAGTTTTCCTTCTCTTAGACTAGTTGCCTCACCGAGGCTGAAGAACCTAGTCTGCCCTACTATTTACCCATAGCTGGAGGGAGAATAATTGGATTGATACCTTTCCCAAGGTTATTAGTGCTATGTGAAATGCAACCAGTCTCGTCCAGGATTAGAACTCGTGTCGCCCTGTCCATTTCCTACGACGATAACCACACACCACGGGCATGTGTGTGTGTGTGTGTGTGTGTGTGTGTGTGTGTGTGTGTGTGAGTCTGTGTGTGTGTTTGTGTGTGTGTGGGTGACCATGTTTTCTTTTATTCAAATGTTGAATGTTTAGATGAAACATTTTTTAAGCCAAAATAGTTGTCAGTGAAGAATCACAGTTAATTTATACTAGAAAACTAGCACTGTTTCACCAGACGCCCTAACTTAACCTTCACATTTTGCTATGAATTTCAATGCTGCAGTGAATGGCGAACAGCATCATTTTAATTTTGGATGAGAATACATTCATATGACAGGTCTGCACCGTATTACGAATGTCCCTCTATATTAGATTAAACATATCAGGTTAACCAGTCAAGCATAAATTTAAAAGTATATTTAACATCTTTTTCTTTTCTATTTGAAATTCAAGTGTGTTAATGGACATTACTGATAAAACTAGTTTCGTAATAAGAAACTTCGTATAGACAAGATATTTCTTCGGCGTAGCTTAGCTGTGACAGGAAACCCCATAGTCTAGGTTAAAAGCGACCAAAAGGTGACCTATCGCTGAACTTTTTTCGTTTGGGTAAACGACATGGTTGTGGCCCATTTACCAAAACTATTTTTCTTATTCCCCAATAACCCCAGCATCAAAACGTTAATTTCTAAAATGTTCGGCGTGAAGCCACCCTTTCGACGTTTTTAAGCTTAACCTAAAAGTATCACAAAACCTTGTGAAAGCTTGTCTCTCTTATGATGGTGTCCTTGACTTACCTGCAAATTACCATAAACTGTAGTATGTAAGCCGACTTTTTCAGCCTGAAAAAATATCTAGAAGACTTTACGTTGATTTACAAGGTGGGGTTAAATTCTACATCTTTAGCACAAAATAGTTAACCAGTAAAACATTACTATTTACAATCTATATACACCACTTACCGTAACTCCAGAAATTGCCATAAACATTTCCAACTTAAATTCGTGTTTAGTAAACTTATTCAACAAATTATCACAGAGATTAATAAAAAAAATGATAAAATTGTGAAAGAAAAAAAGCATTGTATGAGTGCTCTATCACAAGACAATTTCAACAGCCGATGCTTTGAGTGAAAACACCAAGTGGAATGTCTTAGCACCCAGGAGGTCAGACAATTAAGGAAGGGTGTTTAATTGAGCAATTCATAATAGATTGTGAAATTGTATGAATGAAAGCACTAATAAGTATGCATTAATCAACCCCTCTAAACGAGCAGGATGCGACACAAGATCAATTTTCAAGGGGAGTTTAACAAGTTTGGATTCAGAGTTTGACTTCCCGTAGACTGGCTGCCAAACCAAGGCTGAAGAAGTCAGTCTTCTCCAGCATTTACCAATAGCTAGGGGGACAATAAGAGGATTCGTAATTTAGTGAAAATGCAGTCATCCTCGTCCAGGATTTGAACTCGTTCCTACGACGATAACCATTGCAACATGATAACCTAACACCATTAATATGTAAGATTTTTGTGTTTTATATTTGGCTAATAAAATTCTCATTTCAGAGAAAACTTATGTAAGCCAAGTGCTATATGAGTAATGATAGTTTAATTAGATATAATGGTTGTTTATTTCAATTGCTCACATTATTACAGTTTTTTATTGGTGCACATTTTGAATAAAGTTAAAGTGTACTTTATCTTATTGACAATCAACATCTTCATTTTACACAAAAATTATCTATGTTCTCTATAATATACCTATCAGTGTAATATACCTATCGAAATAAAAAAAAAATTTAACAATATATCATTATCATCATCATGTCACCTCATCAGCACGGATCTCCCTGACCCTCTTCCACACACGTCTCTATCGTCCATCGCTCCAGGTAGGTCTTTAAGACTACATCCTGTATCGGCACAGAGCTGCTGTATGTAAATCCTAGCTGGACGTCCTGCTTTTGCTCGTCCATGTGAGAGAGTCCACGGGAGTATGTCACTTATGAGTTCATCCCAACTTTTCCAGCAGTGTCCCGTATGTCTAGTTCGTCTAACTTTGATCGTCTTCGTGATGGGGTGGAAAGTTGCCGTATAGCTCCTGCTTTGTGGGGTGCTGCATCCAAGACTTGTTCAATATTGCTCGCAGCATTTTTGGGTAGTTGCCGTCAAGCTTTTTCTCCGTGCGTTTATTTAGCGTCCATGTAGTGCATCCATACAGCAGTATTGAAACAACTGCTGCTTGAAAAAATCTGCGTTTCATTTTATCGGTTATGTCTAAATTCTATATGACCGATAGCCTATCGAGAGCTGTCCACGCCTTTGCTAGTCACGTGTTGATATCTGTCTCTGTTGATGAGACGCTGCTTCCTAGGTATGTGAACTTGTCTACTAGTTCCAAAGAGCTACTGTTTAGTGTGGAAATGTCGCCTCTTTGATTAGAGCACATGCATTCCGTCTTGTGTGCATTAACAAGGAGGCTAATGCCAGCAGCTGCTCGTTCCAGACTATGTCACAGGGTTTTGGCTTGGGTGGATGAATTTGCCAGAATCACTATGTCATCTGCGTAGTCAACGTCCGTAATTGTTTGCGCAGAGTATCTTCTGCTTCTTTCCTTTGTCAGCTTGAGACCGTTGTCTTTCATTTCGTCCATAGACATTCTCAGCACGTAGTCGAGACAGATGATAAAGAGGTATGAGGCTTATATATCTCCTTGCTGCACACCTACTACAATGTCGAAGTAGT
>OY757932.1:21064967-21122467 GCA_963585895.1 Sepioteuthis lessoniana | reverse complement strand
GGCTGCTGCTGCAGTTGCTTAATAAATACCTTAAAATTCCCCTAGCCAACGTGGTCCGCTTGCCGGTCGAGATGTCTGAGATTTAGTCTAACGTAAAGTTGGATGGGTTTCGATCCCAGCTTCGAGCGTCCTACCTGTCTAGCCACACTGAAGAGTTCTGATAGAACGAAACCGTCTTTCTGTGGATGACAATATATATATATATATATATATATATGGGTTGAATAAAATAATGGAAAGACCTGGACAATTCTAACACATTTACTTGAATATAGTTTTCTGTTTGCAACCCTCCTGTAAAATCCAACTTATATTTTTTTTTTTAGGAAACTGGATTCTCCAGTTGTAAATTAAGCTCTACTGAAATTTTCTGTGCTTTATTTAGGTGATCCTCCTTGAAAATCCGCGTAAGAGTCCGATGGTCTCCCTCAGACATATTTCTCTTCCTTCCGGAGTTTTGCTTGAGTGAAGAGGTTTTTCCTTTCTGAAATGTTGCTATTACTTTCGATACAGTACTCCTTGCTACACACATAATTCAATGTTTTTTTTGTTACATTAGCGCCTGCTATGGGAGCACTGATAATTTGTCCTCTTTTAAAATTTGATAGATTTGCGATTTTAATGATTTTTAATTACTTTCTTCCGTTGATATCTGTAAATGAACAACAATTTTAGTAGAATATGACAAGAAAAATTAATAATTAATAAAAAAAAGAGAAAAAAACAAGTTTGATAGGAGTTTCAAATTCATGATACTAAGATCCTAGGTGTTTCCATTATTTTGTCCAAACAATATATATATATATATATATATATATATATATATATCTATATATATATCAGTGGCGACTCTAGCCTATTTTTGCAACTCGTGCCCCCCCCTCTGTCAACTTCAGTTCCCAACCCGTGGTCCGTGTTTTTTTGTAAACAATCAAGATACTATATAATTTGTAATCTTGTTAATACAGTAGATAAGATAATTTTTTTTTCTTTCAAAAGTATAGAAGAAAAGAGAAGATGTTCACGACGAGAAAAATATCTTTATTAGAAAAAAGAAATTGATGACAATATACACAGACACAGCTAGTAGTTTCAATTTCGCTTAAAATAAAGATTATTTGTTGAAAATGTATTCAAATAAACAAATTTTAGTTAAAGAATGTAATATATGCAACATTCATTAAAGAAATAGAGATCTGTTAGTGAAAAAACGAATTAAAACACGCCGTTTAACCAACATTTACCATAGAGATGATGATGACGTCGGCGACGGCTATAATTTGCTATCCCCCCCTCTCTCTCCCTCTCGGTCTCTCTCCCTCTTCCCAAGACAGTTGTCAGTAGTCACATTGTGCTAATTTTTTGGAGCACGGTATTCTGGCATGCTTTTTCTATTGGCTACAGCCAGAAGCGAGATTTCGCTAACATTACTTTTATTATAAGGGTCTAGTGCCTGGCACGGATTACGCGTGTTCAACATTATAGCCGATTTTATGTGATGTTCAATGGATCTGACGGTGGCCGGACAAAGACTATCCGTTCAAAACAGCATCGTTGTATTATTCCCAGATATATTTATGAACTTTTGGCTACTTAGTTATCGAAACTTGAATAGATACGTAATTTCATTGAGATCAGATTAAGTATGTTTGCTTGAAATTAATGGATGATTTTTAATCCATTTTGAATAACATTGACCGAGTTATTGGTCGTGCCGGGCACGAGTACCACTAGTCCCATCTCCGCCCCTGATATATATATATATATATATATATATATATATATATTTATATTATCCAGTCAGCTCCATGGACAGTAGGTGTGGATTATTCTTTACTTAGAATATATGAGGGTAATCATATAAATCTACGAGAGTGCTCTGCGACAAGACAGAGCATGTAAAAGAGTCATCTGACGAGACGGAGAATATTCCAATAATATTCTCCGCCGAAATAAATTTATTATGACGGCTTAACCGAGTTTGAGTCTCCATTTAATTGTACTATATATATATATATAGAGAGAGAGAGAGGGTGAGAGACAGGCTGCCATGCTAGCTTGATTTAAAATGCGTTTATGTTTCTCATATAAAACAGTTCTCAGTATGATACTGAATTGCATTAAATTAGGAACCTCTGTCATGTCTTCAGTTAGGCGCCTCAGGTGGTGTAATCCTATTTACCAACCCCTCCTCTCGGGCAGGATATGACACAAGGTCAATTTTTAAGCGGAGTTTAACAGGTTTCAATTCAGAGTTTTCCTTTTCCTAGACTAGTTGCCTCACCAAGGCTGAAGAGAACATAGTCTGCCCTACTATTTACCCATAGCTGGAGGGAGAATACTTGGATTCATACCTTTCCCAAGAGTATTAGTGCTATGGGAAATGCTATCAGTCAGGTCCAGGATTTAAACTCGTGTCGCCGTGTCCATATCCTGCGACGATAACCATTACACCACGGGCACCTCTGGTGGTTTAATGGTTAGAAAGCTCGACTAGCAAACCTACACGAGTGAGTTCGTTCTCATTGGGTGCCCCTTTCATATGGCCTTGTGCTACATCTAAGCAAAAAGCTTAGTAAATTACGACTTCTTCATTTCCATGACTCCATCGCTCGTTCTGATTGATTGATGTATTTTAACAGTATATCAATTCGTTTAGTCTTCTTATTTGCTTTGAGATTAAGGAATATTGCATTTTGTACGTCGATATTCACACATTTTTAGTTACTCTTTTTGACTGTGTTACTGTTGCGTAGCCATATACACGAATATGGCCATGTGCGAAATAGACATGTAATGTTCATTACTACAGAACATATAAAGAACAGGAATCTCAAAAACACGTAACTACTTCTTGTTCAAGTACGAAACCTTTTTATTAACTTTGTGTTAAAGGTTTCGACGTAAGGAGGAGATACACAATCTTCTATGCTGTCTTATTCATTTGGCCCCCAACTCGAGCGGCCCCCATCGGGTGCACGTTCGCCTCGCGCCTGCGAGCTCCAAGATCGATCCTTCTCGTTTTGCGTCCAAAAACCCGACTCTTATTTTCTTCAAATTCTCACACAAACTTCCGCGTGCTTCCGGTGCGTGACGTCACCCGCACCTTGTCACCCAGTATCGTCTCAGACTGTTATGACATCTGAGTGACACCTCCATCCGCTCGCGCGCACCCGCGTTAACACCTGCTTCAATCTTACACCCAACCAACCCAAGTGCTGAGCCGAAAGGTTCTCAGCCTAACTAAACTCAGAGGCATGAACCGAAATCCCTCGGCTATTTCATAATATTACCTTAGTTAGTGATCGCATTGAGGGTTTACTTTGTTCGTATTGATCAGGTATCCGTTTATATTCTTTGGTATAATTTGCTGGTATTGATCAAGTTTACGCTTATATATTTTGGTATAGTAAAGTTGATGACAATAGTTGAAGGTGACCCGAAGGCTTTTTTAATAGGTACAACATCGTGATGTTGAGGATGGCGCTACTCCATTCCTTGGATTGCTTGCCTTTACCCTCGATCCTTACCTTATAAATGCTTAGTGCTAAGCAAAGAGGCATCAAGTGCCATTTTTTCAGTCTTTTTTATGAGTCGACCTGGGATTCAACACTGTTTTCCCAGACCATTGGTGAACACTACTTTTTAAACCAGTTGGTTTAATTTATTCAATTTATATTTTTTGGTACAATCCTATTTCCCTAAAAAGGGCAGATATTATCTCTGTTATTTTCAAAAAGATCTTTAATCTTATTGTTACATAGCCAGATACGGCTACGTGAAACGTACATAGAATGTTCATAACATATATACATAGAACATAGGAATCCCGAAACACGAAAAACACGTAACAACTTCTTAGTTCAGGTACGAAACCTTTCATTACCTTTGAGTTAAAGGTTTCGACATAAGGAAGAGAGATGCACTATCTTTTTATGATGAATTTTCCATCTGCCCCCGCATCACGTGCGGCACCCACCACAAGGCCACTGGCCTGGCTTCGGCGAGCAAGCGAAAGCCAACCGTCTTCTCCCGACGCAGAACTCAACTCAATTAACTCTCTTAAAAATTCCCAAAATCGTCCGCGCGCTTCCGGTGCATGACGTCATTCGCACTCTCTAGCCCCGTTTCCCATCTGGGCTATTGTGACATCTCATAGTGACACGTCCGCTCCGCGCACACGCGCGTGAACATCTGCGTTAATGTTGCACCTAACTAACCCATGCACTGAGCCGAAAGGTTCTCAGCCTAACTAAACCCAAAGGCATAAAACGAAATCCCTCAGCCATTATATTACATTATTAACGTAGAAAAATCGTCTTCTGATGTGAGCGAAATCTTCACATTCAATAAGAAGTGTTTAACACAACTGGCGTTTCATATGTTTCTCACAGTGTTTAATCCCTTGGTTTGAGTAGAAAAGAGGTCTGCAAGTCTTGTGTGACCAATGCATGATCAGTATAGAATGACTTGGAGTGATACAGTGACTTATTGGAATATAAGCACAGCTACAAGTTCTCTTCACTGCGTACGAGTAAAAGTTCTATAACCGTCTGCAATTTTTTAAAAAAATACGTTTGAAAATTATTTGTATCGGATAGAACGATTTGATACCATTAGCTGTGTGGAAATAATTTGCATTAGATAGGAATACATGAAACCATATATCTGTTTGGAAACATAATCCTTATTATTAAATTCAAATAATTTCTAGAAACAAACTCATATAGGAGTAGATAATTAATAATAATGAGATGGAAGTGTATGAAACTATACGTGTGCGATACGTTTGTATCGAAATCCGGCATTTAATAAACTATAAGAGGTTGAAATGCCGTAAAATAAATCAAATTAAATCAAGTATTCATGGATGACTGTATGTGGCTGTATAGGTGTGTGAGTATCTGATATATATATATATATATATATATATATATATATATATATATATATATATATATATATATATATATATAAACCAGTAAATCCGGAGTAGAGAACGATTCCAAGCAGGACAATTAAAATAGTAAAAAAAAATATATTAAATTTAAGTAATCCTGGTCAAGGGCTCAATGCAAATAAAATCTGCAGAGCAATTTATTTTCAAAAAAAAAACAACAAAAAAAATAAAATAAAAAAATCGGTCACATTAAGATAATAAATACATTAATATCCTGTCAAAAATCAATAATATAAGTCAATCCTCTCAAAATTCAACTGGACTTGATCAGAAGAAGTCCTGTTAAATTTTAGAAAATTGACTTATATGCTTTTTAACAGGATTGAAATAAATTTATTATTTTAGGGTGACCTATTGCTTTTTAATATATATATATATATATATATATATATATATATACGAATGTCATTCAGTATATAACAGATTTTTTAGAAGCTAAGTACATTTTTTCTAAAATAATTTTTCCATATATGTTAACTGTTTTATTAAATTGGTTTATAGCAGACATATTTTAATCTCGCAATTTTTTTCAGGCAATTCAAAAGGTGATAATCAAAACACAGAGCTTCCGGCTTGAACAAAAGTTTGTTATCAACTTTTTGTTGGCGGAGAAGTACAAACCCTCGTGTATTTGACAGAAGAATATGAGAATGTACTCGGATAACATGATTTGGACAGAAAGAAAAAAAATTATAGATGAAATAAATATGAGCTTACAATGAGGAACCTAAGTCAAAAAGTGGGGATGTCCTTGTGGTGTAATGATGAAGGTGATGAACAGTGGAATCGTAGTTAGCAAGTTCGAATTCAAGTCGCGCTATTATGTTCATTTTATGACAAATACCCTTGGGAAAGTATTATTTATATACTCTCAGCTATGAGTTAGATAGTGAAACTTCTGATCATCTTGGAGAATTGTTTGGCATTAAATAATCTACAAAGCTTTATATGCCATTAAGCAAAGAAACCAATCCTAAGTCAAAAAAGCAGTCTATGTTGTGAAAACACACAGCCTCTCCTGTAAAGAAAAGTTCTGGGCTCAACTGTTAAACCGGAAGGTGGTGTTGAAAGTTTTCCTGATATGGGAGGACACCCTGAATATTGATTTCCTTGAAAGAAGAACTCCAAACATTATTTCCTTTTTACAATTCTTTTGGTAAATTTCAACTCATCTCCCGAATGACAAAGTCAATCAATTTCTGGCCTGGAATTCTTGTTCGACTCTTTTGAAAAGGCATGATTGCTTTTTTTAAAATTAAATCAAAGATGGCTTGATATAATATGAATTATCATATTAATGGGTTGTATCTTTTCTGAGATGACCTGCGTACATATATATATATATATATATATATATATATATATATATAATCAAACAGGTGACATCTCCACACTAAACGGAACCTCTGTGAAACTGGTAGACAAATTCACCTACCAAGGAAGTAGAGTCTAATCAACCGAAAAAGACATCGACGTGCGGCTAACGAAGGCATGGACAGCTATCGATAAGCTATTGATCATATGGAAATCAGCCCTGACCGATAGGATGAAACGCAGTTTCTTCTAGGCAGCGGTCGTATCAATACTGCAGTATGGATGCACTACTTGGACGCTAACTAAACGGCCGGAGAAGAAGCTGGACGGCAATTACACAAGAATGTTGCGAGCAATATTGAAAAAGTCCTGGCGGCAACACCCCACAAGGCACCAACTATACAGCTACCTGCCTTCCATCACGAAAATTATCCGAGTCAGACGAACCAGACATGCAGGACACTGCTGGAGAAGCAAGGACGAGCTCATAAGTGATGTACTTCTATGGACCTCCACATATGGCCGGGCAAAGGCAGGACAAGCAGCTCGAACATACATACAACAGCTATGTGAGGATACGGGATGTAGCCCTGAGGACCAGCCAGATGCGATGAACGATAGAGAGAAGTGGCGAGAGAGGGTGAGGGATATCCATGCCTGCGGCACGACATAATGGTGATGAAATGATATATATATATATATAGTGACAACCAACATTATTTTATATATATATATATATATAATAGTGTTGGTTGTCACTAAATCACTTTGTGGGTTTGTGTAGAAACAAGTGCAATATGGAAAGTTGTCAATATCTAGGATAGAGCTATTGTATAATATAATAATAATAATTATAATAAATAAATATATATTAGATATATATGTTTAATTCATGGAATTTAAACTGCGACCCCTGGCAGTTAAGAAAATGAAATGAATCGAAAATCGAAAAAATACAAAAAATATACAGTCAAAAACCGTTGGGATTTTTAAAGATTTTTTTCGTATGGTTGTAAGTGAATGAGTGTGTGTGGATGTGTGCATGTGTGCATGTGTTTGTGTGGGTTATAGTTGCGTATTTATGTGTTTATGTATGGGTTTGTTTTAGTGAAGTTACAAACGCATCGCGTTGCTTTAGCCGGATGTAAAATCGTAGATGTATCTTAATTTTTCGGAATATTATCTAGTTTCAATATGCGTAGGTGTCTATATGTTGTGCTCTTCAGATAAGACCGGTGGAAGAACAACTCAAACAACGGGTGATAGATAAACGTTATTGTATTAGCAGAAAAAGGAAGTCATACAAAGGAAGTACTAGCCGTGCTCGGCTTACAGTCCGTCTGTTAAATGCCTCGTAAGGAACGAGAAGTTGTCTCCCCCGAGCGAGCTAAGCTTGGAGAATATATTTAGGTCAGACGAGTCGATTCTTGGGGTATGATAGGATATGTCCCCATAATTCTGTAGCTAAGGAACAAAGCATAATCATTGCATATATATTGGATTGGTTTTCGTGAAATGGTGTATTAACTTTTGGTGGTTATTTAATAAAAAAAAAGATCATTATAGAACATCAGTTCTATTATTTAACCCATTCATCGGAGAAAAAGGGGTTTCATGCATTTCTCAAGGGTATTAAGTCAAAAGTGAACGTAATAGCTTGACTGTCCAGCTAAGTGGTTACTCATTTATAAGTGAAGCAATGTCATAATTGCTTAACTTTTTTGATTTGATGAATTGTTTTTTCTTACTTTTGTTTAAGAACACGAATTTCATTATTTACAATACCTACTGCTTCTAATAGGACTGAACAAACTCACGATTGCTCAACTTTTGTGATTTTAAGAGTATTTTTTAAACATTTTTTATTCCCTAAACATGAATTGTTCTGATACACAGGTCTCAGGTTGTTAACATATTTTTAGTCACTTAGCACTTACAAGTATAAGTACTGAACTCGTTCATCGTTGTCAAACGTTAGTGAACTGGGCAGAACTTAAACCTTTTTATGAATTCGATTTGTTTTTGTCTTTGGTGAGTCTAGGACAAAGGTTGCTTATCGTACCAGCTGTTTCTCAATGGATATCAATCTAAATACTGAACAAATTTTTCATTGCTTAACTCTATTGATTTGACTATTTTTTTAAATAGCTAAATTTCGTTTAGTCTGCAATTTCGTACATACTTTAAAGTAAAGTTCACGATCGTTGTCAAGGGCGACCAAAAGGCTTCCTTTTCAATAGCTACCCCATCGAGGTGTAAGGGAGCGCTCAACTCCTTTCCTTGGTTTGCTCCACTTTACCCTTGTTACTACCTTATATTGCTCAGTGTTAAGCAAGGAGGTATCAAGTACGATTTTAAAGTCTTTGGTATGACGAAACCTGGGATTGAACCCAGGTCTCCCAGACCATTGGCGCACACTTTACCCACAAGGCCAATGAACCGGTAAAGTAAAGTTGGCGACTGTAGTCAAGGGTGACCCGAAGGATCATTTTTCGATAGCTACTACACCAAAGTTTGGGAAGGGCGCCACTCATTTCTCCAGGATTGCTCCACTTTACTCTTGATCCGTACCTTATAATGCTGCGTGTTAGACAAGGAAGCATCAAGTATCATTTTTGAGTCTTTGGTATGACTCGACTTGGGATTGAACCCAGGCCTCTCTGGCTATTGGTGAACACTCTAACCATCATTCCAATGCCTGGTACTTGCTTTACCTGCACTTTATTGATCACCCGTCTTAAAGCTGAATAAAACGAAAATTACTTAACTGGTGATTTTTTCCTTCCTTAATTTTGCTTAATCTGACTCACACGCTTTAGGCTACTAAAAGATCTTAGTATTATTAAGTATTCCATACGACTACTTGGATGACCTTGCTGATCATTTCGCCTGGGTATTGCCATCGATCCCTTCTGGTTGACTCAATAATAAATCGATAAAACAAGAAAAGGAAAACAAATCATTCAAACATCTTTCATTCAATCGATAGAAACAATTTATGTCTCGTGCCGGCACAAGACAGTTTTATGGCTGTTAATTGCAATAGTCTTTAAAATCCCAACTTGATTCATTGACAGCGCACAGTGGAAAAAATACAAGACAGTTATCTTTATAGTGTCTAGCACAGTCGATAATGTGAATTAGATGCTGCCAAACAGCAAAGTCTCCAATCATCGAGAAGAACGAGACAACTGTTTAACGTCTTTTTGAATTTTTTTTCTCACTGAGTTTGAAAACTCCTCTGTTTTAATCGTTTTTATCCATGCTGTCCTTCAACCTCATTCAAATCCCAACATTTTGTAGCCCCTGTTTGTTAAAGCGTTATTATATTTCGTTTTTTATTTGTTACTAAATAGGTTAACGAAACCTTTTATTGATATGAAGCTTTGGCTTGTTTAAATAATCTCTAACCGTTAAACTGGGGAAAAATACCGGGAGACATTTAATTTGAGTGATGTATATTAACCCCAGGTCTCCTTTGCCTCAATTGATATTTTTGGATTAAGACGTTATGTGTTCAGATAACTATGGGAAAATAGATATTATTTTTATTAAACTCGTGGGAAAACCATAACGATAGTGGCTGACAGTTCCATTTTTGCTTATTGCCAACGAATTCAGGGGATTGAGAATTGTTGTTCAAAGTAAAGTAATGTGAACATAAGAAAATTATATGCACATTGTTTGTTTAAATAAGAAAATTGTCTACACATTGTTTGTGTAAAAAATCTCTAACCCTTAAACTGGGGAAAAATACATGGAGACATTTGATTTGAGTGATGTATATTAACCCCAGGTCTCCTTTGCCTGAGTTGATATTTTTGGATTAAGACGTTATGTCATCAGATGACTGTGGGAAAATATATTTTATTTTTAGTTTGTTCGAGGGAAAACACTAACAAAAGTGGCTGACAGTTTCATTTTTGCTAATTTCCAACGAGTTCTAGGGATTGAGAATTGTAGTTGAAAATAAAGTAATGTGCTCATAAGAAAATTGTCCGCACATTGTTTGTTTAAATGAGAAAATTGTCTGCACATTGTTTGTTTAAATGAGAAAATTGTCTGCACATTGTTTGTTTAAATGAGAAAACTGTCTGCACATTGTTTGTCTAAGTAAGAAAATTGTCAGCACATTGTTTGTTTAAATAAGAAAATTGTCTGCACATTGTGTTGGGTATCAGCTTCGACAATTAGCTAGTCCATCTGTCATATATAGCAGTAGCTACTAATGTCAACTGTCTGAATCTAGGTGAAGAGCCGTTCCTTATAACGAAGCCAATACTATTGTTGAACTATATCCTTATTCTATACACTAATCCTATGTTCTTGTTACTAACAGTCTCTCTCTTGTAAATACTCTTTCCTGTAAATATGACTGTTCCTCACATATTGTGGTTTGTCTTTTTAGTACTGCTTTCAGCGTTCTCTAACCAGAACACAACACATTGTTTGTTTAAGTACGAAAATTGTATGTCAGTATCCAGGATAATCTCACCATTTTATATTATCAATATCATTTCACTGATGAGAAGGGACTAAAAAGGCTTTTCCCGACAAATAGAATGAGTAATTTCAACGGCTTATCAAACCGTTTAGGTTTACGGAATCATGTTCATTGAACATCTCTATTTAAATTTTTCTGTCAACGCCACGTAGACCTGATTAAAACAACCTTCTGGCAAACTGGATTGCCCAAGCAATAGCCAATCAAATCCGTGGAAACAAAAGTTTACGTCGGCAGATATTTATAAAGGGAACTTAGCTTAGTTTTAGTTTTGTGTGGTTGAACCGAGAAGTGATCATTCCGAGTGGTGTCGAGCTGTCAAGGAGGGTATTATGTTGAAAGACCCGATTCTCTTGATAACTCAGCGCCTTTTTTTTTTTAAATCAATAAAGCCTATTTCTTACATTGCTGTGTTTTCACGCAAATATATGATATCAAGAACAATTATCTGATGAATATAATATACATGATGCATCACTTTGGTTCAAAAAGATAAGGTAACCATGAAAAAATGCAGAAATTTGGATTGATCAAATTTTTATTTCAAAAAATCATATTTTTATTTTAAAATTTTGCAAATGAATTTTTTAAAATTAATTTATTTGATTATTTTACCATTAAATAATAAAATAAGCATGTTGCAAAAAGATAAGGCCACTAAAATAAAATCGCTAATACCATCATTTAATATTTGTTTTCCTCCTTTCGCTGCAATCACTTCTATGCAACGATTTTTTATCGACCCTATCAGACTTTTGATAGTTTGATGATCTATTTCGGACCAGGAGTTCATAATTGCACCAGTCAAGGACACCTTTGAATCATATTGTTTACCCTGACCATGAACTTGTTGGGTAACTATACCCCAGAGGTTCTCGATGGGGTTAAGATCCGGACTTTATGCTGGCCAGTCCATTAGAACAACATTTTTGTCACTAAAAAAAGCTTTTGACTGCCTTGACACATTAATCGGGTTATTGTCTTATTGGAAAATAGCCCAATTTCCAGCAATACGAAAGAAATCATCCAAAAAATGTTCGGTGAGCATGTCAGTGTATTGGTTCAAGTCCATGTTACCATTTACAAGAATTAATTTGAATATTTCATTAGATCAAAATGCTCCCCATGTCATTTCAGAGCCACCGTCCACTTTGGCGATTTCTAAAAATCTTTTTTTCTTTCCTTTGGTCGTGCCAATAGCAATGGAACCCATCGGGACCATCTAAATTCCATTTTTTTCTCGTCTGTAGACACAACCTCACTCCATTTTCCCCCTAACGTGACGTACTTTTTGGCCCAACTAAATCTTGCCTTTATGTGATGTTCTTTCGGTGTCCCTTTGAATATTCAACATTAGGGCAATTTTTTAAAGTTCTCCATATTGTCCAACGTGAAACATTATTGTCACCAGGAAGTTGAATTTGAGAAACTGATTTTCCGGATTTTCTAACATCTTTGATAATGGCCCGTTTATTCTTTGGACTGAGTTTTTCTGGCCTACCTGGAATCTTTTTGGGTGTTTTTTAATGTAATTATTCACTGCACACCTTGATCTGCTGATTTTTTTTGTGGGGGGGGCATTTCTCGTTGAGAATGCCCATCTTTTTCAAAAGTATCGATCATTCCTTTCTCGTGATCTGTAAGAGAATTGCCGCGTTCCATGATTTATTTTAAAGATTTATAGCTAATTTTTACGTAAAAAGAAAACTTAACATAAAAATATATGAGTTAATTTGTTTTATTTAATAAATTCATAGGTGGCCTTATCTTTTTGCAACAGGCTAATCTTAATATTTTCTTAAATAATAATCAAATAAAAAAATTTTCAAAATAATTTTTTATAGATAATTTTATTATTAAATGCATTTATAAAAATATGAATTTTTGAAAGAAAAAGTGGATCAATCCAAATTTCTGCGTTTTTTCGTGGTGGCCTTATATTTTTATACCAAAGTGTATAGATGATTATATATATGATATATATGATAATATATATGATAATATCGCAAAATGCAAAGCTCTTCGAAAGAATTGAGCACTCTGGTAGCCGATAGGATATAAAAATATAAACAAACGGACGCTGCTGCTGTTGCTGTTGCTACATAAATACCTTAAAAATTCCCTTAGCCAACGCTGTACGCTTGTTGGCCGAGCGCTCTGATACTTAGTCTAACGTAAAGTTGGATGGGTTTCGATCCCGGCTTCGAGCGTCCTACGCGTCTAGCCTCACTGAAGAGTTCTGATAGAACGAAACAGTCCGTGGATGACAATATATATATCATATAATTACATATTAGATATACAATTATATGTTAGATATATAATTATATATTAGATATATATTATAATTGTCATTAGATATATTATATATCCTATTTACCAACCCCTACGCTCGGGCAGGATATGACACAAGGTCAATTCTTAAGCGAGCTTTAACAGGTTTGAATTCAGAGTTTTCCTTCTCCTAGACTAGTTGCCTAACCAAGGCTGAAGAACCTAGTCTGTCCTACTATTTACCCATAGCTGGAGGGAGAATAATTGGATTCATGCCTTTCCCAAGAGTATTAGTGCAATGTGAAATGCAATTAGTCTCGTCCAGGATTTGAACTCGTGTCACCGTGTTCATTTCCTACGACGATAACAATTACACCATATATATATCAAATGACAATTATATGATGTCAATAATACCCATCAAATATGAATAATTTATTATTTGAATCTAATTCTAATAATTCATACAAAATAGAATGATTTCAAATAGCTATTTCTATCACATTGTAATTATTTGTTTACACCATTATATGGTTTCCGGTTATAAATAAAACGAACCGACTGAAAACAATTGTAGTGTTAGGATTCTATTCTTGTTGTGGTTTAGCCAGTTATACTTTTCTTCTACTTTAGGAAAAATGCTCCATGAAAACTGATCTACTGTTGGTTAGAGTAGTTGATGAATGGCAATGCTTCTAATAACACTTCGCCCGGTTATGTTTCATAAGTACGCATGCTGGAAGGTGTGTCAGTGGTGTGGTCGAGAGCTGGAGAAGTCAAGAATTCATGCCGACTTAGTGACTGAGACCGACTAATCCTCTTTACCACCACGTGCCGTTTCCCTATGTTTTCATCTGCTTCAGCAGGGTTAGGTTTATTGCCTGGCGTCTGAAGTACTTCTTTTTAGGGGAATACCGACGGGGTCATGGTATTTTGATGCCTGCCACGCATTTGAGCTTCGACTCATGTCTGCATCCCATCATAAAAAGGCCTTTTGCCATACTCTCGCTTTGTGGGGAGTTTGATAAATACTTAAATAATGTAGAGTTGAAGAACACTGAGGAGACTTCTTGTACACGACGACATCGGAGTCATTTCCATCTTACACGTTTCTTACTAACAAGTGAAATTCAAAAAAAGCAACCAGATAATTCCGGGATGAGAATATAAATGATTATTCTTTACTCTTCTGAGAGTTTTTCACACAAGCGTTAGCTGATGGTTTTCCACTGGAATTCGAGTGAGAGCGAGTCTCTTCTTGGCTTTAGGACTCTTCTCAGTATTCTGGCTGATTTCAATAACGCAGTAGTTTGGATGGTCTCCACTCGTCCTGTTATTTCCAAGTTCTCCAGTGTCTGTACTAATCCGTTCGTGACAAAAGCAACACGCCAATTACAAAAAGTGACAGCGTCCCTTTCATGTCCACAGTTTTTTCAATTCCCTACCAAGGTCCAGGTAATTATCCTTCTTTTCGTTTTCTTTCAGTTTTACACTATCGTCAGTCGGAACGGCAGAGTCCACTATTCAGCAGGTTATCCCTTTTTTTTGTCAATTATCTCTAGGTCTGGTCGTCTAGCCGAGTTTAGGTGATCTGTCTTTATCTTAAAAACCCATACTACTTTGTGTGTCTTAATTCCAGGGTGGATTCAAGGATGTGTATATACCCCTTGTTTGTATGGTCAACTTTAAACTTATTGCCCCAGTATTTCAACTTCCCCATCTAGTCATGTCTAGTCTTAAACCATTTCTGTGCTAATTTATTGCATTCACTAATTATGTAATTGATCGTTTCGTCTCTATCACCACATAATGGTGGTGTCCGTGGTGTAATGGTTATCGTCGTAGGAAATGGATACGGTGACACGAGTTCAAATCCTGGACGAGGCTGATTGCATTTCACATAAAACTTATACCCTTGGAAAAAGGTATGAATGCAATTATTCTCCCTCCAGCTATGGGTTAATAGTAGGGCAGACTGGGTTCTTCAGCCTTGGTGAGGCAACTAGTCTAGGAGAAGTAAAACTCTGAATTCAAACCTGTTAAACTCCGCTTAAGAATTAACCTTGTGTCATATCCTGCCCGAGCAGAAAGGTTGGTAAATAGGATCACCACATAATCTACGTCTACTATTTTTCTACGTCTTGTCTCTTCTTCTATTGACATTGTTAGTCCTTATGGAGCTGGTTTATGCTGCAATCAAAGAGAATTCTTTTCTCTCTTAAGGTTTCCCCGTCTGAGCCAATCCATGTTTTCTCGTATGAGATTTCGCTTGTTTGCTGTCTCTCTATTTCCGTTGGGAACGACCATATATGTCCAGCAGGAAATGCTAAGTCGGGAATAATAATTTAGATAACGGAAGATAGTGGTATTGAGGCATCGTTATTTTTATCTTTTTTTTTTTTTTTTTTTTGATAAACGGGATATCAATTCCATATGGGTTATCTCACTCAAAATGTGATTCATTCGTAAATATTTGATCGCAATCAAAATTTTATTTTCATTTTGTCATCGCATATTTTAAAATTTCACATTTTTAGTTATCGATAATTCTTTTTATGCACACAGTTATATGATAGAAAGTATTCTTATCTAATACAAATAATTTACAATCCTTTGTAAACATTTTTTGATTGCCGTAACGTTTCTTACAACAAATAATTCACGCACAGTTATATGGTTTCAAGTAATAATTTGCACATAGGTGTATCGTTTCATGTATTCATATCTAATACGAGTAATTTCCACACAATACTATGGTTTCAAGTATTCCTATCTAATACCAATAACTTGCAAAAATCTGTATTGTTTAAAGTATTCCTATCTAATACAAATAATTTTTACTTCGTCGAATCGCTTTAAGTATTCTGAACTAATACAAAAAAATGCACAGTTAGATAGTGTTCGCCAATGGTCAGGGAGACCTAGGTTCAATCCCAGCTCATGCCATACCAAATACATTAAAAGTGGTTATTGATTCCTCTTTGCTTAACACTCAGCAATATAAGGTACTATCAAGGGTAAATTGGAGCAATCCAGGGAAAGGAGTAGCGCCGCCCCCTACACGTCGGTGAAGAAGCTATTGAAAAGGAAGCCTTCTGGTCACTCTCGACTACTATCGCCAACTTTACATACTTATCGTTTCAAATATTCCTATCAAATATAAATAATTTGCAAACAGTTGTATCGTTTCAAGTATTCCTATGTAATACAAATAATTTGTACACAGTCGAATTGTTTCAAGTATTCATTTCTAATACAAATAATTTGCCACTGCTGAATAATTTCAGTTATCCTTTTTAATACAAATAACGTGGAAAAAAAAAGAAATAATGATCCTTATAAATAATTATAGCTTCAAATAACTATTGAAAATACCAATAATTTGAGTGAGTTGAGTGTTCGCCTATTGCCCGGGAGATCTGGCTTCAATCCCAGGTCAGGTCATATCAAACATTTAAAAATGGTACTTGATACCCCCTTGCTTAACATTCAGTATTATAAGGTACGTATCAAGGGTGAAGTGGAGAAATCAAGGGAAAGGAATAGAGCCCTCCTCTAGACCTCAGTGTAGTAGCTAATGAAAAGGGAGCCTTTTGGTCACCCTCGACTACGGTTGCCAACTTTACCTTTTTACTATATAATATCAAGTTTTCCTATCTATTACGAAAAATGAATACCTTTTAAATGTTTTTAGCATTCCTATCTAATTCTAATAATTATACGGTTTTTTTACGAATAGTTTTTTGTTTGCACACTGTTATATGGTTTCTAGTAAGTAATAATAATCTTTGTAAACAATTATAGATTCTAATAATGTTACTAAATAAAAATGATCCTCGTAGAGTTATAAGGTTTCATATATCCAATAATAATCCTTTGTTAACAATTATAGATTATAGCAACATTTCTTATTACTTATTATTTACGCGCATATACTCATTGGCCTTGTGGGTTGAGTGTTCTCCAATGGTCCGGGGGACCGGGATTCTATCCTAGATCGTGTCATACCAAAGACATAAAAATGGTACTTGATACCGCCTTGCTTAAAACTCAACAATATAAGGTACGTATCAAGGATAAAGTGGAGCAATCCAGAGAAAGGAGTACAGCCCTCCTCTACACCTCGGTGTAGTAGCTATTGAAAAGGGAGCCTTCTGGTCGCCTTCGACAACAGTCACCAACTTTCCTTTTTTTTTTTTTTTTTTTACTTTATATGGTCTAAAGATACTTATAATAATTCTTTGTAAATAAATATAGGTTCTAATAACGTTTCTTATTACAAATGATTCTTGCACAGTTATATGCTTTCAAGTACAGCCACTTATTCCCCTTAGATAACTATTCATTACATTATTAATGCTATTTGGGAAGGGTGATAGAAAACTGAGGAGTTGTGAGCTGTGACTTCATGTTCACTGACGCAAGTCAGATTGTCAGTGAATGAAAATATTAACAATAAGGTAACCTAGCATTTTAATTATTTAAGTTCCAATGTTCAGCCGATGTTCGAGCGGCGATGATCCGTCGATGAATCAATGCAAAAGCCGTGAACCTGAAAGATAGGGAATGAGTGTTATGTCCACTTGCAAAAATGATCGATTGCTGTTTCGACCACCCGGGGCTGATAACGGACCGGCGAGAGAGAAAGAGAGAGAGAGAGAGAGAGAGAGAGAGAGAGAGAGATACTTTAAATAAATGTATAAAAATGTCGACAGTGAATTCCCACTCGATAAACTGGTGAAGACATCTGTTATTGATTCAAATACACTGTGACTAAAAGTGTGATGAGAAGGTAGAAGTAAAATTATTATAATACTCCTTTAGAGTTTTTCTTATCAGTGTCAACTGATGGTCTTTCACGGGAGTTTGAGAGACAGCAAGTCTCCTCAAGTCTCCAGGACTCGTCTCAGGATTCTGACCGTTCTTAGTAGTGCTGTCGTTTGGATAGTCTCTACCCGTCGGCCAACTTCCAAGTCCTCCAGGCCTTTTAATAATCCTTTTGTTATTGTGCCTAACCACCCAATCACAATTGGCACAATCGTTACTTTCATGTTCCACAGTTTTTTTTTTATTCTCTAGCAAGGTCGAGGTACTTATCCCTCTTTTCACTTTCCTTCAGATTTATTCTGTGGTTCGCCGGGACAGCAAAGTCGACAATTTTACCGATTCTCTTTTTTTTTTTTTGGTTGATTATTTTGAGGTCTGGTCTTCTGGCTGGGATTTGTTGTTGTTGTTGTGGTTGTTGTTGATCCATGCGAGTTGTACACTCAAAATTCAAATTTATAGTTAATTTTTCGTCTATATTTGTAATTCAATAAAAAAACCGTGTTTATCTCTATTTTCTTTTGAATCACGCAAGACATTTGTAGGAAGAAGAGCAGAAACTTACATTTCTTTCAGTCTCTTTTTTAAATGATCAATTTAAATATTAAAATATTTGTATAAATTATTTGTTTTTTCACCTCTGCTTTAGTTGGTGGTCTTTCACTAGAATCTGAGAAACTGTTACTCACCTCAACTTTCTGGGACTTTTCGGAGTATTCCATCTTATCTTAACAAAAATACGGCCTGTATAGTCTCGATCTAAGATACCTTTTTTTTTTGTTTTTGGATGAGCATTATGTAAACAGATTTAGCTTTTCTCTTAATTATTATTATTATTATTACTATTATTATTATTATCATTCCTATTATTATTACTATTACAATAATTACTATTATTATTATTATTATTATTAATATTATTACTATTATTATTATTATTATTATTAATTATTTCCATTAGAATTTTTCACATCAACTTTAGCTGATGGTCTTTCACTTGAGTTTGAGTGACAACAAGTCTTCTCAGGTCTCCAGTACTCTTCTCAGTATTCTGGCCATAATGTTGTCGTTTTGATGGTCTCCACTCGACTGCCAACCATCAAGTCCTCCAGTCCCTTTAGTAATCCTTTAGTTACTGTACCAAAAGCATAGTCATTATTATTATTATTATTATTATTATTGACTCATTAGAGCTTTTCACATCAGCGTTAGCCGATGGTTTTTCACTGGAGTCTGAGTGACAGCAAGTCTCCTCAAGTCTCCAGGACTCTTCTCAGTATTCTGGCCGTTCTCAATAATGCTGTCATTTGGATGGTCTCTACCCGTCCGCCAACTTCCAACTCCTTCAGTCTCTTTAGTAATCCTTTAGTTACTGTTCCAAACGCATCGATTACAATTGGTATAATTGTCACCTGCATGTTCCACAGTATTTTCTTCTTGTTCTTGTTCTTGTTATTATTATTATTATTATTATTATTATTATTTACTCCTTGAGAGTTTTACACATCTGTTGTTGCTGGTGGTCTTTCACTGAAGTTGGAGTGACAGCAAGTCTCCTCAAACTCCAGGACTCTTCTCAGTATTATTATCATTATCACGCTCCTTGTGAGTTTTTATGCGACAGCGTTAGTTGATTGTCTTCATCTGGAATCAGAATGACAGTAAATTTTCTCAGGTCTCCAGGACTTTTCTCAGTATTCTGCTTGATCTTTGTAGAAGTCACTACTCTAACGTGCAGAATAAACAACATGAACAACACTTACCGGTTCAGCAGCCTCAGCTGGCAGACAAAAAAGTAAAATGAGCGGTAACCCAATCCCGAACCGGTAACATATTATGCAAGCCAGTGTATACACACACATAGTATACCCGTTCACTGGACCAGCAACCAATCACACCCCGGAGAATGGACTTTGCCACCCCAGAGCAATGGAATGCCCCAACGTCCATATAATCTCGCCTCAAGTCGTTGCATTGCTTTTTAACGCAAGCGAGTATTTACTCACTGCTAACGAGCATTACGAACAAATTCAAACAATTTTAACTACTATTATTATCAACTCCTTGAGAATATTTTACATCGGTTTTAGCTGATGGTTTTTCACTAGAGTTTGAGTGACAGCAAGTCTCCTCTAGTCTCCAGGACTCTTCTTAGTATTCTGGCCTTTCTCAATAATGGATGGTCTCCACTCGTCTGCACACTTCCAAGTCCTCCAATCCCTTTGGTAATCTTTTTGTTACTGTAACAAAAGAACCAATCACAACTGGTATAATTGTAAATTTTATGTTCCATAGTTTTTTTCAAATCCCTAGCAAGGTCGAGATACTTATCCTTCTTTTTGCATTCTTTCGGTTTTATTCTGTGGTCAGCAGGGACAGCAAAGTCGACAATTTTGTGAATTCTCTTCTTTTTTTTTTTTAGTTGTAATTAGGTCTGGTCTTCTGGCCGAGATTAGGTGATCTGTCCATATGTCAAAGTCCCATACGAGTTTATATGCATCATTGTCTTGGACAGATGCTACAACATAGTTCTGTTTCGTGTAAATTTCTAGTTCTCCTAAATTTTTACTTTCATCACCACTTGGTTGAAGGGGTCAGTCTCCAAGATGCCCTCGTATTCGTACGTTCCCTTTTCTTCGCGCGTTCTAATCTTGTTTCCATTCCGTCAGTCAGATGTCGTTTACCACTTTTCATTAATAGCATGGCGCATTTTTCCCAGCCAAATTCCTTTCCTATGTCCTGACTGTTTATTCTAATTGCGTGTATTTGTTTTCAGTACTTTTCTTCAGTTTTTGCAAATAGTTTGATGTCATTCAATGTACATTAGGTGATTGATCTTTTCTTGCGATCTACTAAGTTTATATCCGGTGGTGCCTTTTCCAACCATGAGGTCAAGTGGCATCATGGTAATTATAAATAGTAATATTGATAGTGCATCTTCTTGAAATATATCTCTTTGGGTCTTTGCTTCAGCTAAGCTTCTTCCTCTTGCTGTCAATTCCACTCCCCAGGTTTTCACGGTTTTCTTGATCCTATTTACCCAACCCCTCCGCTCGGGCAGGATATGTAAAAAGATCAATTTTTAAGTGGAGCTAAACGGGTTTGAATTCAGAATTTTCCTTCTCCGAGACTAGTTGCCTCACCAAGGCTGAAGAACTTAGTCTGCCCTACTATCTACCCATAGCTGGAGGGAGAATAATTGGATTCATCTCTTTCCCAAGGGCATTAGTGCTATGTCCAGGATTTGAACTCGTGTCGCCGTGTCCATTTCCTACGACGATAACCATTACACCACGGGCACGATTTTCTTGATAAAGTTTATGACTTCATCTAATGTTTGGTATATTTTGCAGCAATTTTTTACCCAGCTTTGCGGAACCATATCATATGCTTCTGTGTAGTCAATCGAGGCCATACCTCGATTTTTCAGTCTGGTCTTGCTCTCGTTAAGAACGTGCTGATCTATTTAAAATAACTTTGCTGTGCTTCAAGATCCTTTGTCGCATCCTTTTTGTTCCTTAGGGGACAATCTGCGGCTTGTTAGCGAGTAGTAAATATCTTCCCTTATTGGCCTTGTTGATATTTTCCACACTGTTGGTAGGCAGGTTATGGGTCTGTAGTTGTCTGGGGCGGTTCCATTTCATGGGTACTTTTGGGTCAATGTTGTCTTTTCTTTGGTCATCCATTCGGGTATGTGTACCCCTTTTAGGCATCTTTTCATTTTTAGTGCTAGTCTGTCGGGAATGATTGTGAATTTCTTAAACCAGAAACTATGTATTCCATCTTACCCTGGTGCTTTACTGTTTGATGTTTTTTAGTCTCGTTTTGACTAAATCAATGTGTATTTCCGCTTTCGGGCTTTCTTCAAGCTCTTCTAATTCATTTGTCATATTGTTTATCCATTCAGCTTTTACTTTATGCTTTTGGTTGCCATATTTTAGTCCAAAATTGTTCAGTTTCTCTTGAATCCAGTTATTGGTATGATTTCGTGTCATCTTCTCCCAGTTGTTGGCAGAATTTTCTGTTATGTTTTGGAATGTCCCGTTTTGTCAGTATTGCTTTACTCTTTTTCTATATCTCTTTAATCTTCCTTCTTTCGTCAGTACTATCTAGTTTATTTCTTCAACTTGTATTGTTACTTGTTCTTATATTGCCTTTTCCTTTTTTTTTTCTCTACAGGATCCAGCGTCTTACTTTGTTTTATCATTTTGGCCTTTTTTCGTAAAGATTTTATTTGCATTTCCAGTTGAATGTCCCGTCCTGATTTTGATTTTTCCTTCGTTCTTTTTGAGGGGATCTCAATTTTCTCACAAACTAATTTCACCCCAGCATAGGTTATATTGTTCCTTGATATAAAAGGTAGTACTTGATTTATTTTATTCGTTTCCGTTTTTACTGTTCTCCATTCTATGTTTCTTAGTAATGGTAAGGTAGTCTTTTGCCTATTTAAGTTTTCAAGATTTACCTTTTATTCTTGAGTTAGTGTTTCCTCAGAGATGTTTGATTGTGCGTTGTTTAGTTGTGTGTCGTTTCTATTTTCCGAAGTGAGCGGTTCATTTGTGTTTGTATGTTTTTGTTTGTTAATTCTTGATGTGTCTGGTACGGTATTATTATCTTGTTCATTATTTATCTTCTAATGTATTTCTAGTATTTCAATGTTAGAAAACTAACCTTTCATTGTTATTGTTCTGACTTAATCGGCAAGTCTTTGACTTGTTGTCTGAAAACTAGCGCATTCTTGCCAGATCTCTATCATTCTTTTCCGACATCCTCTTTGTGTAGGTTTGCTCCTAAAATAGTAATGTATAGTAATTTGGTTGTCTTCCCTAGACCATCTTTTCTGTTTACGTCTCTGGTTTATGGGGTTCCTTAAATCATCATTCGTGTACCTGAAAAAAGAACAGCTACATTCGCAGGAGGACGATCGGAAATCCCATCTTGACCATCTGGAGAACACCTGCCGATCATAACACTCAACCTTTTTAACTAAGTTGAAATTCGTTATCATGCTATTTTTAGGCCTTATTTCTCGATTGGGTACCTGATCTATCTTTGGGTGTTCTTTTCTCACCTTTATTATTTATATTTACTGCCCTATTTTGAGATTTTATTTCCGCTATGGGGGGTCATTTTTAACAAAGATTAGGCTCCTGATGTCTTTCCAGTTGTACTGAGGAGGGTAATTGTTCTTGCTTAACGCCGAGTATTCACTGAGCTCCAGACGGCGCTAGTTAAAAAGGCATGCTCCCAGTTCCGGATCCGTATCGAAGCGGTGAAGGTGGCAACATTGAATTGAAGTCAGCTCTACTACATATTCAAGTTACCTGAATTGAGTTTTCAATAAAAGTTTTAAAATAAAGCTGTAGTATTGTTTTTTTAAGACGGCAAATTTATCGTTCCACCCTGTATTGTTGAAACTGAAAATTTATACACAATTCAATCGTTTCAAGTAAATTTTTGAATAGGATTTAAACAATTATAGCATGAAGTAATTATTGTTGATACTAATAATTCATACACAATTATATCGTTTCAGATAACATTTGAATATGATTTAAACAATTATTGCTTGAAGTAATTATTATTGATAATAATAATTTGTACACAATTATACCGTTTCAAATAACTTTTGAATAGGATTTAAACATTTATAGCTTGATGTGTTTATTGTTGATACTAATAATTTATACACAATTACATCGTTGCAAATAACTTTTGAATAGTATTTAAACAATTATTTCTTGAAATAATTATAGTTGATACTGATAATTTATGCACAATTATGTCGTTTCAAATAACTTTTGAATAGGATTTAAACAATAATAGCTTGATATGATTATTGTTGATACTGATAATTTATACACAATTATATCGTTTCAAAAAAAACTTTTGAATAGGATTTGAACAATTATTGCTTGAAGAAATTATTGTTGATACTGATAATTTATACACAATTATATTGTTTCAAGTTGACTTTTGAATAGGATTTATATAATTATTGCTTGAAGTAATTATTATTGTTACTGATAATTTATACACAATTATATCATTTCAAATAACATTTGAATAGAATTTAAACAATTATTGCTTGAAGTAATTATTATTGTTACTGATAATTTATACACAATTATATCGTTTCAAGTTGACTTCTGAATAACATTTAAACAATTATAGCTTGAAGTAACAATTTTCAATACTAATAATTTATACAGGACTATATCGTTTCAAGTAACTTTTGAATAGAATTCGAACTATTATAGCTTGAAACAATTATTTTTTAATAATAATAATTTATACACAATTCATTTGTTTCATGTAACTTTTGATTTGCATTCAAGCAACTATTTCTTGAAGAAACTATTTTTGATACTAATAATTTATACACAGTTATAATCGTTGCAAGTATTTTTTAAATTAATAATAAGCATTTGTTTACGCAGTTATACGGTTTCTTTTATTGCTGTTTAATGCAAATGATTTGTTCACAGTTAAATGGTTTCAATATCACAATTCTACACTAAAAGAAAGGAGTTCCCGAGGTGTAGTGTGTAAAGTGCTGGTATGCAATATCATAGTAAGCAGACTGGAACATTCTGTTCCCTTTTGGATTTATACATTTTTGAAAGTTATTTAAATGCTTATCCCCACCCCAAACTATGGGTCAAATAGCTTGACAACTGTGTTCTCCAAGGATGGCTTTGAAAAGGTCGAAATGCGTTTAAAAACTAACAAAATTAACCACACATATAATTTCCAAAATAAATAAGAAGCTAAAAAAATTAATAAATGAATAAAAACCCAAAGAAAATCGGCTTACTTATTTTACGAGAAAAAAGATGCTTTTTCCTCTCTTTCTTTAGACATTCAAATCAACAAATTGCTTATTATATTTTTCATTCAGATTCCTTATACATGTAATACCTTTGAACTTATTTCTGGATTCAATGAATGTGTTAAATTATCATCTGCTGATTCATGCAGAAATATACATATATATATATATATATATACTGGATACATTCCGACGCAATGATAAAGACGCAGGAAAACTTCTTTAACAAAATATGTACCTCTCACTTTATTGTAAGGGCTCGAAAAGGGTTACTCAAGGTTTGCATGTGAGAGGGAGCTGGTGACCGAACATAAACTGTAATATTTTGACCCCCACTCTTATGGCCGTCAACGTTGTCTTTCTCGTTCTCCTGATGCTCAACCGGACGCCCTGGAGTTCACTCTGCTTTCTTTACTGCATCTTATCAGCAACTTCTCTGGACCCAAACTCATCAGGGCCCCAAGCCCCTTCGGCCTGGTGTGGGTTTCCCTATCACATCTTGTCTATAACTCCGTCTCCAACTCTAACTGGAACTGGAACTTCTGTCTTGACTGAGTTATATAATAGTTCAACGCCCACTTGATCGCCCACTCGATCTTTGGAATCGAATGTTGGATCGTCGTCAAGCGGAAATAACTGTCATGCAGTTCAGAGGTCACTCTCTTCCGGTGCATCAGTCTATGAGTGTACCATGGGAATTTTTTTAGCTCGTCCCATCTCATCAGCCAATTTCCGCCCACGCGATTTCCTCTCATAACTGCCATTAGAATGTGTCACTTCCTTCCGGTGCATCACCTTGGAATGGCATTTTTGGCTGGGTCAAAGGCCAAAATACAATAAATGTACTTGCACGAGTTGCACTGAAAAGTTCTCGGCCTGACAAAAAAAGTATGATCTGAAACAATCATTCGTACATCAAACACCCTTGGCAGATAGTTTCTCTATATATACTTATACCAATAATTCTGCCTTCAAATATAAAACAAATGAACATTTAAAAATGTCATTCTCTTCTTTGTTGAAACAAGAACTTCTAAGAATCCTAAATTCTTCCAGGCTGGTTTTCTATAGTTTTTAAAACTTTAGATAAATTCATGTTAATCATATTCATTGTCATTATCAGCCTTATTTAACCTTATCACCTTGGGCCTCTCCGCTTCTTACTATTGGCCAAGTAGGCTGGGGCTGCAGAATACACCGACTCCATCTCTGCAGAGAGGTAAGACTCTCAAACAAGTGTCCTGGATATATCACTAAACAATGTTAGGGTAAGGCTCCAGTAATGCTGGAGCTTTTTGGAATGTTGAATACCTCTTTATTGCCATCGCTCTCGGGTCGGAGTGGTAGGACCTGATAGGACCCTATCTATGGGTTAAATTGAACGAAACGCTAAACTTATGCTAAACGGAACTGTTTGAAAAAGAACATTTTTGACATTTAAACTGCTTACTTATGCTAAACAGAATTGTTTTAAATAGAACTGTTTATAAGTATAAAATTCAATTTGGCATTAAATAACTTACAATGGTTGATATGATTTGAAACCAAATCCAACGTTCTTACTCTCATCAACCTTTAAAAAAAGAAGATAATCTTTGCATCGAATATATATACAACTTATACAATAACTATTTAAAGAAAAATGTTCTGTTAAGCAAATCATAATATATATATTTACAAACCCATCCGCTCAGGCAGGATATGACACACGGTCAATTTTTAAGCGGAGTTTAACAGGTTTTGGATTCAGAGTTTTCCTTCTCCTAGACTAATTGCCTCACCAAGGCTGAAGAACCCAGTCTGTCCTACTATTTACCCATTGCTGGAGGGAGAATAATTGGATTCATACCTTTCCCAAGTGCGATGTGAAATGCAATCAGTCTCGTCCAGGATTTGAACTCGTGTCGCTGTGTGCATTTCCTATGACGATAACCATTACACCACAGGCACCTCCAATTCATCATATAGTTCCCCGAAATGGTCTCTTAAATTTTGTTCAAAACTTTAAATTGGATGATTTCAGAAATAATCAGAAATTGATAGAACTATTGATTTTATTTGGCAATTTCTTCCAGAAATATCATAATCTATTAGCAATAAAGCTCAATTCTTTTTTTTAAAACTATGTTGACAATAAAATCTTAGTTCGATGAGAAAGGTGGGGTACATTTTCATTACTCCAAGGTCCACTCTGACCTGTTTTGTTAGTACTTGTCAGTATCCCATCAATGGTTCAATTCGAAAGGCTTGATCATTTATAATACAGGAAACTATCAATGACAAATGGAACAATTAGTATACGAAAGTAATATTTGAAATAATTTAACTGTGTGTAAATAAAACTATTAGTGTTGGCAATACTAGAAAGCATTTAACTTTGGACAAAAAAATGAGCCTTGGCTCGCTTAAAAGTTTTAACATAAAAAACTATTCGTTTGCAAATTATATTTATTTATTATACATTGGCCTAGTGGGAAGAGTGTTTGCCAATGGTCCGGGACACATGGGTTCAATCCCAGGTCGCGTCATACCAAAGACTTTGAAAATGGTACTCGATACCTCCTTTCTTAACACTTAGCTATATAAGGTACGTATCGAGGTTAAATTGGAGTAATCCAGGGAAAGGAGGAGCGCCTTCCCCTTCAGCTCGGTGTAGTAGCTATTGAAAAGGGAGCCTTCTGATCACCCTCGACTACGGTCACCAACTTTACTTTACTTTTTAATATATATAAATAGACAGAGTTTGGCATTCAATTTGCCTAACACTTGTGATTTATCGTAAAACACAACCAACCAACCAACTTTCTCTCTCTCTTAATACACACACACACACACACACACACACACACATATATATATATATATATATAATTTTTATACTTATACCAATAATTTTGACGATGTGAAAAAAGAGATGATACAATTTGTAAATGAAAAACATCTACACTTACTGATATCTGGTGGAAAATTCGGTAAAGTAAAGACCAAAAAATTCGTACTGCTTGAAATCATCCATCAGCACCGCAATGCCTAGCCAAAAGAAAAGACATCAACAGAATCCCCTAAAGTGAAACGTAAAAGTCTTCAATACACTATGTAGTTATTAACTTTCTGTTTCTCTATCTATCAATCTCCCCTCTCTCTTTGTCTCTCTCTCTCTCTATATATATATATATATATATATATGAACTTAATAATACAATTAGAATCGTCACTAAAACCGAATAAAAATAGGATATCAGATGCAAATACTAATTTCGCCTATCATTTTCATGCATTGTAACAAATCATCAGACAAAAAAAGTCCTTTTTTTTTTTGCAAAGTTAAATTTACTTTATATTCTTAAGTAAAAACTGCTAACCCTGACACCCTACCATCAGCAAGGTTGCTGTTTCTGCAGATTTTGTGAGGTGTAAGGGCTTAACATCTCAGCATTTTACGGTTATGAATTCTTTTTTTTTTTTTACTTTTAATAATTTTATTTTTGATAAGATTTAAAACCTATATTTCCCCAAAATAGCCTCTTAAAGAAGAAGGCCGGAGGACATATCGACCGAAACGTTGTGGAAATAACAATAAAGATGAAGATAATAGTCCGAAAACCCTTAATGATAAAAAGTATACGTATTGTCTCTTAAAAATAAAAAAATTGCGCAATGCGTAGCTAAAAAAACAAAACAAAACACTGCCAGAGGACTAAGTAAACGAAGAAAGGGCTCGATACAATGTTGAGCAAATTGTAATTAAGTAACCGAATGGGTCAGGCGAAATCTATCTAGATTTCACCTTCCCGGATCATCAAGAAGAAACTTCATCCTGATGATCCGGAAAGGTGAAACTTTGGTAGATTTCGTCTGACCCATTATGTTGTATTTTGACCCTTTGATCCGACCCAAAATGTCATTCAAGGTGATGCACCGGAAGGAAGTGACACATTCCAATGACAGTTATTTGAGGAAATTGCGTGGGCGGAAATTGGCTGATGAAATGGGACGAGCTAAAAAAATTCCCATGGTACACTCATAGACTGATGCACCGGAAGAGAGTGACCTCTGAATTGCATGACAGTTATTTCCGCTTGATTAAGCATTCGATTTCAAAGATCAAGTGGGCGTCGAACGATTATATAATTCAGTTGAGTTCGACGTGCCAGCGGAGTTGCCAGTAGAGTTCCAGACAGTTCGAGGTGAGATGTGGTAGGGAAAGCCACACCCGACCGAGGGGGCCCTCAGGAACCCCGATGGAGTTTGGGGTCCAGAGAAGATGCTGATAAGATGCAGTAAAGAAAGCCAGCATCCAGCAGAGGGGGCCGTAGGCTTTCGGCTGAGCAGCGCTCGAGAACAATAAAGACACAACGTGACGGTCATAACAGTGGCGTCAAAATATTACGGTTTATGTTTGGTCTCCAGGTCCCTCTCACACGCAAACCTTGAACAACCCTTTCGAACCCTTGCAATAAAGTGAGAGGTAAATATTTTTATAAAGAAGTCTTCCTGTGTCGTTCATTACTACGTCTGATTAATTTATTGCGTCAGTATGTATCCTGGATGAACATGTATATAAGCATATTTATTATGTGAGTATATAACAATTAGATACTTATATATATATATATATATATATATATATATATATATATATATATATATATATCATCATCATCATCAATTCGTGCCGCTAGCACAGATATCCTTGACCCTATCTCGCCACTTCTCCCTATCGTTCATCGCCTCTGGCAGGTCTTAGGGTTACATCCCGTATCCTCACATAGCTGCTGAATATATGTTCGAGCTGGTCGTCCTGCATTTGCCCGGCCATATGTGGGGTTCCATTGGAGTACGTCGCTTAAGAGATCGTCCCTGCTTCTCCAGCAGTGTCCTGCATATCTGGTTTGTCTAACTTGGATAGTTTTCGTGATGGGAGGCAGATGACCGTATAGTTGGTGCCTTGTAGGGTATTGCCGCCAGGACTTGTTCAATATTGCTAGTAGCATTATTGCGAAATTGCCGTCTAGTTTTTTCTCCAGCCGTTTAGTTAGCGTCCAAGTAGTGCATCCATACAGCAGTATTGATACGACCGCTGCCTACGGTGTACAAATTAAACCTGTCATATAAGTTGACTTAAAAATTCTGGTTTTAATCAACATCTACTATTCTAGTTGACCCTCAAACATTCAGTTTTGCTATTGTGACCCTCCAGTTTGTAGCGACACAAGGTGCATTTGCTCTTTGGAATGGCGTGTGACATTGTGTTAAGATAATAACATATATGTGTGAATGTTTTTGTATTTTTTATTAATCACTGTTAATTTGTTAAAAATGTTCCCATAAGTTTCTGCGGTAACTGTTTGTGGTTGCCTGCAGGTACTTTATCGATCGTTAGGAGTATTGTCCTACCGGTTGACCTCAGTGTTGTAAAGGTTTGAAATTTAAAGCTGCAATTGACCGGCTTTTTGTAGAGATTTTTTTTCTTTTTTTTAGCCTTAAAAGTCGATTTGTATACCGCAATTTTCGGTACTTATATACGAACACCGGAAAAATTATGGATATTTTACTAATAATTAATATTTTATGAGCATGGACAACGGACAACGGAATGAGAACAATCTTGACCTGAGTATTGATCTTATTTATCCAACCCCTCCGCTCGGGCAGGATATGACACAAGGTCAATTTTTAAGCGGAGTTTAACAGGTTTTGGATTCAGAGTTTTACTTCACCTAGACTAATTGCCTCACCAAGGCTGAAGAACCTAGTCTGTCCTACTATTTAACCATAGCTGGAGGGAGAATAATTGGATTCATACCTTTCCCAAGGGTATTAGTGCTATGTGAAATGCAATCAGTCTCGTTCAGGATTTGAACTCGTGTCGCCTTGTGCATTTCCTACGACGATAACCATTACACCACGGGCACCTCTTTGACCTGAGTATTGATAGATGTTATATTTAGGAAGGTAGTGTAACTGAACATTGGTAGTGAATTCAAGTCTTACTAGGTGCAGATTGACTAAAGGGCCTACTATAAAATTCCCTTTGCACAGTCAGCTGGGGCTGTAGAATACACTGACTGCACCTCTGCAGAAGGCTAAGACCCCCCTAACGAGTGTCCTGGATATGACACTAAACAATCTGATGGTGAGGTTCCAGCAGTGCTGGAGCTTTGGGGAATGTGGAGTACCCCTTCATTGCCATTGCTCCCAGGTCCACTCTGGCCCGAAGTGGTAGTACCTGATAAGGGTCCTATCAAAGGGTTAAATTGAATTGACAGTATACTTATGCTAAAATGAATTGTTTGAGTAAAACTGAATAGTTTGAAATAGAAATGATTTTTACAATTAAACTTACATTTAAACTGCGTGCTTATGCTTAACTGAATTATTTAAAATAGAACTGTTTTTCGACATTAAAACTGTATCTACACTTGACCGAATTGTTACATATAAATGCTTGAATAGTTAGATATGGAAATGTTTTTGACCATTAAACTGTGTACTTATGCTAAACTGAATTTTTTAAAAGTGGAACAGATTATTTGCATGGGGGTGGATTTGGAGTTAAATAACCTACAAAGGTTGATATGCCTCAAAACCCAACAAACAAAACCAAACCAAACTACAAAATTCTCTGAATGTTACTGCTTTAGAATGACATTTAAAGAAACCTGGAAGTCTTAAATGGTTGAAATCTTATGATGACAACAGCAAACAAGATGGAGACAATAGACTGAGTATGTATTGACAAAAACTCTTCAAAACATATAGAATGTTTTACAAGGATAATTTTTTAGCTGAGTCCTGTTGATTTTAATTCAGTGTTGTTCTTTCTCCTAGATCGGTTGCCTTACAAGAGCTAGCGAACCAGCCTGACCTAAAAGTTACCCATGGCTGATGATAGGAGAGATAGATTAATGTTTTTTTTTTTCCCAAGGGCATTAGCCCAGAATGGAACACATATAGCCTTGTCCAATATTCGAATTTTGGTCGCCATTTCTATTTTAAACGACAAAACCTTGACACTAAAAGCGCCTCAACAACTTGAATATTGTTTAGGCCAACTATCTTAATAAAGATGAAGCACAAATGTCACGATGATGGGCAGAAAAATTAGAGGTCAATCAATCACCACGATTGAATAAAACTTTGAGACAGAAAAGTTATTTTCTCGAGAAAGAAGTTGCTTCGTTAAATTGTCGAGAGAATACATTTCCTGGGAGTAGACAAAAAGATCCGGTAGGAGATGAATTTTGACAGTCTTAGGTGGGGCGGTGATTGGGTAGACTTAGTGCCGAGTGGATAAATATTCCCAGGAGAATCCGGATATAAATCGCTACCCTATTGGCTTTTTTTTTTTTTATCTCAATCCACTGCAGAACCCAGGTCCACCAATTGTCCGTTAAACATTAGGAATAATTGTCCGAATTCAGTCACGCTAGCCCATATGGTTTTGATAAGATAGATTCAGTTTAGAAATCCTCCTTGACCAGTTGACTAAACAATGATTGCACTGAAACTCTCTACTATTTTCAACCATTAGCCAGTCGGCTGGGGCTGTAGAATATGCCGACTGCTCCTCTGAAGATGGGTAAGACCCCAACCCCAAATGAGTGTCCTGATATGACACAAAACAATGTGATGCTGAGGTTCCAGCATTGCTGGAGCTTTGGGGAATGTGGAGCAGCCCTTCATTGTCATTGCTCCCAAGTTCACTCTAGCCCGGAATGGTAGAACCTGAGAGGGCCCTATCAATGGGTTAAATAGAACTAAACTGCTTACTTATGCTAAACTGAATTATTTGAATGAGAACTGTTTGACTATACTGAATAGGTTGAAATAGAAATGTTTTTGACAATTAACTGTATTTTCATTTAAACTGCGTGCTTATGCTAAACTGAATTATTTGAAATGGAACTGTTTTTGACTTTGAAACTCTACTTACACTGAACTGATTTGTTTAATATAGAACTGTTTTGACATTTAACTGTGTACTCATACAAAACTGAATTAGCTGAATTAGAACTGCTTGACTAAATTGAGTTGCTTGAAATAGACATGTTTTTCACATTTAAACTGTGTACTTATGCTAAAGTGAATTGTTTAAAATAGAACTATTTTCATAAAAATGAATTTGCCGTTAAATAACCTACAAAGGTTGATATGTCATAAAACCCAAACAACCGGAACCTGAAATTATTTTCATCCCGGGAGGGAAAGGAGATTCATGCCTTTGCCTGGGAAAGATAACGCAAATCGACTGGTTAGAATTTAACGTGACTTGCTGGTTCCATTTTCCACGTTGGATCATGCATTCGTAATAACAGTCTTTTCAGGTTCAAAGAGAACATTAATCATCCCATTAAACAATTATAACTTCAAGTAACAATTCTTAATACAAACAATTTATAAGCCGTCAAGGATAGTTATCGAATGTAAATCGATTTAAACCATAAAAGGGACATAAACAGGTACAACTATTCTGGGTTAGAGTGTACTGGGAGTAATAGCAATAAAGAGTATTCAGAATTTTTGAGATCTCCAGAAATGGTGCCTAATCATCAGATAGAGTGTTCGTGTCAGACCCAGGATATACATTTTATCTTGGGGGCCGTCCTAGCCCTATAATGGGGATATAATCAGCGTATTCTAAGCCAATCTCATGTCGTAGTCAAAGTAATCAATTTCTCTTCAATTACTGGATTTCATTCTTATCTTGTTTCACCGAATGCTAAACTAATTTAAACTTGGTAATGTTGTAATGATGCTTTACAAAAACACGAAAGCAATGCTTCCCTCACTTGATGAAGACACTGGAGTCCTGTAAGGAGGTACATTAGTAGGACATATGGCACTGTGGATAAGGCGTTTGATTTAAGTGTGCATCTGGTTCGTTGGTTGGTTGGTTTTAAAGCATATCAACCTTTCCAGGTTATAGAACCAAATCCATTTTTATGGAAATAATCAGTTCTATTTCAAACAATTCAGTTTAGCTTGAGTACACAACTTAATTGTCAGAAACGTTTCTATTTCAAGCTATTCAGTTTATCCAAACAGTTCTAATTCAGCTAATTAGGTTTAGTATAAGTACAGATTTTGTTTACACACCGTTAAATGTCAAAACAGTTCTATATTTAACAATTCAGTTAAGTCTAAGTACAGTTTCAATGTAAAAAACAGTTCCATCTCAAACAATTCAGTTCAGCATAAGCACGCAGTTTAAATATAAGTACGGTTTAATTGTCAAAAACATTTCTATTTCAACCTCTTCAGTTTAGCCAAACAGTTCTAATTCAAAAAATTCAGTTTAACATTTGTACGCAGTCTAGTTCTATTTAACCCATACATAGGGCCCTATCAGGTTATACCATTCTTGGCCAGAGGGGACAAGGGAGAAATAGCAGTGAAGGGTTCTCCACATTCCCCAAAACTCCAGCAACACTGGAAACTCACCATCAGATTGTTTAGCGTCATATCAAGACACTCATTTGGGGGGATGTCTAACTCCTCTGCAGAGGTGCAGTCAGTGTATTCTTCACCCCCAGCCGACTGGGCAAGATGTGCGTCTGGGGGAATTCATCATGGAGTTCAATCCCAACTACTGATTAGAATAACAAGAAATATATACTACAGCTTAACAGCGTTCATTGATTTACTAAAAGAAGATGGTTTCACATTTAAAAAAGTCAAGAAACAGATGATATCCTGCAGAAACTAAGATAGATGCAGACTACGTAAATTATTTAGCGCTTCTTACAAATACACCAGTCAAAGCAGAATCCATACTGCATAGTCTAGAGAATGCAGTAGAAGGCATTAGCCTAAAAGGGAATACAAATAAAACAAAACACATAGGTTTTTAAAAGAAAAAAGTAACCAACTTCACTCTAAGTCGTATGATTTTGCAATTAATGGACCTTTTCATATAATTAGATAACAACATCTCATCAACTGAATATAATGTCCACATATGCCTAGCGAAGGCGGGGGGTGCGATTGACAGGGAATCAATCATAGAGAAATCTAATCTATCCGATAGAATAAAAAGGAATATCATCCAAACTGTAGTTATGTCAATACTACTATTGGGAAGCACCACATGGACGCTCTGAAAACGTATAGAGAAAGAGATAGATGGGAACTACACGAGAATATTGTGTACCTCTTGAAGAAATCCCGGATAAAGCATTCCAAAAATCAGCAGTTGTACGTCCACTTGCTTCCTATCAGTTAAATTATTCAAGTAAGACGAACAAGGCATGCGAAGCATTGTTGGAGAAGCTAGGAAGAACTCATATTGTATAATGACCCTTGACCAAGCAGTCAATCAGATGCATCTGTGTAAATAAGCGGAAGAAGAAGCGGAAGCAAGTAGGCGTTATGAAAGAATATTGGAAGTTGCCGGTGGCAGTTGAGTCAGGTGATAACAAGAAGGCCAGAGCGAGGGCCAGCTTGTAGACTGAGGGCTCTGTCCCTCAGCGACCACCGGTTAAGCAACCCCAGCAAAGATGAGGAAGAAATGCTGATATGGCCAAGAAAAGAAGTTGGGTCAATATAGCAGTCTGTCCCTGTCTCCCATCATCTCTCACACACAACAGAAACATCAACCCTCTCGAGAATAAAGTGTGAGGGATACATATCTTTATAAAGAAGTGTTTTCGTTCGTTTACTGAAGTTCGTAATTTATGTTTGATTAAAGCTGTAATGAATCTGATCGAAGAATTCAACATGCAAGAACGAAACCGAACGAACGAGACACAAGAAATGGAGAGACGGAGAAAAAAATTCAACAGACCAACAAGAAAAAAGAACAAAGAGAATATGCAACAGACTTGGAGAAAGAAGAAAACCAGAACAGACCAACAACGAAAAACAGAAAAGATGAAACAAAAAGAAGGAAAAAAAAAAGTGAAATACTTCAAAGTCTGTACGTAAATTGTTCATTCTTATATTGTAATTTGTTTCCCCTGTCATTCATATTAGGGTTTTTGTGCTGAAAGAATTTGAAATGATTATTAAAAAAAGTAATAATGACAAATGGGAAGTAAAATGAGGCTTGTAAACTTACATATTAATGTTATTTGGCATTTCTAAAAGATAAAATAGAAATAATTTTAGGAAAACAAAAACGATTGAGACCTACATATAAAGCTTCGAAGAATGATGAAAACTTCTATATGTAATGCAGAAAGGAAGTAAGGGAGAGAGAAAAAAGAGGGAAACATACAAGCAGGTTTCTGTGAAAATAAAATAAAGAAAGATGGCCCTTGTGAACAGATATATTGTCCTATGTTAAAATGATTGACGGGTCATAATGTAAACTTCCACCTAGGATTTTTAATTTTAATTTTTATGAATTAATTTGATAGTAAACACAAATTTTATAGTAACTTATGGATGCTGTCGTAACGCATAGTGAATTGAAATTAGGAGTTTAATCCGAGCTGTGGAAGATTTCGGCGAATCAATGATATATTTGTCATGAGAATGCTCGTACCCCTTTTGATCCGTAGTTAGGACTGTGGAACGGGTTCGATGTTTGAAAAGTTGTGGAAAATTGGTGAAGGTCTCTCCTTAGAATGGGATCGAGAAAATATGAGGTGCTGTTTAGAGGTCAGACCGAGTTGTGAAGGTCCCCCTGGAATGGGGTTGAGAATTTTTGGGGTTTGTTAGGAAGCCAGACTGTTGTGTTGGGTATAACCAATACCAGGCTTTGTGAAGGTCTCTTCCTGGGAGGGGACGAGAATTTGAGGTGCTGGTTATTGGTTTGGCCAGCGTTTTGTGAATTCCGCTAAGAATGGGTTGAGATTCCATTTGAGGTACTGGTTAGTGGCCAGACCTGGTTGTGAATGTCCCCCTGGTATGGATTTAAGAATTTTAGGAGTTTGTTTGGAGGCCAGATAGTTGTGTTGGATAGAAGCAATACCAGGCTTTGTGAAGGTCTCTTCCTGGGAGGGGCCGAGAATTTGAGGTAATAGTTTGTGGCCAGGCCAGCGTTTTGTGAATTCCCCTAAGAATGGGTTGAGATTCTATATGAGGTACTGGTTAGTGGACAGATCGGGTTGTGAAGGTTGAGAATTTTGGGGGTTTGTTAGGAGGCCAGACCGTTGTGTTGAAGAGGATATTTTAAAACAAGGGATGGGAGATTATGGAGTATGTGTGCAAAATCTTGACCTTTCTCGTTGTATGTACCGAAAAAAATATTCATTCGGTTTTGAATTGTTCTTGACGGAGAAATATACTTGACCAAATAGATGAATAAATAAGTAATCTCGTTAACTACTAAAAGAGAGTAAAAGGTCTGGGTTGCTTAGGAAAGAATCCCTTGGATATTGTAACTCGTTTTTGGAATTAAGCAAGAAACTAATATTGCGTTGTTGCGGTCGGAATTGTTAAAAATGAAGAAGGAATGTTATTGTAAAAGTTAAATTAACGAACCATGCTTGTTTTGTAGGTACACTTGTTAGAAATTGAATAACTGGGGTGCACGAACCCGTTGTTACTATATTAAGGTAAAGACAGAGAGAAGCAGATATAAGGTTAAAAAATAGCGAATGAGCATTTATAAAAACTGAAAACTGTTGAACACAACATAAAAAAAGAAAGAAAGAAAAACGAACATTTTTAGGGAAAATAGACAGTGCATAGATTGAACAAAAAGAAAAGCTGAACATTTATTTAAACCTTGCGAACTTTGATTGTGGACATATTGTAAGTGTTGTTTCGGCTTGCTCAGAATAGTTCAAAAATTAGTCAAGAAAAAGTGTTTGTTTGAGTTTAAAGGCGACATCAGAATTTTTTTTCTATTTCAGATAATGAAATTTGACGAAAACCATGAACAGGGGATTTGATAATAAGTTTATGAAGATTTAAAAATTATGTTGATTCTAAAATTTTTTTGGAAGATTAGGTTTTCGTGGAATAGGAAATACATTTTTTAAATTTCTGTTTTCGTGCAAATCCCGGACTGACTCGAGATTAGGACAGGGATTCATCCAAGTGGTGTTACGGATTGTTTTGGGATATACAGTAAGAAATAATTCTATAGAGGAATTCACCGTCCCGTGGATTTGTTGAAGGCTTTCAGATTGGAGTTCCAAGTTGATGGAATAAAGAAAAGAAAGGCGTCGCCTGCTCCAATATTTTGAGGATGATGTCTGAATCTTTCAGTCCCGATGAGGTTTTGGATTCGTGCATGATTCGGCGAAGTAAAACGAATTTGGAAAAGGCGAAGGGCCTATATCTTAGTAGCCACGAAAGTTCCTGATTACATTGAAAAGCAACCCGGCGAGGGTGTGATCAGGTAAAGCTTGTCCCTCAAGAGTTTACAGACCAATAGGCACGGTAACAAAAAATCAATTATGAAAAAAACTGAGTAACACATGTCTATTTTAGGTGGTTTACTGCATGCGTGTCAGATTGGGTTACATTTTGATGTATTGTTATTTTATGGAATTGTGATGCTTTGTTTTGGGCCATGATTTTTATGGATTTATGAGGAATGTTTTGGGCCTTGAAGATATTGTTTTTTAGTGTGTGGAATTCTTCAGTTACTCCAGATAGGAACCTGTTGAGCGAAGGATTAGGGCATAAGGAATCCAGGCGAAATGTATTGCTGGAATGACCAGGGTCACAAGGTTTGTGAGCAGAATTGGGGACCAGAGTATCGTATTTTTATGGTTTTGAGATTCTCCCAGGAATTGCAGAGGGCCCTATTGGAGAATGAGAGATGCATCAGTATTGTACTTTAATGCATGCATGCCGGGATAGCAAACCACGCAAAGAATTGTATGAAATAAATTTAGATAATAATTAGACTGGGCAAGTGTTACATAGTGAAAAGCTTGCCTTCTAATTGTATTAAGATTGTATTATTTTTGCTGTTGTTCAAGTAATTTCTTTTTATATCTTTGCTGTTGTTGTCCTTGAGCATTATTTGTAAGATGTGTGTGTGTGTGAGTTGGAAGGAGAGGGACGTGAGGAAAATGTCCACAAGTTGACATTTTGAAAAATAAGGCGGAAATGAATGTTGGCCAAGCCGTCAATCAGAGACGCACCTGTGTAAATAAGCCGAAGAAGAAGCGGAGGCAAGTGGGCACTATGAAATAATATTGACAGGTGCCGGCGGCAGTTGAGTCAGTTGGTAACAAGAAGGCCAGATCGAGGGCCACCTTGCAGACTGAGGGCTGTAGCTCTCAGTGACCACCGTTCGAGTAACCCAAGCCAAGATGCAGAAGAAGTGCTGCTATGTTCAAGGGAGGAAGTTGGGTCAACATTGCAGTCTGTCCCTGTCTCCACCCATCTCTCACACATCACAGAAACATCAACCCTTTCGAGAATAAAGTGTGAGAGATACATATTTTTAAAAAGAAATGTGTTCGTTCGTTCACTGAAGTTCGTAAATTATGTTTGATTATGTGTCCGTATATATTTATATTTGTATGTGGGTATACAACACTCAGGTGACGGTCTCTTACGGACACTTGCACGTGGACGTGCCACTGTTGAACCACCTTCAAAGAGGTAAGTATACTCCAGCATTGTGAAAACACAATTCGCAGTGCATATGACCTGCCAGGAGCGATTGATTATACGGATGGATGTCGAGTGATAGGCAGCAAAATCTCCACTCTCAGCTTGTATTGATCATGATCATCATGAAATATCGATAAACAACTCAAATTCTGTAAAATGAAAAAGAAAAAAAAAAGTTAGCAAATAAGTAAATATGTTCTGGGGTTGGACAAAATAATTGTAGTACGTGGAAATAGCAAACAAATGTATTTTAATAAGGTATCGGACTACTTTTGGCAGAAATTACAGCTTGAATTAAATGACGTATGGACTTATACAAAGTGTAAATGGTTCCAAAGGAATTTCTGTCCAGTCTTCAGTGAAAACAGTCTCAAGTTCATTCAGGGATGAAAAAGAACAAAAAAGTTAGCAATAAGTAAATAAATTTGATCTGATGAAATTTTAAAATAGATATGACTTTTGATCCTGCCATAAATGAAAACCGAGAATGTTACATTCTTCCACGGTGCTAAGGGGCCAGTTCTATAGTTTTCTATTCCGCTCAAAACACTTTGCAATATTAGTTTGTGAAAGGAGTGGTTTTTTGATTGCAGCCCTCCCGTGAAAACTGGCTTTGTGTGGCTCAGTTTTTGAGGTTTCTCCGGATGGTCATTAGGCTCTGCTCTAATTCTTGGAGCTGTATTCTTGTGATCCACGTATGAATCCGTCGATCCCTATCAGACAGCTTTCACTTTCTTCCCGAGTTTTGCTTCAGTAAGTAGTTTTTTTCCTTCTTTCTCAAATGCTGTCATCCCTTTCAAGACAGTTCATCCAGTTAAAGCAAATAACTCAGGGTTTTTTTGTAACACTAGCGCATGCCATACGAGCACCATCGAGTTGACCTCTTTTAAAGTCTGATCGATCTGCCATTTTAATGAATTCTGATTAATTTCTTCTGTTGATATCTGTAAATACACAATTTTAGTTAAATAAGACGAGAAAAATAAATAATAAATCAAATAACATAAAAATAAAATGTTGATGGTTTTATAGATGTTTCAAAATTATAATACTAGGGCTCTTTTGTCCAACAACTTTATATTAAATATATATGATTTGTAAACATTTTGTAACAAAAGGTGAATCAACTCTCTAATATATTGCAATATTTTTTCCGTCTGGCAGTTGGTCAATCAATAATATTCCTCTGATTCGTGGCTCTTCCGATTCCCCAGTTATTAGTAAAGTTAATGCTTGTGAGAATATCTATCCGAGTCCTTATCACCAATGTGAACATTATTGTATCCTTGATGACCTAACAATGAATAAACGAAATGAAAGACAAGCTTATTTACGCATAAAGGACCGTTCAATGCATAAATATTATACATATAAGAAGTCATGAATAGAATACACAAAGTGTCATATAAAATGAGCACATATTGTACTATGAACAAGGAGCATATAACTAGGATACAAAATGTATGTCTCACTAGTCAGTGGGGTTTAAGCATGTGAGCTTTACCTCGTTAATGACAATGTGAGATAAAGTAGCACGCCGGAGATTGGAGATATAGTCTCTCATCTGTTCAAAGAACCAATATGAAAAAAAGTACGTTTCTCCGTTTAAAGAACGTTAACAAAAATAATCGAAGTAGATTACGGGTATGATACGTGCCCACCATTTCTATGACACGCCGACAAATGTAAAAGAAAACCCATTCATTGTGTACCTAAATTGCTAATGTTATTCCGTTCACATTAGGACTGATACTCTCAGAAAAGGTATAAACGCTCTTCTCTCCTTAGCTATGGATTAAATAGTTATTTTAACTGTTTTCTATGTTTTGGCATTAAATAACCCAACAGCTTAGTTGGCTGCCGCTGTAGAAAAGATCGACGGCGTCTCTACTGATGGGTGAGACCCAACAAACGAGTGTCGATATAAAACCAAGCAATCTGATTATGAGACCATAATAATACTGGAGCTTGGGGGAATGCGGAAACCCCTTTATTGTCATCGTTCGTATGTTTACTCTGACTCGTAGTAGAAGGATCTGATAGGGTTAAATTTTAAGTTTTTGAAATAGGAGTGTTTGATCATTAAACTGCGTTTTTAAACAAATGGCTAATATTTAATTTAATTAGAAGTAACACATAGAAATACGTGGAACCATCTAATTTTGTTTTTTCTTTACAAAAAATATAAATCTAATATACATGTATAAAGCGGATTTGGCATTATATAACCTACGATAGATGATATGCCATAAAATTATACGAAACGAAAACATATGTGAATTAATTTTTATTTATTGTGGACTTTTTGTCCTCATCTTGGTAGTTTTTGTGTTGTTTTTTCTTTCACTACGTTTCGGCCAAATTTCACCTCTGGCCTTCTTCAGGTGATTTTTACCGCGACCTCGGATAGGAATGCTGAGTCTTGCAACCGTATCCCCAGTAATTACTGCCTTCCATAGTTGTTGTCAATCGCACCACGTTTTTGGCCAAGTAAACCTTGGAAGGCAGTAATTACTGTGAATACGGTTACAAGACTCAGCTTTCCTATCCGATGTCGCGGTAAAATCACCTGAAGAAGACCAGAGGTGAAATTTGGCCGAAACGTAGTGAAAGAAGAAACAACACAAAAAAAATACCAAGATGAGGACAAAAAGTCTGCAATAAATAAAAATTAATTCTCAAAATGATTCCAATTAAAAGACGAAAACATATCTATCTAATATATATGTCTCAAGTGGATTTGGCTCAAGATATCCTTCAATGGTTGATATCCCAGAAAAGCCAACCAGATCAAACCATATATATTTAGTATAGACGTATAAAGAGGATTTGGCATTAAATAACCAACATTGGTTGATATGCCATAAAATCCATCCAAACCAAACCAAACTGAACCAAATCATATATATCTTATATACATGTATAAAGATTATTTGGCATTAAATAACCTACAATAATTGATATGCCATAAAATCGAACCAAACCAAATCAAACTAAATTATGTATATGTAAACAAGTAAAAAAACGTTGGCAACAATTGTCGAGGGCGATGAGAAGGCTCCTTTTTCAATAGATACGACACTACGGTGTAGTGGAGGGTGCTTCCCTGGATTGCTCCACTTTACCCTTGATACAAACTTTATATTACTGAGTGTTAAGCAAGGAGGTATCAAGAACCATTTTAAAAGTCTTTGGTATGACCGACCTTGGATTGAACTCCCTGATATCTATATATATATGTAATATGTATGAAGAAAGAGGATTTGGCATTAAATCACCTACAATAGTTGATATGACTTAAAACCTAACCAAACAGAATTAATATATGTAAAAAGAGGATTTGGCATTAAATACCCTACACTGGTTGATATACCACAAAACCATAAAAAAACAAATAAACCAAGGAAAGTGATATTGCATTAGACAAAGTGACAAAACCAACTATTGCTAATAACTACTTATGTGGAATAGTAAAAAACATTTAATTATTTGGATAAAACAATCTAAATTTTTAAATGATTAAAACAAAAAGATATATCAAGCATCATTCTGATAACACAACCTTTCGTGTGAAAAATATCAAAATGATTTTTCTCATTCAATTTTTTTAATGTTACCATGCTTCTTTTTTGCATTTCAGCCCATTCTGGGTTATTTCGTTGCTTCTTTTCTCATAAACAGCCCAAGAAAAACAAAGTGGAAAAGATAAGACGAAAAAATCAGTGACGTTTTCTTATGGACACAAGCCCATAGACGTGCCACTCCTGGCCGACAGAAAAAAGACTAATATCAGCTCTGTGCGGACACAGTATACTGTCTAGAATACCTGACAGGAGCGATGAAAGTACCATGGTGTCTGTGTGACTTAATGAGGATGCTGATCGTGATATCTATCTATCTATGTAAAAGAAAACGCATTCATTGTCTTTGCCCAGTCGGCTTGGGCTGTAGAATACACCGACAACATCTTTGTAGAGGGGAAAGACTCCTCAACGAGTTTCCTGGATATGACGTTAAACAATCCGATGGTAAGGTTCTAGCGATCCTGGGGCTTTGGGGAATGTGAAGTACTCCTTCATTGCCACCGCTGCCTGGAATGGTAGTGTCTGACATAGTCATATCTATTGCTCAAATAGAACTAAACTGTTTACATATGCTAAACTGAATTACATGAAAAAGAACCGTTTTGAGATTTAAACAAAGTACTTATGCTAAAGTGAATATTTGAAATAGAACGCTTTTGACATTTAACTGTGTAAAAAAATCTGATACTAAAGTGAATTGTTTGAATAAGAACTGTCTCACTTTTACTTAATAGCTTGAAATAGAAATATTTTTGACAATTTAACTGTGAACTTATTAGGCTAAATTGAATTATTTGAAATAGAACTGAAATAGGCATTAAATAATCGGCAAAGGTTGATATGCCATAAAACCCGATTAAACAAGCAAACAAAGAAATATCATTCATTATCTCACTAAATTACTTATATTAATACGTTGTCTTTCGGACTGATACCCTTGGAAAACTTATTAACTTCCTTATATTCCCAGCTATTTTTTGAAACAGAAACACTTGTTTTTTATAATAATGGGTTTGGCATTAAATAATCTACAAAGGTTGATATGCCATAAAACCCAATTAAACAAACAAAGAAACATCATTCATTGTTTCACTAAATTGCTATTACTAATACGTTGTCTTTCGGACTGATACCCTTGGAAAACGTATTAACTTCCTTGTCTCCCCAGTTATTGTTTAAACAGAAACACTATTGTTTTTGTTTTTTTATAATAATGGGTTTGGCATTAAATAGTCTACAAAGGTTGATATGCCATAAAACCTAATCAAACAAACAAAGAAACATTATTCATTGTCTCAGGAAATTGCTATTACTAATACGTTGTCTTTCGGACTGATACCCTTGAAAAACGTATTAACTTCCTTATCTCCCCAGTTATTGTTTAAACAGAAATACTATTGGTTTTTTTTATAGTAATGGGTTTGGCATTGAATAATCTACAAAAGTTGATATGCCATAAAACCTAATCAAACAAACAAAGAAACATCATTCATTGTCTCAGGAAATTGCTATTACTAATACGTTGTCTTTCGGACTGATACCCTTGAAAAACGTATTAACTTCCTTATCTCCCCAGTTATTGTTTAAACAGAAATACTATTGGTTTTTTTTTTATAGTAATGGGTTTGGCATTAAATAACTAACAAAAATATATATGGCATTAAACAATAAAACAAAAGCAAACCTTGCTAATAGATAATCATGTGGAATACTAAAGACGTGGGCATTATTATGATAAAGCATTTGGTAATTTTACCTTAAAAATGAAAGTTTAAGATTTACGTAATTTTTCTCAATTACGTTCATTTCACTGAAAATATTTTTTGGTTTAGTTTCTTTGGTTAATGGCATATCAACCTTTGTAAGTTATTTAATGCCAAAGCTATTCTCCTAGAAGAACAGTAGTAGTACAATTTAACCCATAGCTGGGAGGATAAGGGGGTTCTTACCTTTCCCAAGAGTATTTGCCCGAAAGTGAACGAAATAGCACGACTGGAGTACGAACTCGCTTACTACCATTCCGAAGTCCATCGCTTTTACCATTACACCACAAGGACCCCACCAATATTTTTTGGCGCTAAATTAATTTGCCTTCTGTTAATGCTAGCCTTCTAACGAAACATGACAAACTGTCTTTTTTAAAAATCTGGTTTGTTGTGATAGTTTGTTTGTTTGTTTGTTTTTTTGTGTTTTTATTGCATGTCAACCCGTGCTAGGTTATTTAAAGCTGAATAATGTTTTTTGCATGTTTTGAAAAGCAATGCTTTGGTATCAATTAACTATGTATTTGAAAAAGTTTTATTCTAAATATTTCTTCTTTCTTTTTTGTTGTTGTATCTTTTTGTTTTGTTTGTTGTTTTTGTTTCCAGCGATTTGCACCTTATGTAAAGAAAACATTTACTATATAATATCACCCGATCAATTGTTATGATGAGAAATCATGTGTTTTACAAATCTATTTTCAAATAAATTACTGGTTCTTTTTTTTTTTTTTACTCATCGATTTGGAAAAGACGATTTCACAAAAATCATGAAGCCTAAAATTTGCTTGTTTGAATAACGGACGTCTTTCATTTTGACAAACAAGTCAAAAGCCGGCGGGTCTATGGAAGCACTGAATTGAAATAATTAAGCAAGTTAGAAGCGGACAAATATTTCTAAATTGAGAAATTGCATTAGTCATGATTGTTCCATATATATGACCCAAGGGGGAGAAAACAATATTTTAAAAAGAGGTGTTGGGGGAAGAAAGGAAATGATAAAAACAGAATTCAAATTTCAAATGAAATACTTTTTTCTTTAGTTTTTGATCGTGACTTTCTTCCATATTCTTTTTTTTTTTTGTCAGTCAAAATTTGAAATATTTTTTTCTGGAAGTATTTCTTTTTATGTTACGCTTGAAGGAAACTCTTTGGATATTGATTAATATTTGTTTTTAATTGCTTTTGGATTCTCCTAAAAGCCCGGAGCTTGTTATATTTTTTCTCTCTTTGATTCTACGGGTGCCTTATACGCGATTTTATTGTTAACTATTCATTTTGTGAATAGGGATCTTTGTGCAGGAAAACGTTCCGTGGAATTAGAACTTCCGGTAGACATTTTTTCCTAATATCAATGACTATAGAATATCTCGGCACAAGTTCAGTCTATGTTTATCTCAGTTTAGTTCAGTTTCAAAATTAAAACAAATATTTAAAATGAACTCAGGCAACTAATAGGAAATGTTGTTTTATTCAAGGATTTGAAATATTTATTTTCGTTATGCAACAAAGTTATTTTTACCTCCTAAACGTTAAGTAAATTGTATTTGAATCGTTTGATAGCAAAAAGCCAGTAACACAGAAAAATGGACCGACTGTTCCACCATTCATATTTAATGCATTATTTGAGTACCTACGACCCAAGATAAAAATAATGGAATTAGCTCTCTTATCCGACCTATTACTTAAGGTTTTCAATTAGACATATTTAAACATAAATTTCTTTGACTCGAACCAGTACTTCCACTCAGGTTTAGATGTTCACATTATTTTGTATTTTTTAGTGGTTAATGAGATAATAACAGATAAAACATTTTATATTTACTAATCTGTTATATATATATATATATATATATATATATATATATATATATATATATATATATATTGATGACAGATAAATAAGTGCAATGCTGAAATATGTAAACAATAACAAAATTAATCGACACGGTGTATACGATGAAATTATTAAAAATAACAAATATTAACCATCTATACAATAATTGTCACATTTTTCTCCACCAAAAAATGGAAATTCATTTTTCGGTAGAAAATTCATTTATATTCAGATAGTACTAACCTTCTAGTGAAACATATAAATCTCATTTTCAAAAGTCATTTCATTCACAGCATTACTGTAGAGGAAAGATACACCTCCAACGAATGTTCTAGGTCAGTGGGGAATGTGGAATAACACTTCATCGACATCACACTAAGTTTCGATCCGACTTGAAGTGGTCGTACATTTTGAATACTTTCTCGTGGTCAAATAGAACTTTTTAATCATTCACAATACTTGAAACCATTAAACTGTGCGCAAACAAAATAATAATATCAATACTAACGTTGGTGTTACATAGTAATATTGAAATCATTTCATTTTTTGCCAAATAAAAAAGCCCTACTTGTATTACATAACAATACGTAAAACAGTTTGGAGCTCGGCTCATTTAAATTATTTGTATACAAATCACACATATTGTCATCCACCGAAAAACTGTTTCGTTCTATCAGAATTCTTCAGTGTGGCTAGACAAGTAGGACACTCGAAGCCGGGATCGAAACCCATTCAACTCTACGTTAGACTAAGCCTCAGACCACTCGGAATTTTTAAGGTATTTATCTAGCAACAGCAGCAGTGTCCGTTTATTTACATTTTTATTCCCTATCGTCCACCAGAGTGCCCAATTCTTTCGAGTTTTGCATTATGTGAGAGGCGGCCGAAAATTTCTTCGCCAGAGTGCTCAAACCCCATGGTGGAACGTATATATTGTCATCCTATATATATATATATATATTGTCATCCTATATATATATATAGGATTTAGTATAAAACAACCTACAATGGTTGATGTGCCATAAAACCAAACGAAACCAAAACAAATCATATATATCAAATATATAAGTATAAAGAGTATTTTGCACTAGATAATCTGCAATGATTGATATGACATCAAACTGAACCATTTAAATCATATGTATTTCTTACGTATATATAAAGAGTATTAGGCATCTGCAATGATTAATATACCATAAAATCAAAATAAAACCAAATCATATATATTTAATATAAATGCGATCTGGCATTAAATAAACTACATTAATTGATGGCCCATAAACCCCAACCAAATTAAATCATGTATACTTGATATATATGTATAATGAGAAATTGGCTTAAAATAACCTACAATGGTTGATATACTATAAAAACGAACCAAACCAAATCATATATATTTAACATATGTCTAAAGAGGGTTTGGCATTAAATTACCGTCTATGGTGGATATGCCATGAAAGCCAACCAAACCTAATCATATCTATTTTATATATGTAAATGAAGAGGATTCATCATTAAATATTGGTTGATATGCCATGAAAACGGACCACAGCAAATTATATATACGTTGTGCCTTCAATAATTTTCCAGACTTTTTGTACAGGTATTTAAAATTGTCGTAGACTCGTGAAAATTCACTACGTTATTGCTATTCATCTTATAATATGACTGAACAATTTTTATGATTTAAGCTTCAAATCAACAGCTACAACAGGAATTGGAATGCACCCTTCTAAAGCCTGATTGTCACAGCTGGTGAATTTCAAGAATCCAATCTGGACGTGAAGACACTTTAGAAGAACGATATGCAATAAAATTCTGATTTAAACTTGGAAAAATTGCAACAGAAACGTATGGAATGCTTCAGACTGCTTTTGGAGCATCTTGCATGAATAGAGCATCAGTTTTTGAGTGGCATATGAGATTCAAGGAAAGCACGGAGTCTGTGAGGGATGATGAGAGGTGTGGGAGGTTATGAAGTCAATACACCAAAGTTGATTGGCCAAAGGGTTAAGGTTAGGGTAACTATGATGAGGTTTTAAGGAAGTTCAGGAAGAGATTCCCTCGGAAGAGGCTCGCACTCTTCAAATCGGCTCAGTGGCATTTCCGCCAGAACAATGCACCAGTCCACAACTCCATCCTTGTCACAGACTATTTCACCAAGATGGGCATCAAGACAGTTTCTCAGCCTCCCTATAGTCTTGACCTTGCTTGCTGTGACTTTTGGTTATTCCCTAAGCTCACAGGCTATCATTATGAGACAATTGAGGAGATGAAAGAGGCTGTGACGAAGGTCATTGAAACGCTCACACAAGAGGACTTCCACGAGGCATTCCAGAAGTTGTCGAAACGATACAACAAGTGCATTGCAGCCGGAGGATATTACTTCGAAGGGGACTAGAGTTTCATGTGTGTACTAACAATAACACTGTAAACTTATTTAATGATCCTCCTATATATATATATATGTGTGTGTGTGTGTGTGTGTATAAAGAGGATTTTTCATTAAACATCTTGCAATGATTGATGACATGCAATAAAATCGAACCAAATCAAATATCTCTTTTATATATACGTATAAGGAGTATTTATCATTAACTTATAAGGGTTGATATTCCATGAAACACAACCGATATATTTCCTTCTGATTTCTTTCATTAGCTGGATGCTTCTTTTGGCGGCATGTTAAGCATTCATGACAAACAAATCACTCTTTATTGATAATTATCCTTTTCTCGCGCGTTCTTAGTTGGTGGAGTTTGCACGCAACTATAATCAATCAATTACAAGTAAATCAAATTTCCTTTTTAAATAACCCATAAAGAGTTGATAGGCCATAAAATAAATGAAACGAATTGATGATTATTAATCAGCTAATTTGCATAAATTTAAAATATTCTACTGCAGTGTAAATGTTCCAGTAGATTGCTGACTATCAGGGTATGGAGATAGCTCCCACCTCCAAATAAACGCCTGGTTTCCTCGTTTTTTCATCTTAATGTCTTTTGACGGGTACACTTTCAACTTGCTGATTCGAATAAATTTTCGTAGTTTAAAATGGCAGCTCTATTTAAAACTGATTTAAGCCAGGGAAAAGAAAAAAGAAAATGACGACATGAAATGAAAAATTTCATATGCTATTTCTGGACACTCATAATATTAAAGTAAGTTGCCATGGTATTTATATAGCACACACACACACACACACAAAATAACATACACACGCAAATGAGCAAAAAATATCAAACACACGCACATATGCACACACATATACTCACACACGCACACACACACACACACACACACATTAACAAAAAAGCAAACACAAAAAACCAACCAAGAACCAACCACACACAGAAAAGCAAAAAAACGAAAAACAAACTCCCGCGTGCACACACACAGACACAGACACAGACAAACACACACATACACAAACACACACTCACATACACACACACACACGCACACACACACAAACACACACACACACGCACACACACACATGGACACACACACACACGCACACATACACACAATCAGACAAACACATGAATTCAGCCATATACATATACACCTACACATATCCCTACGAAAATCCGTGAATACGCAAACATACATAGATAGATTTTCGGCATCTAGAATTACACACACACACACACTCTCTCTCTCTCTTACACACACACACACACAAACACATATATAAACACATACATACACATATATAAACACATGCAAATACACACACACACACATGTATATATATATATATATATATATATATATATATGTTTGTGCGTGTGCGTTTGGGCAATATTTCTTCATTAATGCATATTTCATTGAAAAATATAGACATGTTTTGTCTACATATTTTTGTATATGCCATTTCAGTTGCCGAACTGATTTTACGGTGCCCGGCAGAAAATGGTTGATGAAACTCCCATAAATAGTTGCTGCCCTTGTACGTTGCCTGATCTTGGGACATCATCTGGGGTGTATATATTGCAAAAATAATATATATACACTATTGGATTGTGATATTGTAGATATGCAATAGGGACGCAAGTCCATCTATAACATTCACTTTCGGACCAAAACACGGGAAAGTTAGGAAACCCCTTAACTCCCCAGCAATGGGTTAAGTACCAACTTTACATTTGACTATGAATAACCCGTAAAAGTTGATGTTATATCAACTAGCCAAACCAATATATATATATATATATATATATATATATATATATATATAAAAATATTGGTATTCAAAATAGGATGGAATTATATTTGTAATCCTAGAATAACCGGTCTTTGTTTTTTTCTTTAAAGACGGTATATATATATATATATATATATATATATATATATATATATATATATATCATCATCATCATCATATCGCGCAACCAGCACGGATATCCCTGACCCTCTCTCGCCACTTCTCCCTATCATTCATCGCCTCCGGCAGGTCTTCAGGGTTACATCCTGTGTCCTCACATAGTTGCTGTATATAAGTTCGTGCTGGTCGTCCTGCTTTTGCACATCCATATGTGGGGGTCCACAGGAGTACATCGCTTATGAGCTCGTCCTTGCTTCTCCAGCAGTGTCCCGCGTGTCTGGTTTGTCTAACTTGTATAGTTTTCGTGATGGGGGGCAAGTGTCCGTATAGTTGGTGTCTCGTGGGGTGTTGTTGCCAGGACTTGTTCAATACTGCTCTCAACATTCTTGCGTTATTTCCGTCTAGTTTCCTCTCCAGCCGCTTAGTTAGCGTCCATGTGGTGCATCCATATAGCAGTATCGACACAACCGCTGCCTGGAAGAAACTGCGTTTCATTTTATCGGTTAGGTCCGACTTCCATATGATCGAGAGCATATCGATAGCTGTCCATGCCTTCGTCAGTCGTGTGTCGATGTCTTTTTCGGTTGATGAGACGCTACTTCCTAGGTAGGTGAATTTGTCTACTAGTTTCAGAGAGGCCCCGTCTAGTGTGGCAATGTTGCCCGTTTGGTTGTAACACATATATTCAGTTTTGTTTGCATTGACATGGAGGCCAATGCCAGCTGCGGCTCGTTCCAGACTATGCAGTAGTGTCTCTGCTTGATTAGGCGTATTCGCTAGTAACGCCAAGTCATCAGCGTAGTCGGCGTCCGTGATTGTTTTTGTGGGGTACCTTTTGCTTCTTCTCTTAGTCAGCTCGAAGCCATTTTCTCTGATTTAAAAATATATATATATATATATATATATATATATATATATATATATATATATCTGAGTTCGCACTTATATAGATTTATACAAGCGGGCGTTTATGATTGTACATGTATAATCGCGCATATAGAATTATATGGTCTTAAGTATTTCTGTCGAATAGCAATAATATTATAACAGATATATATGAACCCTAAGTGAGACACCGGTCTTGGTCAGAGGAGAACTGGGAGGTATTGCAAAGAAGGTGTAATTTCATACTTCCCAGTACACCAAAGAGTAATCCTTCCGCTCGGGTTCAATTCAGTTGGATACTCTGGTGACTTATTCCACCATCTCTCTCTCTCTCTCTCTCTCTATATATATATATATATAAATGAATAGGTCCACGAAGAGATTGGTATTTTTTAAGATTTGTTAATTTAGTTCCTACATACTTGTATATTCCCAGCTTATTGCTTTCGCCAGAGAACATATATATTACAAGGCCTTGTTAATGGTGTACTCAGTGATACTTGAACTCAGTTGTATTTGAAGTTAGAATAGTTTTCAGTTGGTTATGGGTTTATATAGAGGTCACCATATCTACCCTCAAAACTGTTCATTACTATTTGAATTATATAAATTGACATCAAGTAGCATCTTGCACGTTTGTTGAAGTTAGTTAATTACACACACTCACGCACATAGTTATATATATATATAAATATATATTTGGGGGTTGAGCACTCTGGCGAAGGAATTGTCGGCCGCCGCTCGCATAATACAAAGCTCTCCAAAAGAATTGAGCACTCTGGTAGCCGATAGGGTATAAAAATGTAAACAAACGGACGCTGCTGCTGTTGCTACATGAATATCTAAAAAATTCTCTTAGCTAACGTTGTCTGCTTGTTGGCCGCGCGGTCTGAGACCTAGTCTAACGTAAAGTTGGATGGGTTTCGATCCCGGCTTCGAGCGTCCTGCGTGTTTAGCCTCACTGAAGAGTTCTGATAGAACGAAACAGTTTGTCTGTGGATGACAATATATATATATATATATATATATATATATATATATATATATTACTTTCTCTCTCAATATGTGTGTGTGTGTGTGTCTAAATACAACGACTGCGTCTCTGGAGATTGGTAATCCCCCCAATGAGTGTCCTGATATGGCATTAAACAATCAGATGGTGAGGCTCCGGTAAGGCTGAAGCTTTGGGGGATGCAATGTACTACTTCATTGCCATTACTCCCCGGTCCACTCTGATTTGGCGCGGGAGCACCTGAAAGGCTTCTATGTGTTAGGCAAATAGAAATGTTTTAACATTTAAACTGGGTTAAAAAATGTCTAATGCTAAACTGAATTATTTAAAATAGAAATGTTTGATTATTTGACTGTGTGTAAACAAATGACCCATTCAACTGACTGCAAACAAGTGACTGATGTTAAATTGAATTGTTACTGTTTTATAGCAATACTTAAAAAACGTTTGTTGGTGTACAAGAAAATGACATGTTTTTTTTTAAAATGTTATTTACAAAGTATTTCCTTAGGAAATCTAAGTTTTAGTATATGTAAAAATAGAATTTGGTACTAATAACCTACAAAGGTTTACATGCCATAAAACCCAACTTATCGACCAACCAAAGAGTTACAAATTGATAATTGATATGGAAAGCTGCTTTCTGCGCATTTTTCAGTCGGGTTTTGTAAGTCTGCCTATATTTGATTACTTCCATGAATGCGGGGGTAATATATTTTGCTAAGGGTTTCGGGGACTCAAAATTTGGCTTGCGCTGTATGTGTCTGTCATCATCATCATCATGTAGTGCCACCAGCACGGATATCCCTGACCCTCTCTCGCCACTTCTCCCTATCGTTCATCGCCTCTGGCAGGTCTTCAGAGCTACATTCCGTATCCTCACATAGCTGCTGAATGTATGTTCGGGCTGGTCGTCCTGCTTTTGCCCGGCCATATGTGGGGGTTCATAGGAGTACATCACTTATGGGCTCGTCCCTGCTTCTCCAGCAGTGTCCTGCATGTCTGGTTTGTCTAACTTGGATAGTTTTCGTGATGGGAAGTAGGTGACCGTATAGTTGATGCCTTGTTGGGTGTTGCCTCCAGGACTTGTTCAATATTGCTTGCAACATTCTTGTGTAATTGCCGTTTAGCTTTTTCTCACGCCGTTTAGTTAGCGTCCAAGTAGTGCATCCATACAGCAGTATCGATACGACCGCTGCTGGGAAGAAACTGCGTTTCATTTTATCGGTCTGTAAGAATATATGAAGATGTACAAAATTAGTTGTTTTTTTCCATGTGTATTATACTTTGGTAAATTGTTTGTGAGTGACCGTGCTAGTGTGTGTGTGTGTGTGTGTGGTGAATATATAAATCAGTCCAGTCAAAATAAGTCCAGTTAATGCCAATTAGGTGCTATTTTTGTGACTATGTATATGTAGCAAAATGCCACAGGTGTCTTCGAGATGAAGATTCTTAATTTCTCTATTCAGCAGTAAAATCAAACTTTGGTTAGTAACAGTGTTTTGTTATTTATTATTGGAATATTTTTTCTTTGACATAATAAAACTTTATTGATGAAACTGAACAAAACTCATACGTAAAGAAAAAAAAAATAAAAGGAAACGAAACAATGACACTACAATGAGTGCATACATTACATATATATAGACTCAACACCTCTGCTTGCCCAGTCGGCTGGGGCTGTAGAATACATCGACTGCACATCTGCTAGGGATAAGAACCCCCCCAATGAGTGTCCTGGATAGGATACTAAACAGTCTGATGGTGAGGTTCCAATAATGCTGGGACTGTGGGGGGATACAGATCACCCCTTCATTGCTATTGCTCCCAGGTCCACTCTGGCCCGAAGTGGTAGCACCCGAGAGGGTTAAATAGAAGCAATGGCATACTTATGTTAAACTGAACTGCTTGACTAACTTGATTAGCTTGAAATAGAAATGTTTTTGACAATTAAACCGTAGTTTCATTCAAACTGCTTGGTAATGCTAAACTGAATTATTTGAAATGGAACTGTTTTTTGACATTGAAACTGTATTTACACTAAACTGAATTGTTTAACATATAACTGTTTTGACATTTAACTGTGTGTAAACAAAATCTGTACTCATACTAAACTGAATTATCTGAATTAGAATTGTTTGACTAAACTGGATAGCTTGAAATAGAAATGTTTTTTGACGATTAAACTGTGTACTCATGCTAAACTGAATTGTTTGAAATAGAAGTAATCATTTACATAAAAATGAAGTTGGCGTTAAATAACCTACAAAGATTGATATGCCATAAAACATTTTCACATAGCACTAATACCCTTGGGAAAGGTATGAATCCAATTATTCTCCCTCCAGCTATGGGTAAATAGTAGGGCAGACTAGGTTCTTCAGCCCTGATGAGGCAACTAGTCTAGGAGAAGGAAAACTCTGAATTCAAACCTGTTAAACTTCGCTTAAAAATTGACCTTGTGTCACATCCTGCCCGAGCGGAGGGGTTGGTAAATAGGATATGCCATAAAACCCAACCAACTAAACCATCAACACCACTCCACGAATAGTATACGATAAGAGGTCATGTTTCAAGTTGAGCTTAAAGTTTTTCTTCTCCTCATTTGAATACATACCTTTTTCACGTATGAGAGCTGTCTGAAAAGCAAACAGACCCATCAAGTATTTCCTTACGTTGTTAACCATTACATCACAAGTGTTCTCGTTTGCCTAGTCTGATGGGCTAGTCGAATACACTTACTGCATCTTTGCTGAGGGGTAAGACCTACCCCCACATCAAATGTCCTGGATATGACACTCAACAATCTGATGGTGAGGCTCCAATAATGATGGAGCTTTTGGGGAACCCAGAGTATCCCTTGATTTCTACTGCTCTGACCCACAGTGGTAGCGCCTGATAGGGTCCTATCTATGGGTCATATAGAATGTTTGATATTTAAAGTAGGGGTAAAAAAATGACTTTAGCTAAATTGGATTGTTTGAAATAAAACTGTTTGATCATTTACAGTGTATAAGCAAATGACTGATGTTTAATTGTTATACATCCTAATACATGGAACTATTCAACTTTCTTGACTTCCGCTAAATTTTCAGAATTCGAACTGTTTGATTATTTAACTCTGTGTATCTAAAAACGGGTATAAAATCATTAATACTTCATATATATATAAAAACGGAATTTATGCGTTGAATAACGAACAATAATTGATATGCAATGAAACCAAACAAAAGAACTAACAAGTGCTCCCGTATATATATATATATATATATATATATATATATATATATATATATATATATACATATATATAGTTTGCTATATTTATTAATGAAGATTATTTAAAATCAGGGAGAGAGTAATTGAAAATAAACAGAACACATGACAATTAATAAGTTAATAATAAAATTCATGAGTAATACAAGTGAATTAAAGAAATTATTTCTCTCTTTCTCTCACACTCTCTCTATCTGTCTTTCTCTCTCTCTCTCTCTCTCTCTCTCTCTCTCTCTCTCTCTCTCTCTCTCTCATCCCCTTTCTCTGCATATGTATATGGTTAAGTTTTATGACAATTTTAGGATATTTAATGCCAAATCCGACTTTATACATAAAACAGTTCTATTTCAAGCATTTCATTTTAGCATAAATACAGTTTAAATGTCCAAAAAAGATCTGTGTCAAACAATTCAATTTAGTGTAAGTACACAATTTAGTTCTATTTAACCCATAGATATGACAATAATGGTCCTACTACTCAGGACCAGAATGAACCTTGGAGCGATGGCTATAAAGGAGTACTCTGTATTCCCCAAAGCTCCAGCATTACTGTTGTTGCACCATCAGATTGTTTAGTGTGATACCCAGGAAACTCATTTGGGGAGTCTTACCCCTCAGCAGAGACGAGGAGTGGGTCAATATACACAGGAAAAGTCTCATCAGTAAACCAGATACGTTAACAACACACACACACACACACACACACATATATATATATATATATATATACATATATATATATATAATGCTCATAAATCTAAAATCTGCTCATTGTTATGAAATAAATAAAATTGATAAGAGCAAAAACAATGAATTAAAACAAAAATTCAGTAGTCGTTAACTTTTTTCAGTAAAATTTATCACATCGCGATATGACATGAAAAATATCGCAGGCGTGTGACGGGAAAAAAAGAAAAAAATAACCCAACACAATTTGAATTCCATTTGACGAGCTTGAATAAGCGAAATAAATTCATTCTGGAAATGGAATACAATTTCTAAGTTTCTTGTTTTTTTAAACAATATATATATATATATATATATATATATATATATATATATATATATATATAACCACTCGCACACAACGTATGCACCCTATTCCCCCACACAAACTTACACACGCTTACATCTATGTATAAGCAATAATCACATACACACATACATATGCACACACACACACACATATATATATATATATATATATATGCATATATTTATACAGACATTATATATATATATATATATATATATATATTATCAAATAAATGATACTCAAAGAAACATACATATACATGCGTATATATCTTGTATTCATAATCTAGTCGTGCTGACAGCTAGGGTTTCCCAGACTCTCTCGTTATCTATCTCTATCATCATTTGCTCATATTAGAAGTTCTAGTCTGCATCCAGTGCCCGCACTGAGCTGACGGAAAACTTTGCATGAATTTCAACGCAGGAATCTACATATGTAAAAGTCCAAAGGAGAACATCACTCATGTGTTCATCTTCATATCTTCACAGCAGTGCAACACGTGTCGTGTTCATCTTATCACTATAATATAAAAGATAGAAGGCT
>OY757932.1:21044967-21059967 GCA_963585895.1 Sepioteuthis lessoniana | reverse complement strand
TAATTTATTTCTTTTTTATGTAAAGAGACTCTATTGAAGTAATGGACGTGCTTCAATGTAACATATATGAATATTATTGAAATCTGTGCATTTGGTTATGTTGACTGCATTTTTTAATTGCAGCTAAAATTCTAATTATTAATCAATGTTATTTTTAGGAATTTTCTTTTTACAACTATATTACATAATGTACATTCGCCTTATTTAGATTAGTTTTGAGCATTTTTTTATCTTTTTGGTTGTCATTTACTTTTAAGGATTTTGTTGTGCCTTGTAAGCTTTTAAGTTGATCTAGATTCTTTGATAGTTCTTTGAAATTCGTTCGCCTATTTTTATTATATGTTGTTGGAATTCATCTCGGGTCTAACACAAACGCTCATTTTTTTCATAACCTCTTTCGCAGTGAGTCAAATATTGTAGTCTGTGAAGTAACTTGAAATTTAGAAACTAGCGCGAATTTACCGACTTAAAAAACATACAAATAAAGAAAAAGAAACACTGTTTCACTCGCTTTTTTTTTTGCTTTTTTTTTTCTTTTCTTTTCATTTTTTTTTTTTTTGCTCAAAAATTTATACATTTTTGGAATGGAAATTCGATAAGTTCTGACACACACACACACACACACACACACACACACACACACACACATATATATATATATATATATATATATATGTATATAAAAGAAAAGACTGAGATATTTCAATCATACATCTTAGATGCATCAGGGAGGTCTTCAGTGATGCGCTGTCTTCATTGCCAATTTCGGGTTATTTCTGCATCATATCGGCTCTGACAGTAACCCCGGCATGACTCTGAAAGAGCCAAGCCGCCTCCGTGATCGCGACGTGCTACGCTCGTGCCTCTACCGAAGCAAAGAAAAAAAAATAAATAAAAAGGCCGGACTCCGGCCGTTCTTATAGACATCTGTATTTTAGTAAACAGCCAATGAAAACAGGGCATTCCACACTCCTCTGCTATATAATACCATCTTTACCTCATCCGGTTTCGCCCGGCTACTTCCGGAATCGGTACCGAGGTAAGATGTTATTTTAATACTCGTCCGTGTCCATGATTTACACTTCACTAGACTTATACAAATCTCCCGCTAAATCTGTCCCATACTTCTAAACTAACATGAATGAAGCCTCCGCTCAAAACTATTCAGTCAGCCTTTAACTCTTACCTTATAGATATATAGAGTGAGATAGCTTGCTATCAGAAAGGATAGGAACAGATTTAGGTAGATAGAAAAATATTAATAGTCAGGGATAAATATATAATAACTACGATTTCAAAGTCTACCACGTGACCATCACGTTTACTCCCATAGACAGATAGATATATAGATAATCCATTTCCTACGAAGATAAGTAGATAGATTGATAGGTATGTGATAACACCCCTGACCGGCCGACTCCCATTATCTTAGCTTCCTTGAACCACACTACCACTTAAATTTAAAAAAAAATGTAAGGCTTTCTTCTTTTGGGTTATGACCGTTGTAAAAGCTTTAAAATTAGGAGGCAACCCTTTTAGAAAAATGGCAATTAAAAGTCCTTCGCCTATAACTTCCTCAGCTTCTTTCAAATCATTAGTAATAATTTCTACAATTAGCATATTGTCTGTAATAGACTTTGATGCCCATCTTCTCAAGGAAGCAAATAATTCGGTTTTCCTTTTAATAAAAAGTATCCCTTGATATTCCTGATAACTTTCTTCGATTTTCTCTTACATCTCCCATTACTAATGATAAACTTGAGTCGTCAAGAAATTGAATGAGGTCGGTAGCGATTTTTCTACGAAATCTATATCGTCACTTTTAAACTATTGGTGACAGTACAACTTGGCATAATTGTTGAATTGTAAGATATCCAATGAACTTCTCTTACCACTATTCGTACTTAGATTCGTCGCCGTCAAAGGAAAGTTTCACTATTTGGGCCCCACGTCCACTACCTGTGGAATTCCTTATAGAAAAATCTACGTCTTGTCAGTAGAAAACTTAAATACATTGTGAAAAATGAGGATAATTTTCCCTCCCCATATATGCTCCCCGCTGCTACTAACGGGCAAGTCTTTGAATACTGAAGATGGTTATACTGACCCTCCTCCAAACAATCCAATATACGTTGAGACGTAGGCTGAGGGATTTTGTTTCCATGTATTTAATAAGGGTTATTGTTCTAACGCTATTTTTTCTGCTAATTTGAACCCCTAATTTATTAGTGTTGAGCAATATCCCCTCTGAAGTTTGGTTACGCGTATTTCTTCTAAGTAGGCTTGTCAGAGGTTTTTTGTTAGTCACTTTACTGCAACTAATACGTTCAATGATATAAGGAGTAGATTTGATACAGCCTTTGGAGTTATAGCTCTTGAAATGTCGGTATTTTAGGATGTCTATAGGTTTGATTTGAATACCTGATAATTTGGCCATTTTGATTTTAATGTCTCTGCTTAAGAGATGTACTCTTATGGATCCCCACACATGGCCGCGCAAAAGCAGGGCGACCAGCTCGAACGTACATTCAGCAGCTATGTGAGGATACAGGATATTGTCCTGAAGACCTACCTAGGGCGATGAACGATAGGGAGGAGTGGCGAGAGAGGGTCAGGGATATCCGTGCTACCAGCGCGATATGATGATGATGATGATTTTAATGTGGATTGATAAAAACCGTAGATCATTAAAACTGTGTCCTATGGTGATTTCATTTTAATGTGTCGATTTCGCAATTAGATATGGAAATTACGGACGGGCGCTGTCGTCAATCTGTGAAGGTGTCACGAGACTAGCGCGTGCGGGTAGAATGACCTGCAAAGTTAGACGTGATTTTAAAATAATCAGAGATGAATTATCACATGTTTCACGACTGTTTCACTGGTGACATCGAACATTCGGGGATCTTCGATTTGTTCCCCAAAATCTCTATATAAGAAAACACGTCAGGAGATTTTGGGAGAGTTGAAGGCAGCTTTCAAAACAGGCGCGTCGAAGGTTCCAAGGCCCCCACCTGTCCTACCCAGCCTGCTACGACCTATCTGTCAGACGTGTGTCAACAGCCAGCTCTCATCCACACCGCCGTCACCACCAAGGGGAAGGGAGAAGAAGAACGCAACTAAAATGAACTTTTCGAGTTGCAACGATCATAGCTCAGTGAATAATAAACGACTGCTATATTTTCTTACCTTACCTTCGAGTTTGAGTATTTCTTTTTCTGCGGACTTCTTTCTTTAAAGCACAACACGTTGGTCCTATGTTACAATGTTATCCCATGAGTATTTCAAAATTGTCAAAATGTCATCTAGGTATCATTTCTGTGATTTGATAAAATATGTCTTTGTATTGTTGCTGTATTTTTCCCAATAATTTTATATTGATTTTCCTCAATATATGCTGAGGTTAAGGTGTTGTATATTAGCGTCAGTTTAATTCCCATAGCTGTTCTAAAGGTAATCGTTGTTGCCGAATTTATTAGGATTTTTGTTTAGGATTAGTTCTACGCCATAAGAGCTATTTTTTGTTCAATTGTTGAAATGTAATGTATTCTTTATGTTAAACGAGATAAACTATTTTTATAATTCAAGAGGTATGATACAGTAGTGTTTGATGACGTCAAATGTTACTATGAGTGCATTGCAATCAGTTTTTATGGTATAAAAATGAATATATTGAACACTACGGCATAGTTTGGAACGAGCCGCCGCTGGTATTGACCTTCATGTCAATGCACACAAAACTGAATATATTTTCTTTAAACAAACAGGTGACATTTCCACATTAGACGGAACCTCTCTGAAACTGGTTGACAAATTCACCTACCTAAGAAGCAGTGTCTCATCAACCGAAAAAAACAACGACTCACGGCTAACGAAGGCATGGGCCGCTATCGATAGGCTATCGATAATATGGAAATCAGATCTGACCGATAAAATAAAACGCAGTTTCTTCCAAGCAGCAGTCGTGTCGATACTGCTGTATGGAGGCACTACTTGGGCGCTAACAAAACGGCTGGAGAAGAAGCTAGACGGCAATTACACAAGAATGTTGCGAGCAATATTGAACAAGTCCTGGCGGCAACACCCTACAATGCAACAACTATACGACCACCTGCCTCCCATCACGAAAACTATCCAAGCTAGACGAACAAGACATGCAGGACATTGCCGGAGAAGCAAGGACGAGATCATAAGTGATGTACTCCTATGGACCCCAGCTCGAACATACATACAGCAGCTCTGTGAGGATACGGGATGTAGCCCTGAAGACCTGCCAGAGGCGATAAACGATAGGGAGAAGTGGCGAGAGAGGGTAAGGGGTATCCATCTTGGTGGCATGAGATGATGATGATGATGTTGAAATTAGAATATCTATTAGTTTGCTAAATCTGTATGGTGAGCCTGCTACTATACGTCTATATTTGAGGTCAATGGGGTCTGGAATTTCTTGGCATGCGGATTTTGGTCTTTCTATGATTATTCTTATTTCTTCAGAATTTAAAATTTTTGGTAATCCGAAAAAAATTCCTGATTTAGTCAATATAGTTAGGACGTCTGGTAGTGCTTTATGGAATACATGTAGGTTGTTTAATATTAAATTATATTCAAAATTTGAAAACGAATTGTTTGTAGGTAACTTTTTTAAACGACCCAGGGTTCGTTTTTTGCCATAGCTATTTTTCATGATATGAAACAGTGCAATTATCTTTCTAATATAAACCTCGGCGTCGTTGTATCATATTTCAGAAATATGTTTTCATCTTAAACCAACAGATTAAGGTCTGATGATTTTAAAGGACTCTTATTATAAGGATTCTTGTTGTTCGTTGAACATTGCCGATCAGAATATGTCAGTCGTCAAAAGCTCTGGAAAATATTTTAGATGTCTATATATGATAAGTTAATCATAAAAAGTTTCACAACCTTCCAAACATTCATTTGAATTTAATTTACAAATCTTATTTAAAACTGTGGATATGACATTTTTCCTCACACCTCACCCATACATACATACATATATACATACATACATATGGCAATAAATATCCCTACAGATAGATAGATAGATAAATAGATACATAAATACATACAAACATACATACATACATATGGCTATAAACATACCTACGGATAGATAGATAGATAGTTCAATAAGTTTCCAGACTTTTTTTTGTACAGGCATTTAATATTGTCGTGGCTTCTTGAAAAGTTCAGTATGTTATTGCTAGACATCTTATGTGATCACTGACCATTTTGTATGATTTCAGGTTCAAATGAATAGCTACAGCAGGAATTGTCTCACCTGGTGAATTTCAAAAATGCAATCTGGACGTTAGGGCACTTTAGAAGAACGATACGCAATACAATTCTGTTTTAAACTTGGAAAAAAATACCACAGAAACGTATGGAATGCTTCAGACTGCTTTCGACCATCTTGCATGAATCGATCATCGGTTTTTGAGTGGCATAAGAGATTCAATGAAGGCAGGGAATCTGTGAGGGATGATGAGAGGTGTTGGAGGAGTAAGGAAGTTAATACACCAGAGTTGATTGGCCAAAGGGTTAGGCTTAGGGTTAAGATTACAATGTTGGGGTTTTAAGGGAGTTCAGGAAGAGATTCCGTTGGAAGAGGTCATCACTTTTCAAATCGGGTCAGTGGCATTTCCACCAGGACAATGCACCTGTCCACAACTCCACCATTGTCACAGACTATTTGACCAAGATGGACATCAAGACAGTTCCTCACCCTCCCTATAGTCCAGACCTTGCTCCTTGTGACTTTTGGTTATTCTCTAAGCTCAGAAGTTGTCGTCATGAGACAATTGAGGAGATGAAAGAGGCTGTGTCGAAGGTCATTGACGCGCTCACACTAGCGGACTTCCATGGGGCCTTCAAGAAGTTGTCGGAACGGTGCAAGAAGTGCATTGTAGCCGGAAGAGATTATTTCGAAGGGGATTAGAGTTTCATGTGTTTACTATCAATAAAAGTGCCCATATGAAAAAAGTCTGGACATTTATTCAATGATCCTCGTAGATACATACATACATACATACATACATATGGCTATAAACATACCTTAAGATAGATAGATAGATAGATAGATAGATAGATAGATAGATAGATCGGGACATAAATTCCAAATGCTAATATTTGGCAATGATAATTATTGTAACGAGGGTTTTCTATTTCTCAACAACTGGGATTTGTGTAAATCAAATTCTTGTCAAAAATATATTAAAATTTGGATAATTCGATGTCCTATATAAATATATATGTGTGTATGTAAATGTGTCTGTCTTTCTGTCTGTGTGTGCTAGTGTGCTTGCGTGTTTTACAATGATTTTCAGTAATAAACAGCTATAGCTGTTTTGGACATCAATTAGAATGTAATAATCTGTTCTTATTGAATTTAATAACGAATATCAACGCATATCCTAAACTGCAATATTGTCGCATATCTTCGTATTCATGTTCCGATGTCTAATTAAAGGAAATGAACTTCATACGGGGATTACAGCTTTTTTCATAAAAAAAATGGATGTTCAAGATCATTTTAAACAGAATGTTTATAAAGATTTTAGAAGTATAATATTCAATAATTTTGATTTAAAATGATTAGGATTGAACTGGAAACAAGTAAGTATTTTGTCGAAAGTTCTGCCATATTAAAATCATGTAGGAAGGTAGTCTATTCACCTTGCTTATATATATATATATATATATATATATATATATATATATATATATATATATATATATATGTGTGTGTGTGTGTGTGTGTGTGTGTGTGTGTGTGTGTGTGTGTGTGTGCACTGGGCCTTCAATAACTTTCCAGACTTTTTTTGTACAGGCATTTAAAATTGTCGTAGACTCCTGAAAATTCAGTATGTTATTGCTGTACATCTTATGAGATGACTGACCAAATTTTTATGATTTCAGATGCAAATGAACAGCTACAGCAGGAATTGAAATATACCTTACTAAAGCCTCATTGTCACAGCAGGTGAATTTCAAAAATGCAATCTGGACGAGAGAACGATATGCAATAAAATCCTGTTTTAAATTTAGAAAAAAATGCCACAGAAACGTATGGAGTGCTTTAGACTGCTTTTGGAGCATCATGCATGAATCGAGCATCAGTATTTGAGTGGCATAAGAGATTCAAGGAAGGAAGGGGGTCTGTGAGGGATGCTGAGGGGTTTGGGAGGAGTAAGGAAGACATTGGGGCCTTCCAGAAGTAGTTGGAACTGTAGAACAAGTGCATTGCAGCTGGAGCAGATTACTTCGAAGGGGACTAGAGTTTCATATGTGTACTAGCAATAAAAGAGCCAATACGAAAAAAGTCTGGAAACTTATTAAATGATCCTCGTATATATATATATATATATGTGTGTGTGTGTGTGTGTGTGTGTGTGTGTGTGTGTGTGTGTGTGTGTGTGTGTGTGTGTGTAAAACTTTAAATTTTTTAGTTGTTGGTCAAAATAGAGAAAAAAGTGAATATTTCAAAGTGAATATGTCCACAAAAAATATTTGTATCTTTTAGAATCATTTATCTCGTTTTTAAATACACGTAGGTTTCCAGCTGTCGCTTTGGTCGGAGAACATATGTGGCAGAAAGCCAAATGAATGTGGCAGCCTGTGAGACTCGGACTCACTTATGTAGATTTTTTAGTCGAATGTTCTTTAAGTTTTGAATCAGTTTATATAGAGGTCATAGCTGGGTGTTTGACTTCTCTAGAGAAATTCAAATCTCTTTGAAGACCTATTCATTTTCAAATATATATATATATATATATATATATATATATATATATATATATATATATATATATATATTAAGCGAATGTCACAAACTGGTTCAGAAAATGGACAAAAGAAGGTACGACTGATTGGTGTAGTTACCCTATTACTGAGAACTGTGCAAGTGACTAAAATTTGATATAAAATCCATGGAATACGATTAAGAAATAGTCTGTGCCTTAAGAAAAGATTATCTCTGATTCTGTTATAAACGGCCTTCTAATATTTGGCCAGAGACATGGAGTTGTTATTGTCAAGAAGAAATGACATCGAATTGTCAAACAGATCACTGAGTAAAAATAAATAAATAAATATATATATATATATATATATATATATATATATATCTTCCATGGATATATATATATATATATATATATATATATATATATATATATATATATATATATATATATCCATGGAAGAATATCAGGACAATGACATAAAGTTGGAAAAGAAAGGTAGAAGTGTTACCCATTATTTTCAGAGAACTTGGAACAACTCCGACAAATCTGGAAAAAATACTCAGGGAACCAGTAATCAGTGGGGGGTGTCCTCGTGGTGTAATGGTTAAAGCGATGGACTGCGGAATCGTAGTACGCGTACTCTAGTCGCGCTATTATTTTCACTTTCGGGCAAATACCCTTGGGAAAGGTATGAACCCCCTTATCCTCCCAGCTATGGGATAAATAGTGCCACTACTGTTCTTCTAGGAGAATGGCTTTGGCATTAAATAACCTAAAAATAGTTGATATGCCATTAAAACAAAGAAACCAAACCAAACCAGCAATCAGGTGAAGAAATGATTCTGTGCAGCTGAAATTCGAAAGACTGTGATACCAATTGTAATTGGTACGCTTGGAAATAGTCCCTACCGGCTTTGAAAAGGATGGGAGGAATTGGAAGTCAGAAAAAGTGTCTCCGCACTTACCTTATACTATTTACCAACCCCTCCGCTCGGGCAGGATATGACACAAGGTCAATTTTAAGCGGAGTTTAACAGGTTTGAATTCAGAGTTTTCCTTCTCCTAGACTAGTTGCCTAACCAAGGCTGAAGAACTTAGTCTGTCCTACTATTTACCCATAGCTGGAGGGAGAATAATTGGATTCATACCTTCCCCAAGGGTATTAGTGCTATGTGAAATGCAATCAGTCTCGTCCAGGATTTGAACTCGTGTCGCCGTGTCCATTTCCTACGACGATAATGACTACACCACGGGCACCTCCGCACTTACCTTATGGTTCATATCGTTGAGGATACTTAGAAGAATCTTGGAGACCTACTGTCACTCAGTCTCCAGCGAAAGTCATCTTCCTACTTTGGTAACCCCCCACCCAAAATCTAAGGAATATGAACTATTGTAACTGGCTGGCTTGGTATAATTACTAATGTTTTGTTACATAGACTGTAGGATTTGGAAAGAGAAGACCATTTAAATTGCAGTATTTTTGAGATCGGCGGGAATACTGAGAAAATTCCTGCAGAATCTTTGAAACTTTTTGTCACTTACCTTCCATTGTGAAACCATCGGCTAACGCACATGTAAAAAAAAATCTAGAAGGTGTAAAATAGGCATTGCATCTGAGTGATGACGTTGACAGACTATATGCATCAGGAAAAGAAAGAGAAAGAGGACTTGCCAGTATTGAAGACAGCGTTGACACATTGATACAAAGACTCGAAGACTACGTACAAAAGAGCGAAGGAAGATCGCAACCAGCAAAACAATACTAACGACACGAGGATGAGCGGAATGACCATTACCAGAAAACAAAAGTGGGAAGAAAAACAAATCAATGAACGTTTTAAGCGACTAACAAGCAGCATCTCACTTAAGGAAACATAGACGTGATCAAGAAAAAGAATTCTTCAGAGTGGCACTGAATCTGTTCTTATAGCAGCACAAAACAACATCATAAGGCGCGACCATATCAAAGCGAGAATTGATTAGACCTGATAAAATAGCAGATGTAGGTTATGTGATGATACTATTTACCAACCCCTCCGCTTGGGCAGGTTATGACACAAGGTCAATTTTTAAGCAGGGTTTAACAGGTTTGAATTCAGAGTTTTCCTTCTCCTAGACTAGTTGCCTAACCAAGGCTGAAGAACCTAGTCTGTCCTACTATTTACCCATAGCTGGCGGGAGAATAACTGGATTCATACCTTCCCCAAGGGTATTAGTGCTATGTGAAATGCAATCAGTTTCGTCCAGGATTTGAACTCGTGTCGCCGTGTCCATTTCCTACGACGATAACGACTACACCACGGGCACCTCGGGTTATGTGATGATAGAGATGAAACGATCAATCACATAATAAGCGAATAAGGCAAATTAGCACAGAAAAAGTATAAGGTGATCCATTGGGAATTGTGCCAGGAATTGGAGTTTGACCAAAGGAACCAATTGTATATGCACAACCCACAATCTGTCCTGGAAAATGAGACTCACAAACTCCTCTGGGATTTTGAGATACAAGCGGATCCCCTAATCTCGCCCAGACAACCTTATCTTATAATAATTACAAAAAAGAGAGGACTCGCAGGATTGTGGACTTTGTTGTCCCGGCAGACCACTGAGTAGATTTGAAAGAATGTAGAAAGATGGAAAAGTACCTCGACCTTGCTAGGAATAGAAAAAAACTGTGGAACATGAAAGTGACGATTATACCAACTGTAATTGGTATTCTTGGTACAGTAACCAAAGGATTGGTACGAGGACTGAAACTCTTAGAAATAACTGACCGAGTGGAGACTGTCCAGATTACAGCATTGATGAAAGTCCTGGAGACTTGAGGAGACTTGTTGTCGCTAAAACTCCAGTGAAATACCATCACCTAACGCTGTTGTAAAAAACGCTCAAGGAGTAAATAATAATTATAATAATAATAATAATTATAATAAATGTTGGCGGACAAGTGGAGAAAATTCAAATAACAGCATTGTTAAGAACGGACAGAATACTGAGAAGAATCCTGGAGACTTTAGAGGACTTGCTTTCACTCAAACTCCAGTGAAAGACCATCAGCTAACGCTGTTTTGCAAAACTCTCAAGGAGTAAATAATAATAATAATAATAATAATAATGAGAAAAAGAAGAAGAAGAAGAAGAAGAAGAAGAAGAAGAAGAAGAAGAAGAAGAAGAAGAAGAAGAAGAAGAAAAAGGAAAGGAAAAGGAAGAAGACGATCTTTTTACTGTGAGTTAAAAAATGCTCATTGATTTCGCAGAAAACTGTTACATATATCCATACATACATATGACTTTCAGTATTCAGATAAATTGATAGACACATCCATCCATCCATGCATACATACATACATACATACATACATACATATGACAAAGTATTCAGATACATACATACATACATACATACATACATACATATTACTAAGTATTCAGATAGATAGATTGACACATATATTCATACATGCATCCATCCATCCATACATACATACATATATATATATACATACATATGTATAGGTATTAAGATAGATAGATAGATCATACTTATATACATACTTACATATTGTTACAAGTATTCATAGAGGTAGGCATATGGTTACCTAATTTACAAAATTTACTCCCTCTGTTACAGTTGTTTCACGTGTTTCGTAAATCATCAGACCAAAAAGTAATCTCAAGTGACTTGTCTTCAATATTTTTTTTAAATTCATGACGTAATTTAAAAATTGTACTTGTGAAAAAAGATTCTAAACAATATCCAGATTTAAAAAAAAAACAAAAAGAAATCACATCATGAAAATAGAAAACTATAAATAATGAAAAGACCGTTTTTGGTTGGGTTTGGTTGGGTTTGGTTTGGTTTTATGGCAAATCAACCATTGTAGGTTATTTACGCGAAACACATTTTTATACATATAAACAGTTCTATTTCAGACAATTCATTTAAGTATAAGTATATTTTTATTTTTTATTTTCACACATTTAAATGTCAAAGCAGTTCTATTTCAAACAATTCAGTTTAGCATAAATAAACATTTTAATGTAAAAAACTTGTTCTATTTAAAACAATTCGGTTTAGCATAAGTACACAGTTTAGTTCTATTTTGCTCATAAGTAAGATATCCTCCAAGCAGGAGCCGGGACACACTTAGGTCTGCCGTGTTGTTCCTCGAGCCTAAAGAGGCCGTCCCCCCAGATTCTAACCCTCCTTGGAAGAGCTAGGTTTATCGACTAGCGCCTGAGGCACTTCTTTTTAAGGGAATGATGACAGGGTCCGAGGCAATTTTGGTGTCACTGGCCGTGTCTGGGCTATGGCTCTTCGCTCGGAACTACTTAAAAATTGCGTTTTCGGGACACTCGTCCGGTCAGTGGGACGAACGACAAATACCGCCCCATAAATCATCATCATCATCATCATATCGTGCTGGCAGAACGGATATCCCTGACCCTCTCTCGCCACTCCTCCCTATCGTTCATCGCCCTAGGTAGGTCTTCAGGACAACAACCTGTATCCTCACATAGCTGCTGAATAGAACCCTACTATGTGCTATCACTCCGGGTCAGAGTGGACCTAGGAGTGATGACATCCCCCAAAGCTCAAGCGTAATGCGTTATGGAACCTCATCATCAGATTGCTTAGTGTCACATCCAGGACAGTTGTCGGGGGTGGGGGCTTTGTCATCTGTAGAGAAGCAGTTGGTGTATTCTACAGCCCCAGCCGGAATTCAGTCGCCTTTTAAAAAAACGGAGCTGAACCCCGATTTGTTTTCGGTCTCTCTACTAAATAGAACATCACTTTCTTTTGCTATTTAATACCAAAGACATCCCAATAGAACAGCAGTGATCATATTTAACAATACCGTAAAGAACATGTTTTATAAATTTCGCAAGGGTATTAATTCGAAATTGAACGTAATAGGAAAACTTAGCTTTACACTGGCTTGCTATCATGTCACAATCCACAGTCAAAATGAAAACTAGCAAGTACTTCCTAAAAAATTCCAAAATTTTCGAAACCCTGAATTTGAATAAAAGAAAAGAAAAAAATCCATGGCTATCAAATGATCAATTCTTTACACAAATATATCCGTATATTATTATTTTACTCGTTTAACTGTTTTCAACACCAACATTAGCTGATAGTCTTCCACAGGCGTTTGAATTACAGGATATATCAAGTCTTCGGAACTCTTCGTATTATTCTCGCAGATATAAATCATATTGTAGACTTGATAGTCTCCTGTCGTTCTATTATTTCCAAATTCTACAGTCCCTGTATCAATCCTTTGTCGACTGTACTGAACGCACCGATTGCCATAACATTCGTTTTTCTGCTGGTTTTATCCCTTCTCTTGCAAGTTATAAGCTATTGTTTTTCTTTTCACTTTCTTTCAATTTAACTCAGTGGTCAGCCGGAATGGAAAAGTCCTCACTTCGGCAGGTTTTTTTTTTGACTACCAATATGTCTGGTCATCTGGCCGATATTAGTTGTTCCATTTGTATCTTAAAATCCAAGATTAGTTACAGTATCTCATTCACCCGGAGGGTTTCAGGGTTGTGCATATACCACTTGTCAGTATGGTCTAATTTCAATTTCTTGCACTATTCCCAATGAATCACCTTCCCCTTCCAGTCTTGTCAGGTCTTATACTCTTTCTGTACTAATTTGCAACATTCGCTTATTATGTGATTAATTGTTTCCTCTCTAACAAAACATAAACTACATTAACTATTTAGTTGTGTCTCGGCGATTTTTGCTTTGATATGATTGACCTTTATGCCGTTGCTTTGGGCTGCTATTAGATAAAAATCATTTTCTCACTTAAGTTTTCAATTTCAAAGCTATGTCCATGTTTTCTTGCGTGAGATTTCGCTTGTTTGTCCCTTGAAAGGTCTATACAGTTGTTTTCTTTCCCATTTTTGTTTTCTAGTTATTTTTGTTCGGTTGATTCATGTGTTGTCTGAATTGTTTCTGGTCGTTGTAATCAGTCTTCCTCTGCGAATTTTTCACTCCTGGGTGAGCTGTCTTTCTTTTCTAAGTGGCAGCAAATTATCCCAAGTCTTCAAAACTCTTCTCAGTATTCTGGTCGATCTTATTAATAGTGTTGTTTGGATGGTGTCGGTTCGTCCTCCGATTTTTAACTTTTTAGCCTTCTACCCAGCCTTTGGATTGCCCAGTCGGCTGGGGCTGTAGAATACACCGACTGCTTCTCTGCACAGGGGTAAGACTCCCTACAACGAGTGTCCTAGATATGACACTAAACAATCTGATGGTGAGGTTCTAGCAATGCTGGAGCTTTGGGGAATGCAGAGTACCCCTTTATTGCCATCACTCCCAGGTCCACTCTGGCCCGGAGTGGTAGCACCTGATAAGGGTCCTATCTATTTTAAATAGAACTATATAACAAGCTTCTTTCACTTTACTGATTTTTGCATTTAAACTGCGTATTTATGCTAAACTGAATTGTTTAAAATAGAACTGTTTTGACACTGAGACTGCGTACTAATGCTACACTGAATTGCTCGAAATAGAACTGTTTTGACGTCTAAACTGTGTACTTATGCTGAACTGAATTATCTGAAATAAAAACCGTTTGACATTTAACTCTGTGTATTGCCCATTCGGCTGGGGCTGTAGAATACACTGACTGCTTCTCTGCAGAGGGGTAAGACCCCCCACAACGAGTGTCCTAGATATGACACTAAACAATCTGATGGTGAGGTTCTAGCAATGCTGGAGCTTTGTGGAATGCGGAGTACCTCTCCATTGCCATTGCTCCTAGGTCCACTCTGACCCGGAGTGGTAGCACCTGATAGGGCCCTATCTATGGGTTAAATAGAACTAACAGCATACTTATGCTACACTGAATTGTTTGAGTAAACTGAATAGATTGAAATAGAAATGTTTTTGACAATTAAACCGTACTTAGATTTAAACTGCGTGCTTATGATTAATTGAATTATTTGAAATAGAACTGTTTTTCGACATTAAAATTGTATTTACACTTAACTGAATCGTTACATATAACTTCTTGAATAGTTTGAAATAAATGTTTTTGACAATTAAACTGTGTACTTATGCTGAACGGAATTGTTTTAAAAAGAACAGATTATTTACATAAAAATGGATTTGGCGTAAAATAACCTACAAAGGTTGATATGCCATAAAACCCACCAAACCAAAGCAAACCAAACCAGCCTTTGGAGATCGCTCTCGTGCAACACTGAC
>OY757932.1:20954967-21042467 GCA_963585895.1 Sepioteuthis lessoniana | reverse complement strand
TTGCTATCTCTTATATCCAAACTATTTTTTCCTATCAGATACTGTCGTTGAAAAAAAATGAAAAAATAAAATCGAAAAATAAACATGAAAATAAACAGTCATAAAAAATTAAAAAAAAAAAAAAAAATTTAAGAAATAAAAGCGAAATAATATGAACTGATTTGATTGATGGATCAGAATGAAATGCATTTGAAAGGATATGTAATAAATTAATAATATGCCAAAAAGATAGAGGAAGAGATAGATTGAAATATATACAGTTAATCCGACGAAGGGAGATGACGAGAATGAGAAATAAATAAATAGATAGATAGATAGATAGTAGAATGATTGATGAATAGATATATATAAAATGCCTTACGTTGATAGATAGATAGATAGATAGATAGATAGATAGATAGATTAATACAATGGTTGATCAAGAGATATATATGGAATTCATTACGTTGATAGATAGATAGATAGATAGATAGATAGATAGATAGATAGATAGATATGAAATATCACAGAATGATAGATGAATAAATACAAATGAAATGCATTATTTTGATAGATAGATAGATGGATTAATACAATGGTTGATCAAGAGCTATATATGGAATTCATTACGTTGATAGATAGATAGATAGATAGATAGATATGAAATATCACAGAATAATAGATGAATAGATACAAATGAAATGCATTATTTTGATAGATAGATAGATAGATAGATAGATCATCATTTCACGCTGATAGTATGAAATTTCCTCAGATTCATGGTCCCTAGCAGGCCTTCTAAGGTGCATCCTGTGTCTGTACGGAGATGACGAAAATAAGTTTTTCCTGTCGGCCAACAATGGTATGAATATGGGCTTGAGTCCATGAGAAAAGGTTGCTTATGAGTTGGTCCTTGCTTTTGTAGCAGCGTCTTGCATATCTTGTTTGTCTTACTTGAATGGTTTATGAGATCAGAGGCCGGAAAATAACCCAAAACGGCTTGACATGCTTTTTATGGTACCTACCTACAAGGTAATGGACTATTCCTCCTCAATATATACCACAGGGCGATATCTACAAAGCTGTCTGACAGTACTGGAAGGACAATCCTAACTGATGCATATTACATTTATTCTGTATATTTGTACTATTATTGTAATATATTTGTTTTCTCCTACTTCTCTTGTAAGAATGTTTTCATTTTAACCCTGAAACACCTTAACACTCCGGGGACTAGTATGTGCGAGGTCCATTGGGATTAAAAAGGATTTCTACTATAATAAAAATTGGTATAAGGCTCAGAGTGTTCGCCAATAGACAAGGAGAACTGAGTTCAATTTCCATGTTACGTCTTACCAAAGATTCAAAAAATGGTACTTGCTTAACACTCAGCATTATAAGGTACAGATCAAGGGTAAAGTGGAGCAATCCAGGGATAGGAGCAGCACTCTCCCCTACACCTTGGTGTAGTAGCTGTCGAAAAGGGAGACTTGGGGTCACCCTTGACTACGCTCGCTAACTTACTAAAATAACTTGATGACAAAGTATTTGCGGGGACAACCGAATTCAGAAGGAACTATCCTAATTACATTGGCAAACCATGATTTTCGTAAGAAATGAACGCGAAAAGCCAGTCATATGCAAATAATTAGCCAACAATGATGCAACTACCAAAGAAAAAAAGCGTCAGCGAATAAAAACCTGATATTTGTCTCTGCCTCCCACCAGACAGGACTAGACACAAGGTCAATGATCCGACGCTCAATTATAGTGGGAGGTGCCCGTGGTGTAATGGTTATCGTCGTAGGAAAGCAACACAGCAACACGAGTTCAAATCCTGGACGAGACTGATAGCATTTCACATAGCACTAATACCTTCGGGAAAGGTATGAATCCAATTATCCTCCCTCCATCTATGGGTAAATAGTGGGGCAGACTAAGTTCTTCAGCCTTGGTGAGGCAATTAGCCTAGGAGAAGGAAAACTCTGTATTCAAACCAGTTAAACTCCGCTTGAAGATTGACCTTGTGTCATAACTTGCCCGAGCGGAGTGTTGGTAAATATGATTATAGTGGGAGGGGATGGTCAGGAACTGGACTATGCCCAATTTGTGCAATGTAGGCTCGATGAGCCTAGCTGGTCTTGGACCCAGATCTGGGTCCAGGGACGTATAGCTTAAACTGGACAGCAAGGTCCAGTGCTATACAAGGGTGACAAAGGAGGTGTCAATGATGCACCTCACTCAGGCAAAGGTGGCCCAGCCGAAACCTTTCGGCTTCAAGTCTGCCATGGAGCATTAACAGTCAGGCATGCATGCAAAACAGCCCGCTGAACAGTCAGCGAAAAAACCTACAATTTTTGTTTCACAACAAAGAGAGAAAAATTTGGGACTGATTCACGTTAATAGCGCTGGCAACCTGGACTTCTTAAAAATCCTGATGAACCCTGAAAGAGACAAAGAGGTACTTGCTAATTAAACATAGGGTATAGGAGAAATCATTTTCGGTTCATACACTTTGAAAAAGTATCTGGGTAAACCAGAAAAGTAAAACCGAATAAAATGAGAAGAAAAAAAAGTTACTAACGTACACTGATCTGGAATTCGTGACTTCAAGTGACGAGAATCAGTTTTATCTTTTCTAACGAAAAAAGAAATTTATTCTAAACCTTATCTTTCTTTAAGGATAATAACTTTGTGTTTGGTAAAATTACCTCGACAGAAAAACACACGTGTTTTTTCTCGCGTAAGGAAAATTCAGTTTTCTTTTTATTATATTGCCGATCTAAAAACAAAATAATTAGCAGCATAAAAAATGCAAGGTCGGACCAACCAGACTATGCTAATGCAAGGAAAGTTGTACATGTAAAAATATTAAACAAACGTAAGAAATCCCAGGTGGATTCTGGGTCAGATCTGGTGATGATGAGTTTACAAACTTGGAAAAAAAACTGGGTACACCAACCATAATTAAATCTACTAAAATTGCAAGATTAGTAACGGGAGAAAAAATTGAATTCGAGGGAGAATTGATTACGAACGAGAAGACTCATAAATTAAAATTGTTCGTACTGAAGAGTACGATCAACCTATTTGACACTGATTGGATGACACAATTCCAGTTTTGGCATTTGCCGGTTAACTCTGTTAAAAAATTGAAAACTTCGGTATCGGAGCCGAGAAACTAAAAAAAAAGAGCTAAAGGTAGCCATTCCTGATGTTTGTTTTTTTTCTTGTAGTTTAGGGAGTGTAATAAAATGATGGCAAAATTTGAATTTCAAGACAACGTCCAGCCAGTGTTTAAAAAGAAGCAAAATGTGCTCTTTGCCTCGTTGGAACAAATTAACTAGATCGATTGGCTACCGATCATATGAAAATCAGAACTGACCGATGAAATCAAACGCAGTTTCTTCCAGGCAGCGGTTGTATCGATATTGCTGTATGGAGGCACTAGTTGGACGCTAACTAAACGGCGCAAGAAGAAGCTAGACGGCAATTACACAAGAGGTGCCCGTGGTGTAATGGTTACCGTCCTAGGAAATGGACACGGCGACACGAGTTCAAATCCTGGCCGAGACTAATTGCATTTCACATAGCACTAGTACCCTTGGGAAAGGTATGAATCCAATTATTCTCCCTCCAGCTATGGGTAAACAGTTGGGCAGACTAGGTTCTTCAGTTTTAGTGAGGCAACTAGTCTAGGAGAAAGAAAACTCTTAATTTAAACCTGTTAAACTTCGCTTAAAAATAGACCTTGTTTCACATCCTGCCCGAGCGGAGTGGTTGGTAAATTTAATTACACAAGAATGTTATGAGCAATAATGAACAAGTCCTGGCGGCAAAACCCACAAGGCACCAACTATACGGCCACCTGCCTCCCACCACGAAAACTATCCAAATCACACGAACCAGATATGCAGGACACTGCTGGTGAAGCAAGGACGAGCTCATAAGTGATGTACTCCTATGGACCCCCACACATGGCCGTGCGAAGGCAGGACGACCAGCACGAACATATATTCAGCAGCTATGTGAGGATACGGGATGTTGTCCTGAAGACCTACCTAGAGCGATGAACGATATGGAGGAGTGGCGAGAGAGGGTCAGGGATATCCGTGCTACCAGCACGACATGATGATGATGATGTTCTGTTATGTTAATATATTTGTTTCAACCGACTTCTTTAATCTGCGTATCTTCATTTTGACCCCTAAACACCACAACAATGTTTCACTACAAAGCTAGCCTTATCAGAATTTAAATTTAATTAGTACCAAAATGTCCTAAATTAAATGGAGAGAAATGAGAAAATATAGGCCAAGCGCATTGATGTATAATCAACCTTTATTTTAATCATTGTAAAGTCTAAATTGCATTGATTTATTAAAATAAATTTATGTCTTTTAATATTCCATATGATTTTCTATAATCAATATTTGGTGTTGTTTCTCTGTTTAATGCCATATCAATTTTCCTGGTTTATTTAATGCCACACCTGTCCTTGTAAAAAACAGTAGTGTTTCTATTTAAACCATAGGGAGATAAAGGAATTCCTACCTTTTCCTTGCGTATTAATCTGAAAGAGAACGTAACAACATCAGCAATTTAGAGAAACAAAAATAATTTTCTCTTTTGGAAATTCGGGTCATGTCTTAGGTCATATAGTAGGCACGTTCCAATCTCGTAATCAACCTCGATGATCTTTTGTCGGCGTTCTTTCAACGGAGGATATGTGCGTATTATGTTTTTTTTAAATCTCTGTTCATTGAACAGGGAAGAGACTTTATCTCCAACCCTTGCAAGGTATTTTATTTCACCTCATCATTAAAGTCACAATGACCTTATAAGTAAACTGCTGGGGACAAGTAAGATTTTTACTGTTTTATAGCCTTTTCACATGCTCTTTGTTCATAGAAAAATATATGAATATTTAATTTCCTGGGATTCTTGTGTATTCTTTCGATACTTCTAGGATGGATTGTATGTATGTATAAAAAATTCTTCGTTGTATTAGTAGGATTGTCTTTCCTTTCGTTTATTCAGTATTAGTATATCAAGGGATATACTAATATTAATATTGATGAGGTGTTGTTTAGTTACATAATACATATACATATGTATGCAGAATCATAACGACGACACAATGAAGACGAGCGAACACAGGTCTTCAGAAAAATATACCTCTCACTTTATTTGAAAGAGTTCGAAAGAGTTACAAAAAGTTTTACTGTGAGAGAGGTGAGTTGGTGACTGAACAGAACAGCAACATATTAACCCCCACTCTTATGGCCAAAACAGCGTTTCTTTTCCGTTCTCCTAGGCTGCTCAACCGGGGGCGTGGGGGCCAGCCTCTCTGGGTGCTGGTTCTCTCTACCGCATCTTATCTCCAATTAAGCTGAACTTCCTGTCGCCGGGGTTATATAATAATTTTACGTCCACTCTTCTTCCTGCGAGCGTCACAATTTCGCACTCAATTCAACCCCTCGACAGCCAAGGTTATATCCTGATATATAGTCGAGGGTGACCCGGAGGCTCCTATTCGATAGCGACTACACCAAGGCATAGGGGAGGGCGCTACTCCTTTCCCTGGATTGCTCCACTTTACCCTTGATCCGTACCTTATAATGCTGAGTGTTAGCAAGGAGTCATCAAGTACCATTTTTTGAGTCTTTGGTAAGACTCGACCTGGGATTGAACCCAAGTACTCTGGGGCCATTGGCGAACACTCTAACCGCTAGGCAAATGTCCGGTGAATACAAAGAGTGAGAGAAAGGGCGAATAAAGGAAATAGATAAGTAAATTCGACAGACTACTTTGACATGGTAGCAGGTGTACTGCAAGGAGACACATTAACCCCATACCTCTTTATCATCTGTCTTGACTACGCGCTTTAAACATCTATTGGTCAAATCAAAGAAAAGGTTTTAAAGCTAACAAAAGAAAGAAGCAGAAGTTACCCCTCACAAGTTACCCCTCACAAGTTACCCCTCACAAACAAAAAGTTGCTCTCTGAAATTAGTAGATTAGTTCACCTACCTAGAAAACAGTGTCTCATCAAACAAGATAGACATAAACACGCGACTAACAAAAGCATTGACAGCTATCGATAGACTATCGGTCATATGGAAGTCATAGCTGACCGATAAAATAAAACACAGTTTCTTCCAAGCAGCGGTCGTGACGATACTGCTGTATGGATGCATTACATTGACACTAACTAAACGAATGAAGAAAATGCTTGACGGCAACTACACAAGAATGCTGCAAGCAATATTAAACAAGTCCTGGAAACAGCACCCTACGAAGCAGCAGCTGTACGGTCACCTACCATCCATCAAGAAAACTATCAAAGTTAGACGAACATGACAGGTGGGACACTGCTGGAGAAAAATGGACGAACTCACAAGGGATGTACTCCTGCAGACCCCTTCAGATGGCCGAGAAAAGGCAGGACGACCAACTACAACCTATATATAGCAGCTCTGTGCCGATACGAGAGGTAACACTGAAGACCTGCCTGAAGCTATGAACGATAGGGAGGGGTGGCGAGAGAAGGTCAGGGATATCCGTGCTGATTGCATGACGTGACGATGATATATATATATATATATATATATATAAATGAAATGCTTATTCAAATGTAAGCATGGACGCGCACAGACCCAAACACAGTTATAACCCGCGAACACTACCTATATATATATATATGTATATATATATATAGAGAGAGAGAGTGAGAGAGAAGAAAAAATCAGAGAGTTGTTAATAAAAGGTCATCTGAACTTTTGACGTGTGAAACTCTGACTATGACCCCACCCCAGTCGTTGGGAGTTGGAACACTTTAAGGTTACATCAAAAATGGGTTATCTGGTAATGACAATAAATTGTATCAAATGATGTGGCTCCAGTTCTGAATATTTGGGTCATGTTCTGCACATTTTCATTGTCATAGTACCCAGCCATGTCCACTGTGATTCAAATAGGTAATAGCCGTTCGTGTTCAATTAGATCTGTTAAAAAATGTTTGTATTTGATAGGACCATGTGCAGCAAAGTATCTTAAGAAATAACTATACAAAAATGAAGATATGACCCAGCCACATCTTGTTTGTTTGCACATATTTAAATGGTTTCGCGTATTCATACGAGGATCATTAAATAAGTTACCAGCCATTTATCGTATGGGCACTTTTATTGAGAGCACGCCCATGAAACTCTAGTCCCCTTCAAAGTAATCTCCTCCAGCTGCAATGCACTGGTTCTACTGTTCAAACAACTTCTGAAAGGCCTCATGGAAGTCCTCTTGTGTGAGCGTGTCAATGACCTTCGTCACAGCCTCTTTCATCTCCTCAATTGTCTCACAACGACAACCTTTGAACTTAGGGAATAACCAAAAGTCATAGGGAGCAAGGTCTGTTAGGGAGGGTGAGGAACTGTCTTGATGTCCATCTTGGTCAAATAGTCTGTGACAAGGATGGAATTGTGGACTGGTGCATTGTCCTAGTGGAAATGCCCCTGACACGATTTGTAGAGTGCTGGCCTCTTCCGACCGAATCTCTACCTGAACTCCCTTAAAACCTCAACATAGAAACCCTAACCCTAACCCTTTAGCCAATCAACTCTGGTCTCTTGACTTCCTTACTTCTCCTACACCTCTCACCACCTCTCACAGACTCCCTGCCTTCCTTGAAGTTCTTATGCCACTCAAAAACTTATGATCGATTCATGTAAAATGCTCCAAAAGCAGTCTAATGTATTCCATACGTTTCCGTGGCATTTTTTCCAAGTTTAATACAGAATCTTATTGCATATCGATCTTCTAACGTGTCTTTCGTTCAGATTCCATTTTTGAAATTCACCAGCTGTGACAATCAGGCTTTAGTAGGCTGTATTCCAATTCCTGCTTTATCTGTTTATTTGAACCTTAAATCATAAAAATTGGTCAGTCATCTCATAAGATGTATAGCAATAACTTATTGAATTTTCAAGAGTCTACGACAATTTAAAATGCCTGTACAAAATGAAAAGTCTGGAAAATTATTGAAGGCACCACGTACTTATTAAGCAGCTTGTTCTTATCTATCAACCTATTTTTCGATCTAAATATAAAGAGTTCGATCAGCACTATTCTTCTGTATCCGCTTCTCCAAGACTTCAGAACCCTTACTCAGCTTTCATCTGTTCAGCTTGCCTTTTTTTCCGATCAATCAACATGTCACCTCGTAAAGTTCTTTCCGCTGTGTATTTCTTGACAATATCTTTCTTCTTATTCGTGATCTTCTGTTTGCAATTTCTCTTGTTCTAAATTCTTTGCTTGGAGGATAATGCACATTGCGTCTATTTTTTTCATATACTCATAGTACCATTTCTTATTTCTTGGTGACTTATTCTTTCATCAACCGCCCGACTAAACGGAGAGTTAATGATATGGAGATGAAACATTCATGTTGTATGTCTTTTTTTCACTCTTTTCAGTGTTTTATCGCTAGTATTTGCTTTTGAAGGTTTTACGCCCTTAATCAGGATCGTGATTCCTCAACATCAAGATATAATATAACCCTAAACACATCGCCGCACCATTAAAGTCTATGAGAATTTTATTCATTTTGTATTTTTTGCTATCTGAATTATCGTGATATTTATCTGAGTCTTTGAGCAAAGTGCACAATATTTTACTGCGTTTTAACTGCTTAAGCTGCACACATACACACACGTACAGGGTGGAACGATAAAATTGTCGCCATAGTAAAGACGACATGATTCGATTTCCGTTTCATGAAAACCGGTTTTCGTTTTTTTTTTTTTTTTTTGTTGCAGACCATCTACTAGTTGGCTAGTTGTGTACAAATCCTAAGGAGCCTTCTATCATGTCTGAAAGTGACACAATGTTCAACGAGCGAGATCGGAGATGCGCCGTGGTACAACTCACGCGCTCTACCGATCGAAGTTATGACAACAGGAGCATTGCCAGCACCCTCAAAATGCAAATCCGGACGGTTCAACGTGCCCAGGGTGATGAAAACAAAGTTTCCAGCTACGGTTATAGTCTTTGGTGTGTTTTCAAGAGAGGGTCACATCATGCCACCTCACATCTTCGAAGTCGGCTTGAAAGTCAACACCAAAGTGTACCTGGATGTGCTGAAGAGTGTGGTGATCCCCACAAGTCGAAAGAGACCCAGACTTGGCTTCAGAAGGAGTGCTACGACTTTATACGCTTCTCTCACTGGCCTCCCTCCTTCCCCAACCTGAACCTGCTGAATTACTTCGTTTGGTCATACGTCGAGAACATCACCAACATGACTTCCCACAACACCAAAGCCAGCCTGATCGACGCCATCCGCTGAGTATTCGCCGAGTTCCTGCCGGCGCTTGTGGAAAAGGCATACTCCCAGATCCGGATCCGTATCGAGGCGGTGAGTGAAGCTGAAGGTTGCTACATTGAATAAATATCAACTCTACTCAATAATCAAGTTACCTGAATTGACTTTTTTAATGAAAGTTTTTAAATAAAGCTGTATTTTTTTTTCTTTAGGACGACAATTTATCGTTTCACCTGTAACATATTCAAGCAAGTGGATTAAATACGACGGAACACTGTTTATTTATTGAAATTTTTCAAGTGTTCTTGCTATTTTTCTTGTGTCAGGATCCAGGTAGTAAATGAATGTGTCCCATATTTTCTGGCCAGGCGCTTCGACCATATTTTTGGTCGTCATCAGGGATAGTGTAATTTGAGTTGAGAGTATGAGTTTTCATTATTTTAATTATTTTTGGAATTTTGTTTTGAGACGTTCGATTGGAAAGACTTACTAATAGAGTTAGTGGTTTTAGGAATTAAACATGTGTAATATGTTGGTGCTTGTGTTAAAAGCTATTTTATCTATGTTTGTTTTTTTTTATTTTGATGCATATTTTTCTAAGATTTGTAATCTTTTTTTTTATAATTGTTTTTTTTTTTTTGTACATAATTATTGTGTTATCTGTGAGAATCTTCCTTATATTGGAACATGTAAGTTGGTCAGTGCTATTGTTGTGTTTTATAATTAAATATTATTTTATGGCGATATTTTCAGAAAGATGATAAGTGGTAATTTACTAAGCTTTTTGCTTAGGTATAGCACAAGGCCGTATGAATGAGACACCCAATGAAAATCTAACTCACTCGTGCAGGTTCGCTAGTCTGCCTTGCTAACCATTACATCACCCGAGGTACCCCAGGAAGATGATAAGTGAGATGACGAGATAATGTTGTGGTTGTATAGCCAATGTAAAAATTATTTTTGTTTTTCGGGAGACACTCTCAAAATAGACATATAAATTTAAAAAATACATTGGTTAGGATTAGAAGTATTTTAACAGAGTTGGTGTTATTCTTAACTATGAGGTTTGATGTTTTAAATTTTCGTGTAATGGTTCATAAAGTGTTTTATATTTTCGATAGGTTTAATGTGTCGTTTTGTAATGTTGGTTATTTCTTGTACGTCTAATTTGTAGTTATAGTACATTTAATTTCTGTAATACAGATTAATTCTGCTGATGTTGTTATTGATGGCAGTGGTGCTATTTTTGTGAATGTTATGAAGGTAAAGTTTTATTTGTCGATCGACTAGTTTATTATGGAAATTGTTATTAACAATGGCTTGTTTTATGTAGGTAAGTTCTTTGTTAAATATCGTCTGGGACATGGAGATGTAAAAAGCTCTAAGAATAAAATTTTTTATCATTGCTATTTAATATTTTAGGTGCATTCACAGAAGTAGCTAAGTATGGTGGAATTGTAGCGTGTGCGCTTTTTATATGAAAATGTAGTAAATTTTTTATTACTGTTGAAGTCTGTAAGTACATTAAGACAAGGGATTTTTCCATTAATATTGAGTCCTATTGTAAAGTTTAGTTCGGAGTTGTTGTTTTTTTCCCGAGAGTCTGTTTAAGTTTGTTAATTTCGTCATACGAGTGTGTTGCAATGAAAATGTCGTCTACATAGAAAACGAATATCTTGGGGTTAGTGGTGATTGTTTTAAACATTTTGTTTTTGATGTGGGACATGTAGAATTCGGAGATGGTAGGACGAAGGGGTGACCCCATCGGAATTACATCAATTTGTATATATATGTTGCCAGAGGGATCATAGAAAGGGTTTTTGTAGTAAAGGTAAGGAGTTTTCGAGAATGTTCGGTTGTATAGCAGGAAGAAGAATTGTGGAGTAATTATAGACTTTTTCTATTATTGTTTTTATCATATTTACCAACCCCTCCACTCGGGCAGGATATGACACAAGGTCAATTTTTAAGCGGAGTTTAACAGGTTTGAATTCAGAGTTTTCCTTCTCCTAGACTAGTTACCTCACTAAGGCTGAAGAACCTAGTCTGCCCTACTATTTACATATAGCTGGAAGGAGAATAACTGGATTCATACCTTTCCCAAGGGTATTAGTGCTATGTTAAATGCAATCAGTCTCGTCCAGGATTTGAACTCGTGTCCCCGTGTCCAATTCCTACGACGATAACCATTATATCACGGGCACCTCCAATATTATCTATTATCGTTTTTATAGTTTCTTGAACTTGAACCCAAGTAAAAAGTTTTTCGACATTAAATGATGATGTTATGCATTTTTTCTACGGGAATAAGAAACAAGCCAGTTAAACCTCGTGATATGAGTGGTCCTCACTTACCAATAGGTATATAAGTAATCAATATAACGTAACAGTTTTTAAGCAATTTTGATACTGTCCTTGTACAAAAATACTCCGAACAACATCGTTAACGCTCTTATTGCATCAGCAGCCTTATGCATACCAACGAAGAGGGAAATCTACACTTTTAAGGGAGACAATGACTCTTGGAGGAAAATGAGATCATTAAATATGGGTATCATTTTGGTTGTGATTTTTCTGACTGATTTCCTCATATTTAATGTGATAAGTTAAAACACAACGTTTCGGTTGCTAAATCCTTCGGCTTTCCTCGGATGTTTCTTGTTTATCAGATGTTTTCAGCCAGGGAAATCATTTTTAAAGGTTTGTTGTTTAAAGGCTTTATTTCCAAAACAATCATATAAAACATACAATTTTGAGAGAAGAAGGAAGCCCCAATGGTCTTTGTAGGGGAGGGGAAGAGGAGTGGTGATTGTTGAACGTATGGTTCCTAAGAGGTGCTAGTTAGCCACATTCGTAGACCCAGGCACACAATTAGCAGCCATTCATTGACAAGAACGAGATACTCACCAAAATACCACATTCGCTCAATGAAAACCTATTCAAAACTATGGAAATAAAGCCTTTAATCATTTATACACAGATGAACACGGGACAACTTGCTGGAGGAGGAAGCGGCCGAAACGTTGTATTTTATATTATTACAATGAAGATGAAAACAAGAGCCCGAAAAATCACAAAATAATATATATCAAACCTAAAAAATTCATACCGATAAAGAAAAGAGTATTCTTTTTTAATAAAAGAAAGCACCTTGCCCAGTATGTTGCGGCTGTAGAATTCAGCGGCTGTAGAATACAGCGGCTGCATCTCTGCGGACCCCCACAAGTGTCCTGAATTTGACACTAAACAATCTGATGGTGAGGTTTGAGTAATACTGGAGCTTTGGGAAATGCAGATTACCCTTTCATAGCCATCGTTCCCAGGTCCACTCTGGCCCGGAGTAGTAGCTCCTGATAGGGTCCTATCCATGAGTCAAATAGAATTAAACTACGTTCTAATGCAAAACTGAATTGCTTGAAATAGAACTGTTTTGATATTGAAACTGCTTGCTTATGGTAAACTGCTTTGTTCAAAATATAACTGTTTTGAGATTTAACTCTGTCTTTATGCTAAACTGAATTATTTGAAATAGAATTGTCTTGACATTTAACTCTGTGTAGATAAAATGTGTGCTCATACTAAACTGAAATGTTTCAATTAGAGGTGTTTGACTAAACTGAACAGCTTGAAATAGAAATGTTTTTGATAATTAAACTGTGTACTTATGCTAAAATGAATTGTTTCAAATAGAACTGTTTATTTGTATAAAAATGAATTTGGCATTAAATAACCAATAAAGGTTGATATGCCATAAAACCTAACCAACCAACCAACAAACTGTTTTGATATTTAAACTGCGTAATTATACTAAAAAGCATTTTTTGAATTAGGACTGTTTGACTAGATTTAATAGCTTGAAATAGGAATGTTTTTGACAATTAAACTGTCTAGTAACTGGTTTGAAAAAAAAACTGTTTATTTGTATAAAAATTGATTTGGCATTAAATAACCTACAAGGGTTGATATGCCTGGAAACCCAAACAAACAAACAAATTAACAAACAAACATAAAAGCTGCCTGAAGTGAAGAAATTATTTATAAATGGAAAGAATCCGCTCGGAACCCTTCCTCAAATCACCTACCGACAAAAAAATATCGCCATGTTGGCATATGACTAAAGCAGTTTATGGAAGAAGGACTTGTCTCAGTAACGTATATAAAAAAAAAAACAGAACGTTTTCATGTCTCTACGAAATATCTACTGAGCAATGGAAAAGAAATAAATTTGACGACATACTAATTCAATTATGCAATGCAGTGTATATATATTTAAAAAAAGGAAAGTAGAGAAGTGAACCACGGGAATTAGCACGAAGTGAACTTTTGACAATTTCGTGCATGAATTGAACTCCGTTAGTTGAATCCACTCGTGATAACCGTTAAAATGACTGCGCATGAATATTCCTACTGTAATGGTATTATTACAGTGAGTGAAGCTGTCGTTGTAGTATTAATTTGTTGGATGGCGGCTCTGTCGATCAAGTAAATTTTGAACCCTGCCGCCTTAAAAATAAAACACTCTCAAAAGATGCAAACATTTTTATTCAAATATGTATATGTTTCTTTTGTGTCAAGACCCTTGCTCTACGATTTTAAAAGAAAAGGAACATCTTAAAGCAAACAAATAGAAAAAAATAAACAATTGGTGTTGGGCGGGGTGTCCTGGAAATATCCATGAATCTAGCTTGAGAAATCAAGGCATATTGTTAAATTTTCGGAACAATGCCTTTCATTAGCGCCATATTCTAAAAAAAAAATTTGCATATATTTAGGACAATTCGAAGAAGAAAAAATATTTTTTTAAAAAAAAAAAGAAAAAAAACAAAAAACAGGAAAGAAAATGAAACCAACGTATTTTTTTTTTAAATATGTGTACTTTTTTATTTTTGGTTTTTTTTTTTTCAGTATTTTGGTTTTTTTTTTGGGGGGGGGTTGTTTTTTGTTTTTCGTTTTTCAAATTGTGGGTCAGAATCCATAGCTTCTCAGAAGTTTTTGCATATCTGATACCACTGTTTTATGTTTCTGTTCATTTGATCGATTTGACCTTTCTATTATCAAATTCAGGCCATTTCCTGTGATATCTATATTCGAGGTCGAAATTGTATATCGATCTATCTATCTATCTATTGTAACTTTCTTTCTTTCTTTCTGTCTTCAATTTTTTAAATATTATTTTCTTTCTTTCTTTCTTTCTTTCTTTTTTTTTCTTTCTTTTCAGTAAATAAGTTTTCTATCTATCTATCTATCTATCTATCTATCTATCTATCTATCTATCTATCTATCTATCTATCTATCACTTTTTCTTTCTTTCTTTCTTTATTTATTTATTTTCAGTAAAAAAAGTATTTTATCAATCTATATTTAATATTTTTTTTCTATCTATCTATCTTTCTATCTATCTATCTATCTATCTCTTTTTCTTTCTTTCTTTCTTCAAGTTTTTGAAAATTTTTCTTTCTTTCCTTCTTTCTTTCTTTCTTTCTTTCTTTTCGGTAAATAAGTATTTCATCTATATATATTTATTAATTTTTATCTATCTATCTATCTATCTATTTATCTATCTATCTATCTATCTATCTATGCGTGAAACAGTCTCTCTTTCTTCTCTGTCAGTATTTCAACTATCTTTTTTTCTTAATTTCTCTCTCTCTCTCTCTCTCTCTCTCTCTCTCACTCTCTCTCTCTCTCTCTGTGATAGTCTTTTTTTCTTTCTTTCTTTCCATAAGTATTTTAACTATCTTTATTTCTCAATTTCTTTCTATTTATCTATCTATCTATCTATCTATCTATCTATCTATCTTTCAACGGATATGCATGAGTATCAGTCCATTCAAAGACACACACACGCGTGCGCGCGCGTGTGCGCACACACACACACACACACACACACACACACATACACATATATATATATTTGCTCGGGTGTATTCGTTATGCATATCAGAATAAACAGCATTTGCTTGATTACTGAAAAAAGGCTGAAATCCTTGCAAGATGTGAAGTAAAAGACAATCAAATAATTTATTTATTTATTTATTTATAAATAATGTTTCATCTGAATATTGTGTCTTCCAATCGGTAGAAAACAAGAAAACGATTAGATCTTTCTATATTTAACACATACACTCACTCACTCTCTATCTATCTATCTATCTATCTATCTATCTATCAAACAATCTATCAATCTTCTTCATAGATAGGTGGATAGAGAGATTTACAGTTTGTCTGTTGAGTATGTAGAATACACCGATTGCATCTTAGCAGAGGAGTAGTCGGTGTATTTTACAGCCCCAGTCGACTGGGCAAACACTTAAACTGTATGCAAACATATAATTAATAGTAAATTGAATTATTCGTGTAAAACAGAATACTTGAATTTATTTAACTTTGTGTAAATAAACATTCATATAAAAACAATGAAGAGTGTTTGATAGAAATACTTAAATAAAAAGAAAAGAATTAATTTTTTTGACCAAGTAAAAGTTTTTGACCAAGTAAACCTCTGGCCGGCTTGGGTAGGAATTGAAACCGCTATCTTCTGACAATGCTCACCTGGAACCGTAAAGACTCTATCCAGGTGAGCATTGTCAGAAGATAGCGGTTTCAATTCCTACCCAATAGTTGTTGTCCATTGTAACACTCCCCCTAACGAGTATTCTGGATATAACACTAAAGATGGTGCGGCTTTTGTCTTAGAGTTTTGGGGAGTGTTCATTCAGTTACTCCTTGTTTCACTCTGATCCGCGGTGTTAGAACCTGTCAGATTAAATCTATTAGTTAAATTAAATTTTTAACCATTTAACTGAAGGCAAACAAACGACCGATCATTATTTGAAGAGATATGTTACATAGAAATAATTTAAACAATTTAACTGTTGGATGGTTGGGTTTAATGGCATATCAAAATATAACATACCCATGATACGGATATGTGAAACGTACACAGAATATTCATAACATATATACATAGAACATAGGAATGCCCGTGGTGTAATGGTTATCGTCACAGGATATGAACACGGTGATACGAGTTCAATTCCTGGACAAGACTGATTGCATTTTCACATAGCACTAATACCCTTGGGAAAAGTATAAATTCAATTATTCTCCCTCCAGCTATGGGTAAATAGTAGGGCAGACTAGGTTCTTCAGCCTTGGTTTGGCAACTAGTCTAGGAGAAGGAAAACTCTGAATTCACACCTGCTAAACTCCGCTTTAAAAATTGACCTTGTGTCATATCCTGCCCGAGCGGAGGGGTTGGGTAAATAGGAACATAGGAATCCCGAAACATGAAAAACACTTACGACTTCTTAGTTCAGGTACGAAAATTTTTATTACCTTTGAGTTAAAAGGTTTTTCGACATAAGGAGAGAGGCACAATCTTTCTATGCCGGCTTTTTTATCTGTCCCCCCAACATGTGTGGCACCCGACACAAGGCCACTGGCCTGGCTTCGGCGAGCCTGCGAAAGTCAACCTTCTTCTTCCTCCGAGGCAGAACTCAACTAAACTGACTTTTTGCCAAATCCCCCAAATCCACAGCGCGTGCTTTCGGTGCATGACTTCATTCACACCCCCAAGTCACAATTTTCTATCTGGGATTTTTATTTTGACATCTGTGAACGACACATCCTCCCTGCGCGCGCGTTAACACCTGCGCTCAAGTTTGCACCTTACTAACCCATGTGCTTAGCCGAAAGGTTCTCAGCCTAACTAAACCCAAAGGCAAGATATATAAAACGAAATCCCTCGGCCATTATATTACAAAAACTTGTGGGCCTAATCTATTTTTATATGAATAATCAGCTCTATTTCAAACAATTCAGTTCAGCATGAGTGTGTAGTTTAATTGTCAAAAACATTTCTATTTCAAGCAATTCAGTTTATTCAAACAGTTCTAATTCAAGCAAATCAGTTTAGAGTAAGTACAGTTTCAAAGTCAAAAACAATTCTATTTCAAATTATTCAATTTCAATAAATACACATTTTTGATATCAAAAATTTTTTTAAAAAAATAATTTAGTTTAGCGTAAGTACGCAGATTAGTTGTATTTAATCTATAGATAGGGTCATGTCAGGTGCTACCACTCAGGGCCAGAGTGACCTAGGGGAGATGAAGGGCTACTCCGCATTGCCCAGAGCTCAAGCACTATCAGATTGTTTAGTGACATATCCGGGACACTCTTTGGGGGTTACCCCTCTGCAGAGGAGTAGTCGGTGTATTTTACAGCCCCAGTCGACTGGGAAAACACTTAAACTGTATGCAAACATATAATTAATAGTAAATTGAATTATTCGTGTAAAACAGAATACTTGAATTTATTTAACTTTGTGTAAATAAACATTTATATAAAAACAATGAAGAGTGTTTGATAGAAATACATAAATAAATAAAAAAGAATTAATTTTTTTGACCAAGTAAAAGTTTTTGACCAAGTAAACCTCTGGCCGGCTTGGGTAGGAATTGAAACCGCTATCTTCTGACAATGCTCACCTGGAACAGTAAAGACTCAATGCCTCTATCCAGGTGAGCATTGTCAGAAGATAGCGGTTTCAATTCCTACCCAAGCCGGTCAGAGGCTTACTTGGTCAAAAACGTGGTGCAATAGACAACAACTATGGAAGGCCGTAATTACTGGGGATACGGTTACAAGACTCAGCATTCCTATCCAAGCACGCGATTAATCACCTGAAGAAAGCCAGAGGTGAGATGGGCTGAAACGTAGTGAAGAAGAAACAACACAAAAACTACCAAGATGAGGACAAAAAGTTCGCAATAAATAAAAAATTAATCCTCAGATTAAGAAACCTCATCTCAAAATGATTCCAATTAAAGACAATTACAAACAAATGAGCTCTGACTCGTTTAAAAATGTTATCTCCAAAATTTGTTTGCACAAATGATATATTCTAAATATTGGTGGGTTGAGTTGGAATTTTATGGCATATTAACAATTTGAGGTTCTTTAATGCCAGATCCTCTTTTTATATAGAATATATCTTTTGTGAACACATTTTGTTGATAACATTTTTAAATTAGCTGGATATCATTTTTTGCATACACTTAAATGGTTTCAAGCATTTTTATTTAACAGGAATAATTCTATTTACTATTAATCATTTGTTCGCGCAAATTTAAATGGATATATATATATATATATATATATATATATATATATATATATATATATATATATATATATATATATATATATATATATAGTTTATAAGTAAATAGTCTGAAGATATTTACATTTTTAAATGAGTAAGAACTAAATAGTTTTCACAGTCATATTGCTATTGTTACTACATAGATAAGAGAGTAAAGTTGGCGACCGTAGTCGAGGGCGACCTCTTGGCTCCCTTTTCAATAGCTACTACATCGTGGTGTGGGAAGGGCGCTACTCCTTTCCCTGGATTGCTCCACTTTACCCTGGATACGTACCTTATATTGCGGACTGTTAAGAAAGGAGGTATCAAGTACCATTTTAAAAGTCTTTGGTATAACGCGACCTGGGATTGAACCCACGTCTTCAGGACCATTGGCAACACTCTACTCACAAGGCCAATGAGAGGCTTACTACATAAGTAAATGCCTTCAATTATTGCTATCTTACACTAATAATTCTATTCAGTATTTATCACTTTTTTGCATGCAGTGAAGTGGTTACAAGTATTGTTTTTCAACACTAATTATTTTATACAACCTTACACAATTAAATGTTTCAAAATACTGTTATGTATCAGTAACGATTCAATAATTCAGCAGTCACTTTTAACCAGTTAAATCATAAAACAGTTCTATGAATAGCAGTTCACTATAGAATTACTCATTTGCTTTTTCATGAGTTAGATGTTAAAATGTATCATTTCACCCATAGATAGGACTCAATAAGGCCTTACCACTCTGGGTCAGAGTGGACCTGGAAGCGATGGCAATGAAGGGGTACTCGACAAACCCAGAGCTCCAAGAGTGGAGTTTACATCAGATTGTTCAGTATCATATCAAGGACACTCGTTGGGAGAGTCTTACCCCTCTGCAGAGTCTGTTCTAGAGCCATAACCGACTAGGCTGTCTATTTCTAATATAAATGTACGTATAGTCGAGATTTGGCCACAAAATGACTTACAAGGGTTGATATGCCATGAAACCGAAAGCACCAACTACCAACTATATATATATATATATATATATATATATATATATATATATATATATGTGTGTGTGTGTGTATATGTGTGTATGTGCGTGTGTATATGTGTGTGTGTACATATATGTGTGTATACGTGTGTGTATGTGTATATATATATATATTTATGTGTGTATATGTGCGTGTGCGTATATATATATATGTGTGTATGTGTGTATATATATGTGTGTGTATATGTGTGTATGTGCGGGTGTATATGTGTGTATGTGTGTGTATATATATGTGTGTGTATATGTGTGTGTATGCATGTGTGTATATATGTGTGTATATATATGTATGTGTGCGTATATGTGCGTGTGCGTATATATATATATATATGTGTGTGTGTATATATATATATATGTATATATATATATGTGTATATGTGTGTGTATGTGTATGTGTATATGTGTGTGGATGTGTGTGTATATGTGTGTGCGTGTATATATATATATATATGTGTGTGTGTGTGTGTGTCTGTGTGTGTGTGTGTGAATTATCACTCAAAAATAACTACACTGCACCCTAATTTATTTATATAAAACATTATGTCTCTGTTTTATAAGAGAAAAACCATTTAATCTTATAATTAACAGTGAGTATACAAACACTCCTTTATATCAACTTGTCATAACATCAAAACTTATTTGAATACTTTTACAAATAGGGACACGCACATTATTTCAAAATCTTTTTCAAATTATAACCTAATTCGCTGCTCCTTTTCCGCGGATTTCCTTACAAGTTCCCGCCAAACAAATGACTTGACAATGTATGACAAAATACCAGTTATTTTGTAAGTGACCGCCGAAATCACCGGATCAAATTATTTATGACTTTCTCATAAAAAGGATAAGTTGCCTTGCAAATGATCCTCTAGGTCATCGGACAAAATCTTTGTGACTTTCTCATAAAAATGATCAGTTGTTTTGCAAGTGATCCTCGATGTCATTGGACCCAATTTTTTGTAACTTTCTAATAAAAATGATCAGTTGTTTTGCAAGTGATCCTCGATATCAGCGGACCAAATTTTTGGTGACTTGCTCATAAAAAGGATCAGTTAAACAACTTTCTAATAAAAATGATCTGTTGTTTTGCAAGTGATCCTCGATGTCATTGGACCCAATTTTTTGTAACTTTCTAATAAAAATGATCAGTTGTTTTGCAAAGGAACCTCGATATCAGCGGACCCAATTTTTTGTGACTTGCTCATAAAAATGATCAGTTGTTTTGCAAGTGATCCTCGATGTCATTGGACCCAATTTTTTGTAACTTTCTAATAAAAATGATCAGTTGTTTTGCAAGGTATCCTCGATATCAGCGGACCCAATTTTTTGTGACTTGCTCAGAAAAAGGATCAGTTGTTTTGCAAGTGATCCTCGACATCTTTGGACCCATTTTTTTTGTGACTTGCTCATAAAAAAGGATAAGTTGTTTTACAAGTGATTCTCGAGGTCATTGGACCAAATTTTTTGTGACTTTCTCATAAAATCGATAAGTTGTCTTGCAAGTGATCCTCGAGGTCATCGGATTAAATTTTAGTGACTTTCTCATAAAAAGGATAAATTGTCTTGCAAGTGATCATCGAGTTAACTGGGCCAAATTTTTGTGACTTTCTCATAAAAAGAACAAGGCGTCTGATTCCCCCGAACCTAATATGTTTGTGTATCTCTCGTTAAATTAGCAAGATATTTTGCCAGTGATCCTTGAGATCACCGAGCCCAGTCAGTTCTTGATAGATTGATAGATATATAGATTATAACGGGTTTAATATAAAGAGGCTGGTATAAATAATTGAACTGGAAAAGATTGATAGATATATATCAAGATAGATAGATTAAAAAGGGGTTAACATGATTAGGCTGCTATAAATAAATGAATCGGAAAAGACTAAGATAGATAGATATTAAGGTATTAATCCTTTAGGAACAATTACAGCTTCAGGAAACTATCCCCAATACAAATAATTCAGAATTATTTAGCAACATACCTATTTGACTCATTGATTCGTCTCTAGTAAGTACTACCACTACGGTCCGAGTGAATCTGAAAGTATTTGCTAAGAAGAGTTACTGCACATTTCCCTGATCTCCAGAATTAGAGCCTCACCATCAGATGCATATTAATAACCATAACACACCTTCTGAGGTGTCTTAATCCTGCGCAGGGGATACAGTCAGCATATTCCAAGTCCCTTCCCGAACAGCGTTGTATAAATATTGGTCTACTCTACTGTAATATTATTGAAGACATTGGGTGACTGTTTTCGTAGTAAGTTGCCGCCTAGCTTGATTTAGATGTCGACCACAGGGTGGTGGAAAAGAGAGACATAGATGAGAAAGGGATTCGGGAGAGAGAGAGAGAGAGAGAGAGAGAGAGAGAGAGAGAGAGAGAGAGAGAGCGTTGGACGCACGATGGTTCGAGAAAAGCGAATGGGAAAGTGAATGAGGGCTCTGGAATATGGAAAACTGAATGGATGACAGAAAATTTGAAGACGTAAGTCCGATTAACCTACATTATTGCTGAGACTAGTTAAAGAATTTAGAAGAGCTTATTCTACTCACAATTCTCCAGGCTTTAGTGATAAATGCTATTACAAGTGGTGAGAAATATCTATGTCCGGATAGCATCAGACGCTAGGATTAAAATTACAAATATATCAGCCGCAAATCTGTAACAAGTCTGAATACCTGGAAGAAACTGAAACGAAGAAGCTGTTTGATGGGATAGAAAAGAGGAAAAGAAAGTCAGTCGGACACAAGCTACGATGATGTCATGATGAGCCGAAAATTACGGCACTCATTTGGGTGGGTGAGCTCCGTAAAGGGATCCCACACCGGCTACGAAGATTAGAAGACATAACCCCGACCAAGCATGTGCAAGAACTACAACACAAAACGAGGAAAATTATATCAAGGTCTGCGTCTGATCTCTCATGGCGATCTGTTTTTCTCAGTCTATTTAGAATAGTTAACCAATTTTCATGCTCTATTTCACGCTTGTCGACGACGACTGGAAAAAAAATGTTAGCAAAAAAAGCTCGTATCAAACAAACAAGCAAACGTGTTTTGAGTGTGCATCACTTTGTGTCAAGTCGAGGTTACAATATGGGTAGGACTGAAAATTGAGGCATAATAAGTACGTTCACCAGATGGAGACACGGAATACTTCGACATTGTTGCAGGAGTACTACAAGGAGACACACTAGCCCCGTACCTCTTTATCATCTGTCTAGACTATGTGCTTAGGACTTCGATCGACAAAATCAGAGAAAATAGCTTTGAGCTGACTAAGAGAAGAAGCAAAAGGTACCCCGCAAAAACAATCACGGACGCCGACTACGCTGATGACTTGGCGTTACTAGCGAATACGCCTAATCAAGCAGAGACGATACTACATAGTCTGGAACGAGCCGCAGCTGGCATTGGCCTACATGTCAATGCAAACAAAACCGAATATATGTGTTACAACCAAACAGGCAACATTGCCACACTAGACGGAGCCTCTCTGAAACTAGTCGACAAATTCACCTACCTAGGAAGCAGCGTCTCATCAACCGAGAAGGACATCGACACACGACTGACGAAGGCATGGACAGCTATCGATAGGCTCTCGATCATATGGAAGTCGGACCTAACAGATAAAATGAAACGCAGTTTCTTCCAGGCAACGGTTGTGTCGATACTGCTATATGGATGCACCACATGGACGCTTACGAAGCGGCTGGAGAGGAGGCTGGACGGAAATTACACAAGAATGTTGAGAGCAGTATTAAACAAGTCCTGGCGACAGCACCCCACGAGACTCCAACTATACGGACACTTGCCCCCCATCACAAAAACTATACAAGTTCGACGAACCAGACACGCAGGACACTGCTGGAGAAGCAAGGACGAGCTCATAAGCGATGTACTCCTGTGGACCCCCACTCATGGATGTGCAAGAGTGGGACGACCAGCACGAACTTACATACAGCAGCTATGTGAGGACACGGGTTGTAATCCTGAAGACCTGCCGGAGGCGATGAATGATAGGGAGAAATGGCGAGAGACGGTCAGGGATATCCGCGCAGGCGGCGCGACATGATGATGATGATGAATACACTCGTACGTAGTCTAGACAAATGATAAAGAGGTACGGAGCCAGCGTGTCACCTTGTAGTACTCCTGCTACAATGTCGAAGTATTCTGTGTCTCCATCTGGTGATCGTACTTTTACTTTGGTGTTTCAATAGAGAATCGTTATTGCCGCTACGGTTTCTTTAGGTATGCCGTACGCTAGTAGGATTTGTTCCATCTTTCCTCTGTGAATGGAATCGAAAGCCTTCGTAAAGTCTACAAATATTAATGTTGCTTGTAGGTTGTTTTTTTTTGTTTTGTTTTTTTTGTCTAGACTACGTACTTAGAACATCGATTGACAAAATCAAAGAGAATGACTTCGAACTGACGAAGAAAAGAAACAGAAGGTACCTCGCAACAACAATTACCGACGCCGACTACGCCGATGACATAGCGATTCTGGCAAATACACCCGACCAAGCCGAAACACTACTGCATAGTTTGGAACGAGCAGCAGCAAGCATAGGCCTCTATGTTAATGCTCACAAAACGGAATATATGTGCTATAATCAAACGGGGGACATCTCCACTCTAGAAGGAACCCCTCTTAAACTAGTAGACAAATTCACTTACCTAGGAAGCAGCGTCGAATCAACCGAAAAGGACATCGAAACGAGGTTAGCGAAAGCATGGACAGCTATCAATAGGCTATCGATTATATAGAAATCAGACCTAACCGATCAAATGAAACGCAGTTTCTTCCAGGCAGCGGTCACATCGATACTGGTATATGGCTGCACTACATGGACGCTAACAAAACGGCTGGAGAAGAAGCTAGATGGCAATTACACAAGAATGCTACGTGCAATCTTAAACAAGTCCTGGCGGCAACACCCCACAAGACACCAACTGTACGGCCACCTGCCCCCTATCACGAAAACTATTCAAGTTAGACGAACCAGACATGCAGGACACTGCTGGAGAAGCAGGGACGAACTCATAAGAGATGTACTCTTATGGACCCCCACACATGGCCGTGCAAAAGCAGGACGACCAGCACGAACATACATTCAGCAGCTATGTGAGGATACGGGATGTTGTCATGAAGACCTACCTAGGGCGATGAACGATAGGGAGGAGTGGCAAGAGAGGGTGAGGGATATCCGTGCTACCAGCGCGAGATGATGATGATGATGAATACACTCGTAGAACCGTTACAACCGTGTTGGTACAAATGTATATGCGATGCCTCAGAGCTGCAAAGTTCTGCTGAGAATCGTAGTGAGGCAAGCACCTAAAGGGTGAAATAATGTTGTTACATAGCCAGATATACGCTATGTGCGAAATAGACATAGGGAATCTAAAAACACACAACTTTACGAAATTGGTTCAGGTACGAAACTTTTATTCACCTTTTTGAGTTAAAAAGTTTTTTCGACATGAGGAGAGAGAGACACAATCTTTCTATGCTGACTGCTTTTACATCGTCAGCTCTCAACCCAACCAACGCGCGGCGTCTGTAGCGCACAAAGTCATCTGGCCTCACCCAGCTCTGAAAGTCAAACTTCTTCTTCCGAGGCAGGAACTCAACTCACTGCTTTTTCTCAAATCTCAGCCCACGCTTCCGTTGCGTGATGTCACCCAAATACCCTGGTCCCAATTCCTATTTTTATTTATTTTTATTTTGACATCTCTGAATGACACATCCTCTCCGCGTGCGCGTGAACACCTTCGTTAATGTTGCACCTAACTAACCCATGAGCTAAGCCTAACTAAACCGAAAGGCAAGATATATAAAACGAAATCCCTCCCCCATTATATTACAATGTTACAAACGTCTCATTGAGAATTGCCACGTACACTACATGATGAGTTGATATCATTTTTTTCGATAATTTCAGGATAGCTTTTTGGATCTTTACATGATACGAGTTTTTCCAAAAAAAGACGAGGTGATTTGGAAGTTTCCCACGAAATCACCGAAACTAAATTTTAGTGATTATTTTCTTCAAAAGACAAGATGTTTTTAAAGGACCCTCAAAGTCACAAGGCCTAACTGTTTGTGACTTTTTTCCTTAAAAGGACATGGAGTTTTGCCAGCCAACCTCAAAACTAATGAACATTTCTGTTTGTGATCTTTTCATTAAAAGGAGAAGACGTTTTCCAAGTAAATCTCGAGGTTATTAAACCTCTTTACGACTTAATCCTTAAAAAGAATTGAGGATAGAAATGAATCACACAATCCATGTCTGATTGACAAGCTTAGTTTTAACAAATAAAAAGAACCTGTCAGCTATTCGAATTTGCCGCTCCAGGGGACAATCGATTGAATGTAAAAGAAAGCAACAATATATACAATTAACTGAATGTTGCCAGAGAGGTGAAAAACTATGTAACATAAATGTGATACTAACTTTATTTGCTGACTGAATGTGCCTCACATCAACCTTAGGGGTTGATGTGAGGCTCTTTCACCCAGAGTACTGCAAAGACTAGCAAGAGTATCGAGAAGAGATGATTCTACTTCTGTTCTTCAGATTTTAGTGATTATTGCCATTACGAGGTTGGTAAATCTAATAATAATAATAATAAAAATCATGTCGTGCCGCCAGCACGGATATATCCCTGGTCCTCTCTTGCCACTTCTCCCAATCGTTCATCGCCTCTGGCAGGTCTTCAGGGCTATATCCCGTATCCTCACAAAACTGCTGTATGTATGTTCGAGCTGGTAGTCCTGCTTTTTCTCGGCCATATGTGGGGGTCCATAGGAGTACATCACTTATGAGCACGTCTCTGCTTCTTCAACATGTCTGGTTCGTCTAACTTGGATAGTTTTCGTAGTGGAAGGTAGGTGGCCGTATAGTTGGTGCTTCGTGCGGTGTTGCCTCCAGGACTTGTTCAATATTGCTCACAACATTCTTGTGTAACTGCCGTTTAGCTTCTTCTCCAGCCGTTTAGTTAGCGTCCAAGTAGTGCATCCATATAGCAGTATCGACACGACCACTGCTTGGAAGAAACTTCTTTTCCTGACCAATAATAATGATAATAATAATTAATGCAGCAAATTAACACAGAGGGAGTATAAGGCGAGACACGACTGGGTCGGTAAGGTGATTCACTGGGAAATGTGTAAGAAACTTAAATTCGACCATACTAACAAACGGTATATGCACAACCCGGCACCTGTCCTAGAAAATGCCACGCATAAACTCCTATGGGACTTTAACATACAAACGGATCACCTAACCCCGGTCAGAAGACCAGATTTAATAATAATCAACAAAAAAAAAGAGAACTAGCAAAATAGTCGACTTTACTGTCCCAGTTGACAACAGAATAAAACGGAAAGAATGTGAAAAGAGGGATAAGTACCTCGACCTTGCTAGGGAATTGAAACAACTGTGGAACATGCAGGTTGCAATTATAACAATTGTAATTGGTGCGTTTGGAACTGTAACTAAAGGATTGCAAAAGGGACTAGAGGAAGTAGAAGTTGGCGGACGAGTGGAGACCATCCAAACGACAGCATTGTTGAGAACGGCCAGAATACTAAGAAGAATCCTGGAGACTTGAGGAGACTGGCTGTCACTCAGACTTCAGTGAAAAACCATCGGCTAACGCTGATGTGAAAAGCTCTGAGTGAATAATAATAATAATAATAATAATAATAATAATAATAATAATAATAATCACTATTATCTTTTTTCTTCGATTTTGATATACAAGCAGACATTTTCATCCCGAAGTTGAGACCTAGTGATAATTAGCAAAAGAAAAAAAGCAAAAACACCAAAAATTGCCGAATAGTGAACTTTGCTTTCCCGGTAGACGACAGAGGGAAAATCAAATTAAGCGAAAACAGAGACAAGTACTTTGACATTACCCGAGAATAGAAAAAAGTTAAGGAACATGAACGTAATAATGGTACCAATTGTAAATGGTGCACTTGGAATGGTCCCCAAAGTTAGTAAGGAAGTTGGAAGAAGAGGACCTAGTCCATCCAAACTACAGGATTGGTAAGGTCGGCCAGAATGCTAAGAAAAGTCCTGGAGACCCGAGAAGACATGCTGGCTCTCAAATTCCAGTGACGCACCATCAGGTTAGGCTGGTGTGAAAAACGCACAAGGAACTATAGAACATGCAGGTGACAATTATACCTATAGTAATTGGTGCATTGGGAACATTAACGAAAGGATTACTAAAGTGACTGGAGGACTTGGAAGTTGGAGGACGAGTGGAGACCGTCCAAATGACAGCATTATTGCGAACGGCCTGAACACGGAGAAGAGTTCGGGAGGAGACTTGCTGACACTCAAACTCCAGTGAAATACCATCAGCTAACAATGATGTGAAAAACTCTCAAGGAGTAAATAATAATAATAATAATAATTGTAATAGGTGCTCTTGGTACCGTCAGCAAACGATTACTGCGAGGACTGTAGGGCTTGGAAATAAGGGGTCGGGTTGGGTGTCCAAACTACAGCATTGTTGAGATCGGCCAGAATACTGAGAAGAGTCCTGGTGACTTGAGGAGACTTGCTGACACTCACTCCAGTTGAAAACCATTAGCTAACGCCGATGGGAAAAACTCTTCCGAAGAAGAAGAAGAAAAAGAAGGTAGGTAACAGATCTGGTTGGTTGGTTGGTTGGATTTTATGGCATCACAATATTTGTAGGTTTTTAACGCTAAATCCATTTTTATGCGAATAGTCAGATGTATTTCAAATAATTCAATTTAGCATGAGTTCACAATTTAATTGTCAAAACAGTTCAAATTAAGCTAATTCAGTTTAGTATAAGTACTGATTTTGTATACACGCCGTTAAATGTTAAAACAGTTTTATATTAAACAATTAAGTTCAGTGTAAGTACAGTTTCAATATCAAAAACAGTTCCATTTCAAACAATTCAGTTTAGCCTAAGCACGCTGTTTACATGTAAGAACAATTTAATGGTCAAAAGCATTTCTATTTAAAGCTATTCACTTTACTCTAACAGTTTTAATTCAAACAATTCGGTTTAGCATTAGTATTCAGTTAGTTCTATTTAACTCATAGATAGGGACCTATTAGGTGCTACCACTCCGAGCCAAAGGGACCTGAGAGCAATAGCAATGAAGACGTGCTCTGCATTCCCCAAAGCTCCGGCATCACTGGAACTTCACCATCAGATTGTTTATTGGCATATCCATATTGTGGTTGGTTATATTAAAGAAAAATCATAATCGTGTGAAGTGAATGGAACCATTATGGATATAAAAAGCTAACACAGAGAGTTGGATAACGGAATCGGGGATGAATTCAATCCTAAGAAATTAATGATCAGACAAAAATCGACCAATAAAAAAACATGAAACTATTCAAAATAAAAAAGTAAAAAAAAAAACACATAACGAATTCGATAGAATGAGCGAATGTAGAAAATACGGCAAGAAAAAAATAAACGTTATGGTATTGGGGGAAAAAACAAGAAGATACAATTTAATAGAGAGAATTAACATTATGGAAAGAAATAAGGACTGGCCACAAAAAAATGCTATTGATGAAAAAAAATCCAACAAACTAATATCTACATATAAAAGAACGTTCACAAATGAATCTTTATTTAGCCCATTTTGAGGATATCTTATAACAAAGTTCTTTTCTACCGTTATGTTTTATTCTACAAATGAAGAATATTATGGAAAAATATTCCGTCTATTAATCCTTATGATTATAAGCAAGGAAAGAAATGATGTTCCATTAGTGTATCACATTCTTTTATAACCAATGTCGAGAAGAAAAATATCTGTTAAAGTGTCAGTAAGAAAAATAAATCGATAAACATGAACGCCATCGAATTTTGCACACGAATCGTCTTGTTAGCACAATGAAATTTACATTAAAAATGTGGAAAAGTGTGCAATGGAAGAATGATACTTACGATGTAGTACGTCATCTAAATTCAATGCCGGGTATTATTCTCCAGGGAATCTATTTTTGCGACGAGCATAACTTCGAAGTGTCCTTATAAGCATCCATATTTTTTTAGGTTGTCGATTTTTAATGCCAATTATTTTCCTTTGAAATATGTCTTAGGGCAATTGAGATTGCTTAGCTTTCGTCTTCCAAATATTATTCGGAGGTCAACGTGCCATGACAAGGACTTTATTTTGAAGAATCTTCAAGAGCATTTGGAATTACAAGGAAGGGCCCATCTCCTCTCGCAAAACACATTAGGTGATTTGAGTGATACACCTCGTATTTCCCTTCATAGTACCTCTTACGACACGAGAGATTACTTTGTAGGGCCCATCTCCTCTCGCAAAACACATTAGGTGATTTGAGTGATACACCTCGTATTTCCCTTCATAGTACCTCTTACGACACGAGAGATTACTTTGTAGGGCCCATCTCCTCTCGCAAAACACATTAGGTGATTTGAGTGATACACCTCGTATTTCCCTTCATAGTACCTCTTACGACACGAGAGATTACTTTGTAGGGCCCATCTCCTCTCGCAAAACACATTAGGTGATTTGAGTGATACACCTCGTATTTCCCTTCATAGTACCTCTTACGACACGAGAGATTATTTTGTAGGGCCCATCTCCTCTCGCAAAACACATTAGGTGATTTGAGTGATACACCTCGTATTTCCCTTCATAGTACCTCTTACGACACGAGAGATTACTTTGTAGGGCCCATCTCCTCTCGCAAAACACATTAGGTGATTTGAGTGATACACCTCGTATTTCCCTTCATAGTACCTCTTACGACACGAGAGATTATTTTGTAGGGCCCATCTCCTCTCGCAAAACACATTAGGTGATTTGAGTGATACACCTCGTATTTCCCTTCATAGTACCTCTTACGACACGAGAGATTATTTTGTAGGGCCCATCTCCTCTCGCAAAACACATTAGGTGATTTGAGTGATACACCTCGTATTTCCCTTCATAGTACCTCTTACGACACGAGAGATTACTTTGTAGGGCCCATCTCCTCTCGCAAAACACATTAGGTGATTTGAGTGATACACCTCGTATTTCCCTTCATAGTACCTCTTACGACACGAGAGATTACTTTGTAGGGCCCATCTCCTCTCGCAAAACACATTAGGTGATTTGAGTGATACACCTCGTATTTCCCTTCATAGTACCTCTTACGACACGAGAAATTACTTTGTAGGGCCCATCTCTTCTCACATAATTAAAGTTATAGAATTGTTAGATTAAGGAGTTTATTTCATGGAATCTCTTAGAGCAATGGAAATTACTTAGCAGTGCCCATCTCCTCTCCAGAGTTTAATCCCGGCTAGAAAACAAGACTTAAATGACAATTCTTTCTGAGTATCTCTCCATACGAGTGTCCATCTCGTCTCGTATATTTCCTTAGATCGCTAGAGTGTCAAAGCAAATACTTATTTAATAACATCTCACAGAAAGTAGAAATCGCAGTGACCATCTGTTCTGCCGGATGTAAGCTTACATTGTACTAGCGACAATAACGATCGGTAAAAGGTGGTGTAATGATTAGCAAGCTGGACTACCAATCTTACACGAGTGAATTCGAGTCTTATTTAATGCCCCATTTATTTTACCTTGTGCCACATCTAAGCAAAAAGCTTTGTAAATTACGCCGATAAAATGAAACGCAGTTTCTTCCAAGCAAAGGTCGTGTCGATACTGCTATATGGATGCACTACATGGACGCTAACTAAACAGATGGAGAAAAAGCTTGACGGCAACTACATCAGAATGCCGTGAGCAATATTGAACGAGTCCTGGTGGCAACACCCCACAAAGCAGCAGCTATACCGCCACCAACCACCCATAACGAAAACTATAAAAGTTAGACGAACCAGATATGCAGGATATTGCTGGAGAAGTAGAGACGAGCCCATAAGTGATGTATTCCTATAGACCCCTTCACATGGCCGAGCAAAAGCACAGTGACCAGCCCGAACGTACATACAGCAGCTTTTTGAGGATATGGGATGTAGCCCTGAGGAACTGCCGGAAGCGATGAACGATAGGAAGGGGTGTCGAGAGAGGGTCACGGATATCCGTGCTGATGGCACGACAAGATAATGATGATGATGATGATGATATACTGGTGAAAGAAAAAAATATGATGGATTATGATTTGTTTTTTTTTATCTGTATTCATATAACCGTACACTCATAGAGACGTTACTGACGACCAATCGAGTAAAATCGAGAGAAAATGATACACTTGGAGAAAATCCACTGGCCATATGATATAATAATCTCATTGTTTTCTTTTTTGTTGCAGTTTTTTTGCTATATGGCATATCAACCTGTTATATCGTCATCTACAGTATCATAACGACACAATAATAAGAACAGACGCAGGAAGACTTCTTAATAAATATACCTCTCAGTTTATTTGTAATGGTTCGAAAACGGTTACTCAGGGTTTGCGTGTGAGAGGGAATCGGAGATTCAACATAACTGCAATATTTTGACCCCGAAGTTATGGCCATCAAGGTTGTGTCTTTCTCGTTCTCCTGATGCTCAACCGGAGGCCCACTCTGCTGGGTGCTGGCTTTCTTTACTGCATCTTATCAGCAACTTCTCAGGTCCCCAAACTCCATCGGGGTTCCCGAGGGTCCTTTCGGTCGGGTGTGGCTTTCCTTACCACATTCTCATCTATAACTCCGTCTCGAACTCAACTGCAACTGGCACTCGAACTCAACTGCAACCAACTGTCTTGACTTCTGTCTTGTTGAGCAATATAATAGTTCAACGCCCACTTGATCGCCCACTCGATCTTTGAAATCGCATGTTTAATCGTCATCAAGCGGAAATAACTGTCATGCAGTTCAGAGGTCATTCTCTTCCGGTGCGTCAGTCTATGAGAGTATCATGGGATTTTTTAGCTTGTCCCATTTTGTTAGCCAATTTCCGCCCACACGATTTCCTCTCCTAACTGCCATTGGAATGTGTCACTTCCTTCCAGTGCATCACCTTGAAATGGCATTTTTGGCCGGGTCAAAAGGTCAAAATACAACAAACCTTCGTGGGATATTTAATACCAAATTCATTATTTTAGAAGAACAAAAGGGTAACTATTAAACGAATAGCTAGATAATTCTCTAGACCAGGATTTTTTTAAATTTTACTAAACGCAACCCTTGTAACAAAATTTAATTTCTCTTAATCCCAGATGGATCCTCGTTGAGTTATGATGACAGTGCTAAACTGCAGCCTCAAAGTAAGTGAGTTCGAACTCAAGTCCCACCATTTCGTTTACTTTTAGACGAATAGACTTAAGAAAGGCATGAGCTCGCTTATATTTCCTGCAATGCAAAGTTTTAGCATTAGATAACCCATCAAAAAAAGATTTTAACCCATTTCCTTCCAAATGAATACTTTTAATATTGATAATATTTTTCGTAGTATCAATGGAGTCCATAATTAAAGGGGCTAATTTTTTAAAATGTTTTTGATATCAAGACATGAATTTCTAACAAAATAGAGTATAGAAATTATAAATGAAATATTGATATGATAAGATCAACTCCAGCAAATACCTCATCAAACATTGAATGATTTAAAAAATGAAGAATTAGATCTGTTTAGTTATCGGGATTTTTTCTTAACAATAATTTTATCTTATATTCATTTTAATGAAAATTCCATCTTATTTTTTTCTTATTTTGATTTTCATAATAATTTTATATTATTTTCTTTTCATCTTACCTTAATTTTAATAAGAATTTCATCTCATTTTTATCTTATTTTCATTTTAATAATAATTTCTTCTTATTTATTATATTTTAATCTGCAATATTTTGACCCCGAAGTTATGGCCATCAACGTTGTGTCTTTCTCGTTCTCCTGATGCTCAACCGGAGGCCCACTCTGCTGGGTGCTGGCTTTCTTTACTGCATCTTATCAGCAACTTCTCAGGTCCCCAAACTCATTATATTTTATATTATTCCAGAGTTTTTTCCTTTTATTTTCATCTCAATAATAATTTCATCTTCTTTTCATCTTATTTTCATTTTAATAATAATTTTATCTTATATTCATCTTAATATTTTTTTCATCTTATTTTCACTTAATTTTCCTCTCAATATCAATTTTATTTTATTTTTGTCTCATTTTCTATTCAATAATGATTTCGTCTTATTTTGATAGAATTTTCATCTTAATAATAATTTCCTCTTTTTTTTTTCATCTCATTTTCATCCAAATATTACTTTCATCTCATATGCATCTCATTATATTCTAAATTATCATTTCATCTTATTTTTCACAAATTTTTATCTTAATGATAATTTCATCTTATTTTCATTTTGATAATAATTTTATCTTTCTTCATCATATTTTAATCTTAATAACAGTTTCATGTTATTTTTATTTTATTAATACTTTAATCTTTTTTAATCATATTTTCATTTGGATTTTAACTTCATCTTTTTTCCATCTCTTTCTTTTCTTAATCCTATTTACATCTCATTTCTACCTAAATAATAATTTTATCTTTTTTCATCTCTTTCTCATATTAATCTTATTTTCATCTCATTTCAATCTTAATAATAATTTTATCTAATTTTCATCTTATTTTCATTTTGATAATAATTTTATCTAATTTTCATCTTATTTTCATTTTGATGATAATTTTATCTAATTTTCATCTTATTTTCATTTTGATGATAATTTTATCTAATTTTCATTTTGATGATAATTTTATCAAATTTTCATCTTATTTTCATTCTGATGATAATTTTATCTAATTTTCATCTTATTTTCATTTTGATGATAATTTTATCTAATTTTCATCTTATTTTCATTTTGATGACAATTTTATCTAATTTTCATCTTATTTTCATTTTGATGATAATTTTATCTAATTTTCATCTTATTTTCATTTTGATGACAATTTTATCTAACTTTCATCTTATTTTCATTTTGATGATAATTTTATCTAATTTTCATCTTATTTTCATTTTGATGACAATTTTATCTAATTTTCATGTTATTTTCATTTTGATGATAATTTTATCTAACTTTCATCTTATTTTCATTTTGATGATAATTTTATCTAATTTTCATCTTATTTTCATTTTGATGATAATTTTATCTAACTTTCATCTTATTTTCATTTTGATGATAATTTTATCTAATTTTCATCTTATTTTAATTTTGATGACAATTTTATCTAATTTTCATCTTATTTTCATTTTGATGATAATTTTATCTAATTTTCATCTTTTTTTTTTTTTTTTTTATGATAATTTTATCTAATTTTCATCTTATTTTCATTTTGATGATAATTTTACATAATTTTCATCTTATTTTCATTTTGATAATAATTTTATCTAATTTTCATCTTATTTTCATTTTGATGATAATTTTTTTTAATCTTATTTTCATTGTAATGATGTTTTTATCGTTTTTCATTTTATATCATTTTGATAAAGATTTCATCTTATTTTCATTTTATTTTCATCTTAGAAATCATTTCATCCTATTTTCATATATTTTCATCTAAATACTTTCAACCTATTTTACCTTGTTTTCATCTGATTAATAATTTCATCTTATTTTGATTTTGATTACAATTTCATCTTATTTTAATGTCTTTTTCATCCTAATGATAATTTCATTCTATCTTCATCTTTATTTTTTTCTTAAAAATAATTATTTTCATTTCGTTTTCATCTTAATAATAATATCAATTTATTTTCTTCTCATTTTCATCTTCATAATAATTTCATCTTATTTTCATCTTTTTCATCTTATTTTCGTCTTAATTATTATTTTCATTTCATTTTCATCTTAATAATAATATCAATTTTTTTCTTCTCATTTTCATCTTTATAATAGTTTCATCTTATTATCAACTTTTTCATCTTATTTTCGTCTTAATTATAATTTCATTTCGTTTTCATCTTAATAATAATATCAATTTTTTTCTTCTCATTTTCATCTTTATAATAATTTCATCTTATTTTCAACTTTTTCATCTTATTTTCTCCTCAATTATAATTTCATTTCGTTTTCATCCATGAAAAATATGTTACCATGGATAAGACTTTCAATTTACTTTTTCATTATTTAATTCTATTTCAAAATCCATATTTGAATCCTTATTATCAGATGATTTACTTTTTAAAGACATATCATAATCTCCTCTAAAAACATAGGTTAGTATTCTGTATCTTTATAAAATCGTTCTTTTACAATGTAAGTTTGTTTTTTAAGTTTATATTAGTGAAATTATTTGGTGGAAAGGTTCCAGTGATGTCGTCGCAAACAAGCTGGACGGCAATTCGAAGTAAGCAAGTTCAAAGTCCAGTCGTTCTATTCCGTTTACTTTCAGGCTAATACTTATTTACAAATTACGAACCGCCAAAGTAAAGGGGGTGTCCTCGTGGTGTAATGGTTAAAGCGATGGACTGCGGAATCGTAGTACGCGAGTTCCTACTCCAGTCGCGCTATTGCGTTCACTTTCGGGCAAATATCCTTGGGAAAGGTATGAACCTCCTTATCCTCACAGCTATGGGTCAAATAGTACCACTACTGTTCTTTTAGGGGAATGTTTTTGGCATTAAATAACCTAAAAAGAGTTGATATGCAATTAAACAAAGAAACCAAAGTAAAGGTTGTTTTATGTTCTATGGTGTATCAACCTTTGTAGGTTAATCAATGCCAGATTCTGTTTATATTTATAAATATATATATATATATATATATATATATAGAAAAGAGAGAAAGAGAGAAAGAAAGAGAAGAGAGAGAGAGAGAGGTAGAAGGAGATAAAGATAGAGAGACGAATTAGAGAGAGAGGGAGACAGAGAGAGAGACTAATGATTTATTCGGCATTTCCCCTTTTTAAACAATTTATATTCTTTGAAAATAAAGAAGTATGCTTCGCTTCAAGACAAAAGTCTAAATTAGTTGAACGCTTCCGAATATATTGGCTAGTTCAGACTTTTTTTTCCCTGTCATTTGTGGAAATGACAGGTTGTGGACGGACGTTAGATTTTTTTAAATGTCAATAAAACAAAGCATTAAACATTGTTTTAAACAAAAAGTAGGTATCTATACTCTAAGTGGCAACCTTTTAAGATTTGTAGACCTATTCCCATACCTCGGTAGCAATATCGTATCCACCGAAAGTGATGTCCGAATACGCTTACGAAAGGCGTGGAATCTTTTGAAAGGCTATCGACCATATGGATATCTAATCTATCTGATAAAATGAAACGAGATTTCTTCCAAGCCATTGCTCTGCCATACGCATCAACCTCATGGACACAAATAAAATGCATAGAGAAAATCGCTAGATGGGGAAATGCTGCGTCCAGTCTGGAACAAATCCTTGAAGGAGCACCCTGCAAAACAGCTACTGTACGGACACCAGCTCCCATATCCACAACCAATAATATACGACGAAGAAGTCAAGTGAAACATAGCTGAAGAAGCGGGGATGAAGATATAAGTACGTTCTTCTATGGACTCCACATCATGGACGAAGAAGTCAAGTGAAGCATAGCTGGAGAAGCGAAGATGAAGATATAAGATGAAGATAAAAGCACCTTCTCTTATGGACTCCACCTCATGGATGTGCCAGTGTTGGCCGTTCAGCAAAAACCTCCGTACACCTGTTCTGTGGGGACGCAGGTACAACCTTAGAAAAAATGCCAATAGCACTGGATGATAGGGATAGGTGACAGAGGCGAATCTGGGAACTCTCCACTGTCAGTTCGACTTAATGATGTTCACACACACACACACACACACACACACACACACACATACACACACACACATACATATATATATATATATATAGTTCTCTAAATTTCTGAGACTAAGCTTGATTTTTATCATTAAGGGTTTTCGGACTATTGTCTTCATCTTTATTGCTATTTTTTAACGTTTCGGCCGATATGTCCTCCGGCCTTCTTCAGGTGTTTGTCGAACTCGGGAACCTTCACGAAACTTCGAATTACGTCCTTTATTCAATCCACAGGGTTCGCCTGTTCTTATTCCGTTAGCCATAACCGGGTACAAGTGTTAAGCATTCCTGTTTTGTTACCCGCCAGCAGTCAGGATAGGACCTGCAACCTCCAGATGATTGTCTCCTTAGAAGCTTTGGGAACCAATGCCTATAACCGTTACTGCTGGTCAATTCAGAGTTTCCGAGTACAACAAACACCTGAAGAAGGCAGGAGAACATATCGGCCGAAACGGCCTGGAAATAATAAAAATGAAGACAATAGTATATGTAATAATAAATAAAAAAATATATGTATATATAGTGTTTTAAGAGAGAATGTTATTAGGTAAGATTATTTTTAAACGAGTAGTTAGTGCTCATTTTTGGCACACAGTTAAATGGTTTCAAGTATTCCTATCTAAAACGTATAAGTCTGTTTATTCATTATTCCTGTCTAATGATAAATTCCACATAAGTGGATAGTATGAAATGACTAATGATAATTATAATCTTTCGTAAATGTTTCATTAGTTCTATTACAGAGAAGAAGAAGAAGAAGAAGAAGAAGAAGAAGAAGAAGAAGAAGAAGAAGAAGAAGAAGAAGAATCAGGAATTATTCTAGATGTTCACTATCTCAAAACAAGTCACAGTGATCGACCAATTTTTGTTCTCTTCTTATAAAAATGATTTATTTGTGTTAACTATTAAATCTTGGATACCTATACCCTGATTAAAAATGATTAATTTATATTTTGCTTATATTTACTGTTGGTCTTTCACTGAAGTCTAAGTGACAGAAAGTCTCTCCTTAGTTCACTAGGACCCGCCTGAATATCCAAATCGATTTTTAAAATGCTGAGTAATTGCTTGAAAAGAACGTCTTTATTTGGCATTAAATAACTGGTTAATAAAATGGATGATCCTGAATCTTTCACGGATCTTTATTTCTTCTTGTCTATTTTTCAGGTCTTTCGAAATCTTTCCAAGAGTTTCATTTCCCAGTGGGCTGGGGCTGTAGAATACACTGACTGCACCTCTGCAGAGGGGTAATACCCCCCCCCCAACGAGTGTCCTGAATATGGCACTAAACAATCTGATAGTGAGGTCCCAGTAATGCTGGGGCCTTGGGGAATACGGACCACCCCTCCATTGCCATTGCTCCCAGGTCCACTCTAGCTCGGCGTGGTAGCACCTGATAGGACCCTATCAATGGGTTAAATAGAACTAACGCCATACTTATGCTAAATTGAATATCTTGAAATAGAAATGTTTTTTGACAATTGAACCGTGCTTACATTTGAATTGCGTGCCTGTGCTAAACTGAATTATTTCAAATAGAACTGTTTTTTGACATTTAAACTGTATTTACACTAAAGTGAATTGTTGAACATAGACCTGTTCTAACAATTAACTGTGTGTAAATAAAATCTGTACTTTTACTAAACTAAATTAGCTGAAGCAGAATTACTTGACTAAACTGAATAGCTCGAAATAGAAATGTTTTTACGATTAAACTTTACTTACATTTAAACTGCGTGCTTTTGCTAAAATGGATTGTTTTAAATTGAATAATTTCTTACATTGAAACTGTACTTACACTAAACTAAACTGTTATATATTACTTCTTGAATAGTTTGAAAGAGAAATGTTTCTGACAATTAAACTGTGTACTCATGCTAGACTGAATTGTTCTAAATAGAACTGATTATTTACATAAAAATGGATTTGGCGTTAAATAACCTATAAAGGTTAATATGCCATAAAACCCAACAAACCAAATCAAACTAACCAAGAGTTTCAACTAAAATTAGTATTAACGTCACCTACATGATTAACAGCTTTTTCCTTCTGTCTGGTAAGATCCCAAAAATTATCTCTTGTTTCGAATTCTGTCTTTTTCATGTAATCAGCAGTAACGGTACAATCTACTAAATGACATTTTTGTACTTCTTCCAGATTAACGCAAGGTTTAGTCTTTTTTGCCTGGATTGGCGGATCTATTTATAACTAAAAAGATCCACGGAATTAAAAAAAAAAAACAAACAAAAAACAAATATAAGTATATTTCAAGTGGGAATTCGTAAAATTTCACTCGTGAAGACTGGCGTTAAATAACCTATAAAGGCTAAGAAAAAGATATTTTAAGATTAAAAAAAAGTATCTTCTAATAGCAGCAAAAAAAGCAAAAAGACCAACTGTGTTAAAGTAAAAATACAAACTAGAGGGAAACAAATGGAAATTTCAAACAGTTTCATTTTAATATGGTTTTCTGTTTGCAGCTCTCTCGTGACATCCGGTTTAGTGCAGCTCCTTTTCATAGCCATATTCACGTCTTCTCATGAGATATATTCCCAGTTTGTGGCTTGAAATATCCATAGTGTCGTTTGTCTACTAATTTTTGTTTCCTGGAGTTCTTTCAATTGCAGCACAAAACTGCGCCATAAGGACCAATTTTTTATAGCGAAAATCGATAAAATACAATAGAAAAGTAAGTGTAAGTTATAACGAAAGAAAGATGAAACGATTAATGACATCGTCAGTGAAAGCAGCAAATTAGCATAAAAAGAATGCTAGAGTAGACACGAGTGGGTAGGAAAGGTGATCCACGTGTAATTGTGCAAAAGATTGAAATTTGGCCATACTATCAAATGGCATGTACAAAAAACAGAATCCGTCCAAAATATGAAACATAAATTTCGCTGGGATTTTGAGATACCATCGAATAACTAACCCCCTGACAGAAGACCAGACCAAGTACTAATGAACTTGATGTCTAGTGGATCTTCCCGTTACAGTGAACCGAAGATGAAAGATAAAAGAAAGCGACAAAAATACTTGTACTTAACCAGAGAACGAGTTCAAATCCTGGACGAGACTGATTGCATTTCACATAGCACTAATACCCTTGGGAAAGGTATGAATCCAACTATTCTCCCTCCAGCTATGGGTAAATAGTAGGACAGATTAGGTTCTTCAGCCTTGGCGAGGCAACTAGTCAAGAAGAAGGAAAACTGAATTCAAACCTGTTAAACCCCGCTTAAAAAGTCGACCTTGTGTCATATCCTACCCGAGCGGAGGGGGTTGGTAAATTGGATTAAAAAATTTGGTACATGCAGGTGACGGTGATACAAGTCTTAATTTGAACCCTTGGAACAGTCCAAAAGGATTGGAAAAAGAATCTGAATAGACGGAGATCGAAGAATGAATTGAGCCCATGAATACTACAGCATTGCTTAGATCAGCCAGAAGAATTTAGGAGACTTGTAGTGACTTGCTGTAACCTAGACAACAGTAAAAGCTCATAAACGCTGGTGTGAAAAAAATCGCAATTATGATATAATTATAATAATGATGATACGAAGAAAAATAATTATTTATTTACAATCATCATATCATGCTGCTCGTACGGATTTCCCAAACTTACTCCCTCACCATCCGTCTCTATCTTCCATCGCTTCCGGCAGGTCTTCCTAGCTACATCCTGTGTCCTTACAGGGCTGTTGTTGATAAATTATTGCTGGTCGTACTGCATTTACGTGTCTGTTTGAAGGGGTCCATTGGAACATTTTTTATGACTTCGTCCTTGCTCCTCAAGAATATATTATTCGCCAATTATGGATGGTATTCTTGATAGGTGGTTTTTAACCGTATAGCAACTGCTTTGTGGGATGTTGATTCCAGGATTTGTTTAACATAGCTGGTAGCCTCCTTGTGCAATCGCTGTCAAGCTTTTTCTCTCTAAGCTGAGTTAGCATCCAAGTGGTGAATCCAAACAGTACTATGGACTCGATCGCTGCTTGGAAAAAATAGCGTTTTATTTTATCGGATAAGTCTGACTTACATAAGACCGATAGCTGTCCATGCCTTCGCTTGTCACGTATTGATGTCATTTTAGGTAGATGAGACGCTGCTTCCGAGGTTGGTGAACTTGTCTTCTAGTCTCAGAGAGCTACCGTTTAATATGGGGATATAGCCTAAGATTCCAAGCAATCTCATCGAACATGGCTCATTTGCAAACAGATATACTTGACCGAGAGAAGGGATTATTTCTTTGATTTCTTCGTTTAATAGCATAGAAACATTTGTGGGTCATTTAATGCTAAAGTCATTCTCCTAGAAGAATAGTAGTGGTACTATTTAACAAATAGCTGAGGGGATAAATGGGTTGAGAGCTTTCCCATGGGTATTTGTCCAAAGGTAAATGTAATAGCGCGACTCCGCAGTTCGTCGCTTTAACCATTACACCACGAAGAGAACTCCCTGAAATGACACTACTACATCAGGTCATTGTAACGTTAGTGTAATACCCATGATAAGTTACTCCGATACTTACAAGATCAGTCATACCAGTCAGGTTTGTTTGTGTTTTATGGCATATTAACAATTGTAGGTTTTTTAATGCCAAATACATTTTTATAAATATAAGCAGTTCTATTTCAAAAAATCAGTTTAGCAAAAGTACACAGTATAATTGTCAAAAATGTTTCTATTTCAAGGTATTCCCTTTATTCAAACATTTATATTTTAAACAAGTCAATTCAGCGTAAGTACAGTTTCAATGTCAAAACAGTTCCATTTCAAGCAAATCAGTTTAGCATAAGTACGGAGTTTAAATGTCAATCAAAACAGTCCCATCTCAACCAACATAGTTTTGTTCTATTTGAGCCATAGGTAGCATCCTATCAGGTGCTACCACGCTGCGCCAGAGTGGACCTGGGAGCGATGGCAATGAAGGGGACTCCTCATTCTGCAAATCTCCAATATTTCTGGAACCATACCATCGGATTTTTTAGTATCATATCGAGGACACTCATTGTGGATCTTACACCTCTGCAGCGAAGCAGTCGGTGTATTCTACAGCCCCAGCAGACTGAGCAAAATATTTCGATTAGAAACTCGCAGAAGTTGGAAAATACGACAATACGTTTTAGTGTAGTTATTTTTGGTCTTTGGCCTGGTTTGCTTTTAGAGAATATTAACCATTGTTGAGTTTTAATGCTAAATCATCGTTATACATATGTATCAAATATATATGATTTATAAACACATATTGTTGATAACATTTTTAAACGAGTCTAAGCTCATTTTTTGAAAAAGTTAAATGGTTTCAAGGGGCCCGTGGTGTAATTGTTATCGTCGGAGGAAATCGAGACGGCGACACGAGTTCAAATCCTGGACCAGACTAATTGCTTTTCACATAGCACTAATACCCTTGGGAAAGGTATGAATACAATTATTCTCCCTCCAGCTATGGGTGTATAGTAGGACCGACTTGGCTCTTCAGCCTTGGTGAGGCAACTTGTCGAGAAGGAAAACTCTGAATTCAAACCTGTAAAACCCCGCTTAAAAAATTGACCTTGTGTCATATCCTACCCGAGCGGAGGGGTTGGGTAAATATGGTTAAATGGTTTCAAGTATTGTTATATAAAACTATTCAAGTAAACTCCAGTCCCTTTTTTAAACAAAGTTCTATTTCAAACAATTCACTTCAGCTTAAATCGACTAAGTTAAATGGTTCCAAGTATTGCTATGTTTCATTAATAATTCAAATAAACATCAATTATTTTTGTTTGCACTCAGTTTAAATAGTCGAATTGATCTATTCAATACATAGTTGGGACCCTATCAGTACTATCTAAGGAAGTCTTTTTTTTAAATCATACATTTGATCCCTAGTGGGCATCTACCATGCACTATAATTTAGTTAGTGGAGACCAGGGAATTGAGGCGATAAATATATGCGCCACTCTCAGAACACCATTATTCCCTGAAGACAACCCTCGTTTACGGGGTTCTTATCACGAACAAGATTCCCAATATTCGGTCATTCAGTTTCTTCTTGCATCATCTTTTATTCTGAGAATAAATTTGAATGTGGACCTTAATTCTTTAAAAACATATACTGTTGTTTTCTTGTTTTTCTTTTTCCTTTCTTTTGGTTTTTTTTTGTTTTGTTTTGTTTTTTATATCATATTTTCTTCTCTGTTAACAGGCGAACTCTATAATTTTTTTTTTCATTGTTGATAAACTCATGTCGATAAATGAATAATATTTCGATATTTATTGACTAGCCATTTCTAAGCTTCAGAAAATCAGCGCGTTTTAAAAAAAAAGACAGAAAATGTTTTACGGAGTAATTCAATTTTGATTTGCATCATCTATCGGGAAAATAATCATCGTCTGTCATCTAAACATCCGAGCAAGGTTTGACAGTTATTCGGAAGCGAGCACTTTAGACCTTCCATTAAACGGAGACACTGTTTTGAAAGATAGTAATTCAATAATTGTATAGATACTTCAAAAAAAAAAAACACAATGTGGTTCGTCTGCTAAATGAAGTCGATTCTGCAAAAACAACTAAGAAACGATAAAGTATTGATAAAATAAAACAAAGAGGAAAAATTCACCCCAGTTGGCGGAAGCTGTAGAATACACCGACTGCATCTCTGCAGAGGAGTAAGACCCCCAATCAGTATTTTGGAGGTGCACGTGGAGTTATGGCTATCGTCGTAGGAATTGGAGACTGCGACACGAGTTCAAATCATGGACGAGACTGATTGCATTTAACATAGCACCAATACCCTTGGGAAAGGTATGAATCCAATTATTCTCCCTCCCACTATGGGTAAATAGTAGGACAGACTAGGTTCTTCAGCCTTGGTGAGGCAAATAGTCGGAGAAGGAAAACTCTGAATTCAAACCTGTTGAACTCCGCTTAAATATTGACCTTGTGTCATATCCTGCCTGAGCAGAGGGGTTGGTTAAATAGGATCAGTATTTTGGATAAAGCATCTGATGGTGAGGCTCCAGCCTTAGTGATTTGGGGAATGTGAAGTACCAACTCATTGCCTTTGCTCCCAGGTGTACTCAGACCGGGTGTGATAGCACCTGATTAGGATCGAACGGAACTGTTTGACACATAAACTGTGTTCAAACGAGTGACATTTGCTAAATGGAATTATTAGAAATAGAACTCTTGGACCATTTAACTGAGAGTGAAAAATGACTGATGTCTAATTGAATACTTAGTGGTATATAGCAATACTTGGACACATTTTACTGTGAGCAAAAGAATGACCTAAAGCTTATTTACTAACTGTTTTAACAAAATACGTTTCCAAATCGTATATATTTCATCTCATCATTCTGTCATGCCATCAGCAGAGATATTCCTGAGCCTCTCTCGCCACCTCTCACTATCGTTCATCGCTTCCAGCAGGTCCTCAAGGTTACACCCTGTCTCCTCACAGAGCTGCTGTATGTAGGTTTGAGCTAGTCGCCCTGCTTTTGCTCGGCCATGTGAAGGGGTCCATTGGAGTATATCACTTATGAGCTCGATCCTACTTCTTCAGCAGTGTCCTGCATGTCTGGTTCGTCTAACTTTTATAGTTTTCGTGATGGGTGGGAGGTGCTTTTTGGGGTGTTGCCTCCAGGACCTTTTCAATGTTGCTCGCAGCATTCTTGTGTAGTTGCCGTCAAGCTTTTTTAATGTTAAAAGAGTAGTTGTAATTAAAGAACCCACGAGAGTTTATATGCCATAAAACCAAACCAAAGCAAATCCCATATATTTATATATATGTATAAAGTGGATTTGGATACAATAACCTAAAAAGGTTGATACGCCATAAAACCTAACTTATCCAAATCTTGCCAAGTCGGTTAGGGCTGTAGAATACATCGACTGCATCTCTGCAGGATGGTGAGACCCCGCCAATAAGTGCCCAGAATATGACAATATACAACATGATGTTGAGTTTCCAGTAATTCTGGAGCTTTAGGGAATGCAGAGCTCACCTTCAATGTCATCACTCCCAAGTTCACTCTAGCTCGAAATAATACCACCTGATTGGGTCCTATATACGACTAAAACACGTACTTATGCAAAAATGAATTACTTGAAATAGAACTGTTTTGATATTTAAAGAGAGTACTTATGCTAAATTGAATAACTTGAAATAATACTCTTTTGACATGTAAACTGCGTACTTATGTTAAACTGAATTGTTTAAAGACCTAAACGATGCTCTTAGCGTTTTACTTCTGGCTGAACTTCTTTGGAAAAGGCATGTGTTCATCCCTAATTATACGTGGTGCCTTCAATAATTTTCCAGAATTTTTTTTACAGGCATTTAAAATTGTAGTAAACTCTTGAAAATCCAATTAGTTATTGCTATACATCTTATGAGATGACTGACCAATTTTTATGATTTCAGCTTCAAATAAACAGTTAGAGCTGGAATTGGAATAAACCCTACTAAAGCCTAATTGTCACACCTGGTGAATTTCAAAAATGCAATCTGGACGTAAGGACTCTTTAGAAGAACGATATGCAATAAAATTCTGTTTTAAACTTGGAAAAAATGCTACAGAAACATATGGAATGCTTAAGACTGCTTTTCGATCATCTTGCATGAATCAAGCATCAGTTTTTTAGTGACATAAGAGATTCAAGGAAGACAGGGAGTCTATGAGGGATGATGAGAGGTGTGAGAGGAGTAACTCTCAGCATTATAAGGTAGGGATTTAGGGTAAAATGGAGCAATCAAAGGAAAGGAGTTACGCTGTACCATACCCCTTGGTATAGTAGCTATTGAAAAAGGATTTTCCGGGTTGCCCTCGACTATGGTCCCCAACTTTACTGACTCTATTTAAGTGGCATAAAGACTGTTTAGTGACTATTTTTTTTAAAAAGTGTATTGTAACAGAAAACATGCTCTCTTGTTTTTTTGTTGTTGGTGACCGTAGTCGAGGCTGACCAGATGGATCTCTTTTCAATAGCTACTATACCGAGGTGTAGGAGAGGGCACTACTCCTTTCCCTGGATTGTTCCACTTTACCCTTGATATGCACCTTATAATGCTGAGTGTTAAACAAAGAGGTATCAAGTAACATTTTAAAAGTCTTTCGTCGGACGTGACCTGGGACTGATCCCAGGTCTCATGGACCAGTGGCAAAAGACCCTGTATCCGTTGCAGTTTAAATGAAAATGTATATGAGTCACAACATTCTAGGCTCTTCTCATACTCCGAATAACTTGAAGAATCGTGATACTAACTCGTCTGAGGAAGGCTGTAGAACCTACTGTTTGAGTGTTCGCCAATGGCCCTGGAAACCTGGGTTCAATCCCGGGTCGTCTCATTCTAAAGACTCAAAATATAGTACTTGATGCTGCCTTGCTTAACCGTCAGCATTATAAGGTAAGGATCAAGGGTAAATTGGAGCAAGCCAGGGAAAGGAGTTGCACCCTCCTCTACAACTTGGTGCTGTAGCTATTGAAAAGGGGGCCTTCAGGTCACCCTCGACGAAGGACGCCAACTTATATATGATTTGTAAACACGTTTTGTGATAATATTTTTGGTTGTTGGTTGGTTGTTTGGGCTTTATGGCATATCAACCTTTGTAGGTCATTCAACGCCAAATTCTGTCTATATATATGTACATATTCAACCAAAGATTTCAAAACAAATATTAAGGTAGGTAGAATTTTCCATTAGCAGGATTTCATTTGTTTGTACAAGATTAACCAGTTTTAAGTTGTCATATTTTTTGGTACAACTCCGTCTCTCTTAAGAAAGACAGAATGTCATCTATTTTGACGTTCTCGAACAGATCAGTTAAGTGATTTACTTTGAAAAATCACTTTCTGATAACAGTGAAAGTTTTGCATTCTATAAGAATGTGTTTAACCGTGCAAGTTGTCAGGCAGGTTAAACACTGTGGTTGTGGTTCCTGTTTGAAAATGAAAGAGTGAGTAAGCCTTGTATGACCAATTCGCAATCGGGATATAACAACTTGTTCTCTTCTTGATTTTCTCGATGCTGGTCTCCACTCTCCAAAGGTGGGCTGAATTTGGAAGAGTTTATTGTGGATGTTATTGCTCCGTTGTTGTTGCCATTTTGTGTGAAGGATAATGTTTTTAAAGGAGCCTGAATTCATTTTTAACACTGTTAAATGATTTCAAGTTTTGCAACGAAAAAGTTACAGTTTAACATCAGTCATTTCTTTGCACACATCCTTTGTAGATAATTTCATTTTTAAATGAACTAAAAGTCATTTGTTTGCTCACTAGTATTGCTACTTTTTATATGGTTAAATGGTTTCAGTTATTTTTATCTAAAGCAGATGATTCTGTCCGATGTTAATTATTTGCTTGAATACAGTGAAGTGGTTACAAGTACTGCTTTTTAATAATCTTTTCCTATTCAACGGTATTCATTTCAATCTAATGCTAATAATTCAATTTAGCCTCACAGTTTTATAGTTTCAAGTACTGCTATTTAACACTAATAATTCTATTCAATATTACCGATTTGTTTGCAAATAGTTAAGTGATTCAAAACATTGCTAAGTATTACTAACAATTCAACTAAACATCAGTAATTTGTTTACACACAGTTAACTGGTGAAACAGTTCTTTTTCAAACAATTCATTTCAGTATAAGTTATTTGTTTGCATACAGTTTAAATGTCCAACATTTCTCTTTGACCCATAGATAGAGTGAACTTGGTAGAGATGGCATTAAAGGATCACTGCGAATTCCCCAAAGATGCAGCATTATTAGAGCCTCACCATCAAATTGTTTATAGTTAAATCACAGACACTCGTTGTGGAAGACTTATCCCTTCTGCAGAGATGAAGTTAGTGTATTCTACGTTGCCAGCCGATTGAGCCACAGCACTCTAATTAGGGGAGTCTTACCCCTTCTGCAGAGATGCAGTCGGTGTATTCTACAACCCCAGCCAACAAGGCAGACTACATTTCTAGGGTTATTGTATGCATAAAATTTAGGGGTTTGGAGATTTTTTTTAATGGCATATCAACCTTTGCAACTTATTTAATGCCAAAGCCATCTTTTAAGAAGAACAGTACTAGTACTATTTAACCTATAGCTTGGAGGATAAGGGGGATCATACCTTTCTCAAAGGTATTTGTCCGAAAGTGAACGTTATAGAGCGACTGAGGATCGAACTCGCTTACTACGATTCCGCGGACCATCGCCTTAACAATTACTTCACGAAGGCACCACCAAAAGAGTTTGGGGTATCTAATGATTTTTGAGTAAATTATAACAATTTATACGGACACTGTAAATCCTGATTTTACAAGCATGTTACATCATCTACTATATGTGATATGAATGTGAGAGCGACTGGGGATCGAACTCGCTTACTACGATTCCGCAGTCCATCGCCTTTACCATTACTTCACGAAGGCACGTCCCAAAATTTGGAGGTATTTAATGATTTTAGAGTAAATTATAACATAATTCATACAGATACTGTAAATCCTGATTTTATAAGCATGTTCTATCATTTACTATCTGTGATATGAATGTGAGAAGGACTGGGGATTAAACTCGCTTACTACGATTCCACATTACCATTACTTCACGAAGGCACGTCCCAAAATTTGGAGGTATTTAATGATTTTAGAGTAAATTATAACATAATTTATACGGATACTGTAAATCCTGATTTTACAAGCATGTTTGGTCATTTATCATCAGTGATATGAATGTGAGATCGACTGGGGATCAAACTCGCTTACTACGATTCCACAGTCCATCGCCTTTACCATTACTTCACGAAGGCACGTCCCAAAATTTGGAGGTATTTAATGATTTTAGAGTAAATTATAACATAATTTATATGGACACTGTAAATCCTGATTTTACAAGCATGTTCGGTCATTTATTATCAGTGATATGAATGCGATAAATATCTTCATAAAAAAATGAATTAAGTCGATATAAGTTTGCACAGAGAGAGCGAAGAAGCGAAAGATGAATGACCGATAAAATCATTTACCTTGAGCAAGAATGAACAAGAAAATCCGTTTTATATCCTCTGTTGGTTTTGTATTCTGTGCAGTCACATAAAACGTTGCTATGCGCACACTTCGCTATTCAGTGGACAACGACGGTCTCTGGAGATGTCATTATTACGCCCCAGTGGTCATTAGGTCTCTTGATGACGTTTGCTAGTCACTGGTTTATAGGATCCAACTTGGAGCTCGACCATGTGTCGCTGCGAGCTAAGCGAAGTTGATGGTCACTATGCATTCTATTAGTTCGCTGCATCAGCGTTCAGCAATAGTTATTGTTCAGCTATTGATCGCCGAACTGAACGGATTTGGCACTCTATCGAAAAAGCTCCACCTGCAGTGTTTAGAGCACCTGTGAATTTTTGCTGGGACAGAAGTAGATCAAGAGACCCAAGCGTAAAATTAAAAGAAATGGGATTATTATTAGACTTCTTGAGAGTTTTTCATTGCAGTCTGAGTGAAAACCAGTCTCCTCAACTCTCCAGGACTCTTCTCAGTATCATGGTCGATCTTAACAATGCTGTTGTTTGGCTACTCTCGATTCTTTCTCCGATTTCCCGACATAAGGCCAGTTTTTCTAAGCGGAGTTTAACAGGTTTGAATTCAGAGTTTTCCTTCTCCTAGACTAGTTCCCTTACCAGGGCTTAGGAACTTAGTCTGCCCTACTATTTACCCATAGCTGGAGGGAGAGAATAATTGGATTCATACCTTTCCTAAGGGTATTAGTGCTATGTGAAATGCAATCAGTCTCGTCCAGGATTTAAACTCGTGTCGCCGTGTCGATTTCCTAAGACGATAACCATTACACTAGGGGCACCCATTCCCTTATTCTGCCATGTCCAAATTTTCTCGTGTGAGTGTTTGTTTGTCGCTGGAAGGGTCCATAGATTTGTTTTACTTTTTATTTTTTATTTTCTGTTGATTTCGTTTCCATTGATAATTTTATTGTCAGTATTGTTTATGATGGCTGGAATCTGTTTTCCTCCACTCTTGGGTATATACTGGTCGAGTCTTTGTGTCGATAGATCAACGCTATCTCGAATGCTGGCGAGTCCTCTTCCTCTTTTTTTTCTTGACACAAAGTCTATCTGAGTTGTCTCTGGAATATAAGGCCTTATGCATCGTCATTAGTTGTCTTAGTCTCTGGTTCATTTATTTAAGTTCTTCCCTATTCCAATTCAAAAGTGGTCCAGAGTATCTTTCAAGGGAAGCAGCCCAGATATTGAGATTACGACGATATATCTTGGTTTCAAGTATCTTTCTCGTTCTTCCGAGATACTATTTTTCCTCATCATGATTACTAATATTATTATAATTATAACAATTTCTTCCCTATTGGTTCTAATGGCGTTGTTTTGGTCAGCTATCAGAAGAGATTATGTTTATTTCTTAAGGTTTCCCTTATTCAGCCATGTCCAAGTGGTCCAGAGTATCTTTCAAAGGAAGCAGCCCCGATATTTATTACTTTATGAGATTACTACGATATAACTTGGTTTCAAGTATCGTTCTCGTTCTTCCGAGATAATAATTTTTATTATCATTATTGTTGACATTGTTGGTGCCTTGTGGGGTGTTGCCGCCTGGACTTGTTCAATATTGCTCGCAGCATTCTTGTGTAATTGCTGTCTAGCTTCTTCTTCAGCCGTTTAGTTAGCGTCCAACTGGCGGCAACACCCCAAAAGGCACCAACTATACGGCCACCTGCCTCCAATCACGAAAACTATCCAAGTTAGACGAACCAGACATGCAGGTCACTGCTAGAGACGCAGGGACGAGCTCATAAGTGATGTACTCCTATGGATCCACACATATGGCCGGGCAAAAGCAGAACGACCAGCTTGAATAAAAAAAAATTCAGCAGATATGTGAGGATACGGGATGGGGCGCTGAAGACCTACCAGAGGTGATGAACGATAGGGAGAAGCGGCGAGAGAGGGTCAGAGATATCCATGTGTGCGGCATGACATGATGATGATGATTATTAATATCATAATAATTATGACAATTTCTTCTCTATTTTCAAGTTTTTACCACTAAATCTAATTGGTGGTCTTTCACTGGGGTCCAAATAAGAGCGGTTCTCCTCAGGTGGTCCGTACTTTTCTTAGAATTCTTGCGGCTCTCAGTGTGATATCGATACTTCTAATCATTTCCATTTCCTCAGACTGCTTTTGCTTTTAGCGATTGCGTTTCAATCTCAATAAATAATTCCTAATGCGAAACAAATAGGAATCTCCAAAGGCGTTCTTTATATAAATATATATATATATCATCATCATCATCATCATGTCGCACTATCAGCACGGATAACCCTGAACCTATCTCGCCACCCCTCCCTATTGACCACTGCTTCCGGCAGGTCCTCAGGGCTACATCCCGTATCAGCACAGAGCTGCTGTATGAAGGTTCGAGCTGGTCGTCCTGCCTTTGCTCGTCTATGAGAAGGGATGCACAGGAGTACATCACTTACGAGCTCTTCCTTACTTCTCCAGCAGTGTCCTGTATCTCTAGTTCGTCTAATTTTTATAGTTTTCGTGATGGGTGGTAGGTGGCCGTATAGCTGCTGCTTTGTTGGGTGCTGTCTCCAGGACTTGTTCAATATTGCTCGCAGCATTCTTGTTTAACTGCCATCTAGCTTTTTTTTTTCCATACGTTTAGTTAGCGTCCATGTAGTGCATCCATATAGCAGTATTAACACGACCACTGCGCTTCATTTTATCGGTCAGGTCTGACTTCTATATATATATAAGTAAATAATGGAAATGAATCCTACTGTATGCAGAAAAATAATACAATCCATTGTATATTTTAGTGGTTCCATTTCTTTGACATCATTGCCTGTACGAATCGCATGATAGATTTTCAAAAAAGAATGCTGATTGAACGATTGAATGGTTATATGATCTTTCTTCCTATACAGTATCCTTTTTCTGTTTTTGTATTTTGTTAAACATCCATCGTGGTTCTATCAACACTTGTTTCACCATTTTCAAGTCTCGGCGACGATTCATTAAAACGGGAACGTTTTAACGTCGACTTTCCTTTCAATAAATTCATCGATTTTAGAATACTTTTCTTGTGGTGACCTATATAAACGATAATGAAAGCTTCCGCCTTCATAAATACTAACCCTATTTACTCTCGGGGAGATTTCCTTCCACCGAGAGCCGAAAGACACTTCAGTCAGCTGCGTTGGTAGATACACGGAACTGGCAGTTGGTTGAAGCCGTCTCACATGGATTGCAGTAGGCCAGCAATCAAGTCGGGTGTGCCAAGACCGGCATCCCCGAAACTCAGGGGACCGTCTCCCAGGCTCTAACCCTCCTTGGAGGGGCTAGAATTATTGCCTGGAACCTGAAGTGCCTCTTTGTTTAGGGGAATGCCGACGGAACCCGTGGCATTTTTGGAGGTGTTGGGCGTGTCTGGGCTACGGCCCTGCACACGGACCCACCAAAAATAGGCCTTGAGTCACACTTGTCCGGTTGGTGGAACGTACTACAAATACCGACTTCTTCTCAGCACTTGGCTGGGACACACCTCGATGGCCGGTGTGGTCGGTAGACTGATCTGGTCAAGTATCCTGGCTCCACTGGCAGTCGGTCGATGTGCGCCTCAGGAGGCTGTCTTCCACCCAGTAGTCGAACCGGACACTCCTATCTGTTGTATTAACACTCCTGTTTTGTATATAAGTTCTGTTTATTCAATGCACTTATGTCACCTTCTTTCTCTTCATCTGTGTCTTCTTTCTGGCCCCTAACTAGCCACAAAAACTTTCTATTAAAATAACAGGAGGAAAGACAGTGTGTATAATAACACATAACAGCATATTCAGCGTTGTTATTTTTGAAAATATTATTACGTTGTTGTCACGTGGAATGATGTTTGAAATTTGGTGTGTTTCTAAGATGATAAAAACAATGATAGAATATATTATCAAAAATATGTTTATATCTAATTTTTTTATTGTTTTCCTTCATTTTTAAATTTTTTAGATTTTTTCTAATTTCTTTTTTAATAATATTTTATAATATATCATTGATTTTATCATCTTTCATTGTATCGCTTCGAAACCCAACAAATTTCAAATATCAGTCCACGTGACAACAATGAATTATATTTTCAAAAACAACAACGCTGAATATGCTATTATGAATTTTTCTTTTAATAAACACTTTCTTTTTTCCTGTTATTTCATTAAACAACCATCGCTAATTTAACAACATTTTTTTGTGAATTTAAAGTCCTGAAGAATGTTTTTACAACCGAAATGTTCAACGTCGACTTTAATAATAAAGGCGTCAAACTTCGGAATTATTTTGTTTTTCAACTTTTCTTCATACTGTCGTGTTTATTTCCTAATATACTTCCACCTACACCCACAAATACACACACACACACATATACATATATATATATATTTTTTTTCTTCAGACTGTCAGGTTTATTTCCTAATTTGCTTCTACCCACACCAACAAACAAATACACACACACACACACGCGCGTGCGCGCGTGCATGCATATATATATATATATATATATATATATATTCATTTGTATATATATATGTATTCGGTCCAGTTAAACCGGAGTCGGGAATAATTCCGTCAGGACAAAAAATCATTCAACTATGAACATTTAAATATTCCTGAGCTCAAGTAACTGACATCACAGAGCAATAATTTCTTTGAGAAAAACAAAAAACGGTCACATTAGGATAATAAATTTATTTCCATCCTGTTATGGGTATTGATATGAATCAATAAACAGGATGGAAATAAATTTATAATCCTAATGTGATGGTTTTTGCTTTTCTAAAAGAAATATTTATATATGAGTGTATGTGTTGTCATCCACAAACAGACTATTTCGTTGTATCACAACTCTTCAGTATGTCTTGACACGCAGGATGCTTCAAGGTGGAATTGAAACCCACCCAACTTTACAATAGACTTGGTATCTAACCGCTCAGCTATATATATATATAATGCTCTCCAAATTATATCGAACTTGGTTCACCACAAACCCTCAAAGTGAATTAGTGAAAACCAACACTATTACAATATATATATATATATATATATATATATATATATATATATATATAAGTAAAGTTGTCGAACGTAGTCGCGGGCTACAAGAAGACTCCCTTTTCGATAGCTGCAACACCGAATTGTAGGGGAGGGCACTACCCTTTTCCTTGGATTGCTCTTGATAGGTACCTTTTATTGGTGAGTATTAAGCAAGGAAGCATCAAGTACCATTTTAAAAATCATTTTTATGACGCGACCCGGGATTGAACCCATGTCTCCCGGGCCATTGGCGAACACTCAGCACGATAAATAAATTATACTACTTTTATTTTTTTTCAATTTTACTTTTTGTGTTAATATAGAATAGAACGCCATTTTCTATCCAATGAAAGAAGAAATATTATATAAATGTTTGTCATCGAATGCATTCATAGTTCCTAATATGATCGGGGTGGGGATATAATAAATGTTTTTTTTTCAGTGTTTACATACGATATCATAACATTTACTGTCGGCAGATATATACGACGTCATAGCCAAAGAAAAACATATTTCTCAAATGAGGTGAATGCATCTACTAATTCTTCGGTTTACACACGTAGATTCATAATCTCACGAGAGTTGCTGATACCAATAATATCAACACGACTGGGTGAGAAAGACGATCCACTGGGAATTGTGCAAGAAATCGTAATTTGACCATCTGAACAAGAGTTATATATGCACAACCCAGCATCCATCCAAGAGGATGAGACATACAAACTTCCCTTGGTTTCTAAGATACAAACAAATCAATAATCTCGGACACACGACAAGATGTTTTGGAAATCAACAAAAAAATAACCTGATAAATAGTAGATATACTGTACCAGCGAACCACAGAATAAAAATAAAAGAAAACCAAAAGAGAGATAAGTTCCTTGACCTTCCTAGACTAGTTTCCTCACCAAGGCTGAAGAACCTAGTCTGCCCTACTATTTACCCATAGCTGGAGGGAGAATATTTGGATTCATACCATTCCCAAGGGTATTCGTACAATCTATGTTAGACGAACCAGACATGCAGGACACTGCTGGAGAAGCAGGGACGAGCTCATAAGAGAAGTACTCTTATGGACCCCCACACATAGCCGTGCAAAAGCAGGACGACCAGCACGAACATACATTCAGCAGCTATGTGAGGATACGGGATGTTGTCCTGAAGACCTGCCAAGGGCGATGAACGATAGGGAGGAGTGGCGAGAGAGGGTCAGGGATATCCGTGCTACCAGCGCGACATGATGATGATGATGATGATTAGTGCTATGTGAAATGCAATCAGTCAGGTCCAGGATTTGAACTCGTGTCACCGTGTCCATATCCTGCGACGATAACCATTACACCACGGGCACCTTAATATATTAAGGTGACAGTGATACGAATAGTAATTTGTGCACTTAGAAAAATCCCTTAGAGTCTTTCCCTGGATTCTGAGTGACAGCAAGCACCCTCAAGTCTCCAGGACTCTTCTCAGTATTCTGGCTGATCTTAAAGAATGTTGTAGATTGGATTGTTCCGATTCATCATCCAATTTCCAACTCTTCCAGGCCCATTTCCATGCCTTTGAAATACAAACGGATCACGTTATCTCGGCCAGTTAACTAGATCTTATAATTATCAACAAAAGAAAGAAAACTTGCAGAATTGTAGACTTTGCTGTCCCGGCGAACCACAATGTGAAATTGAAAGAATATGAAAAGAGGAATACGTACCTCGACCTTGCTCGAGAATTGAAAAACTGCGGAACATGAAAGTTACTATAATACCAATTGTAATTGGTGCTCTTGGTTCAGTCAACAAAGGATTAGTATAAGGACCGGAGGACTTAGAAATAAGAGGACGAGTTGAGACCATCCAAACTACTGGATTATTGTGATCGGCAAGAATACTAAGAAGAGTCCTGGAGATTTGGGAAGACTTGTTATCACTCAGAGTCCAGGGAGAAACCATCAACTCACGTTTGTGTGAAAAACTCTCAAAATTGAACATAATAATAATCATTAGAAGAAGAGCAACAACAAAAAGAAGAAAATGAGACAATGGAGATGAAAGGAGAAAATAAAACCATCTAAACCACTACACTGGTAAACCTGCACAAATAATTTGAAGAGTCCCAAAGACTGGTTACCATTCTAGTAAAGAACTTTGAGGTAGAACAGGGGTAAAAACGTGCAAGCCGTTTATCAATAATGATAAAATCCAATGAGATATCACCTAATCCAGTCAGAACACCAAACCTCGCATTCTACCACCAGTTACATATAATTTTGTCATATGGTGGATTTTGTTGTTTCTGCAACCTCAGCGAGAAAATGAAAGTAAATAAAAAGAGTGGTAAATACTTGCTTGTTTTCAATGAACATAAAAAAATCCAAAAACATGAAGGTGACTGATATCTAATAGTTGTCATTAGAACGATCCACAAATGGCGGGAAAAGAGACTGAGAGGCCTGGAGAACAAAAAAAAAATTATCGGGATCAGACAAACCAAGAGACTATTGAGATCGAATAGAATACTAAAAAGAGTCCTGACAACCTGAAGAGACTTGCTGTCTCTCAGACTCCAGTGAAAGACCACCAGTTAAGACTATTACAAAAAAAAAAAAACTCCAAAAAAATGACCTGGTTAACTGGGATAGCAGAATACACCGAACGCATCTCTACAGAAGGGTAAAACTCCCGCAACGAGTGTCCTAGATATGTCACTAAACAATCTGATTGTATATCTTCTGTAGTGCTGAAGTTTTAGGGAATGAAGAGTATCCCTTCATTGCCATTGCTTCCTTGTCCACTCTAATCCGGTGTGGTAGCATCAGATTGGGTTCTATCTCTGGGTCCAATAGAACTAAATTATGTACTTATGCTAAACTAAATTGTTTGAAATAGAACTGTTTTTACAGTTAGCTGGGTGTAAACAAAAATGTGTAAAGTTAAAATGAATTCTTTGAAATAGAACTGTTTAATCATTCAACTGTATGTATACAAATGATTGATGTTTAATTGTATTGTTTGTGATACATAGCAATGCTTGAGACCATTTAACTTTGCTGACACGCTAAACTGAATTGTTTCAAATAGAATTGTTTTTACCGGACTGATATATCCCTGAGCCTCTCTTGCCACTTCTCCCTATCGTTCATCGCCTCTGGCAGGTCTTCAGGGCTACATCCCGTATTCTCATATAGCTGCTGAATGTATGTTCGAGCTGGTCATCCTGCTTTTGCTCGGCCATATGTGGGGGTCCATGGGAGTACATCACTTATGAGCTCGTCCCTGCGTCTCCAGCAGTGTTCTGTATATCTTGTTCGTCTGACTTGGATAGTTTTCGTGATGGGAGGCAGGTGGCCGTATAGTTGGTGCCTAGTGGGCTGTCGCCGCCAGGACTTGTTCAATATTGCTTGCAGCATTCTTGCGTAATTGCCGTCTAACTTCTTTTCCAGCGGTTTAGTTAACGTCCAAGTAGTGCATCCATACAGCAGTATCGAAAAAAAATTATACTTATGACTGAGTATTAAAAAACAACTGTATTTTTGCTAAATTGAATTGTTTGAAATTAAATGGAAACATAAAATTGAGTGGAAAAAAACTAGCTCAGGCTTTTTAAAAAATGTTATCTTCAAAATACGTTTAGAAATCATATATTCAATATAAAGAAGATTGGGCATTAAAATGACCTAAAATGATCGATAAGCCACAACCATCCCCTAACAAAATCAAAATGGAATGCTGTGGAATAATATATTGAACATCCAAAGAATATTAGAATAGGCAGAATATTTCTTCAATATCATTTTCATGAAATTGCAAACCCTTTATATTTCTTTTAGTTAATAAACTTTTGGTACAAACTCTCAGATAATGTTTTGAATCAAGAAATGCTAATATGTTTTCATTTTTCCTTGCTTTCAATTTTCAGTTTGTAATCAGGTTTTTCCACCAATATTCTACATTCTTTGGTACAGTGTTTCTACAAGAAAAGAAATTAAAAAGGCAAATTGATATAATGGAAATGATTAAATAATTCTCAATCTGGACATCCATAGATAGTTCGATTGATGTCTCTAATTAATGCATGTATTAATTGGACTAGAACGACCTGATAAAAATTGTGTCATATGATTGCTATGACAATTGATAAAATACACAACTATTGCTTAAAACATAGAAAAACACCTCGCTGTTTCGATGTGGCATGGAACTTAATCAATGAGACAGGTCCTTATCAATGCGAAATTCGGCGTCATCAATACAAGAAAGGGCCTTATGAATGTGAGATGGGGGCTTATTTATGTGAGAGAGAGAGAGAGAGAGAGAGCCTTGTCTGTTTGAGATTCGGTCTTAGCAATGTGAAGTGGAGCCTCATTAATTTGAGACGGGAACTTATCAATGTGAGATTCAAGGTAATATAGTGACGTATAATTGTACCATAGCCATGATATGGCTATTTGGGAAATGTACATCGATTGTATATAACTCATTTAGATAACATGTATATATAAAGAACATAGGAATCTCGAAATTCGAAAACACATAACGACTTCTTTGTTCAGGTACGAAACCTTTCTATTACTTTTGAGTTAAAGGTTTCGACATAAGGAGAGAGACACAATCTTTTTATGCTGGCTTCTTCATCTGACGCCTATCTCGTGCGGCACCCATGGCGCACAACTTCGTCTCGCCTCAGCGAGCCCCAAAGGTCGAACCTCCTCATTCGGCGTCTAGTTTTAACTATCTTAACTTTCTTCAAATTCCCAAAATCCTCCGCGCGCTTCCGGTGCGTGACGTCACTCGCACTCCGTCACCCCTTTCTCTTCTCGGGCTATTGTGATATCTCTGAGTGACAAGCCCGCTCTCCGCACGCCTACGTAAACCCCTGCATCAATGTTGCACTTGAATAACCCATGTGCTGAGCCGAAAAGTTCTCAGCCTAACTAAACCCAAAGACATGAACCGAAATCCCTCGACTATTATATTACATAATTGTGAGACTGGGTCTTATTAATGTAAAGAAGAGCCTAATGAATGAGAGTTGGAGGTATTAATAGGAACGGGGTTTTATCGATATGAGATTCACCCTTATCAATGTGAGACGGGGTTTGATCAGTGATATGGGGGGGGCTTACCAATGTGAGATTCAGTGTTAACACTATGATATGGGACCTTATAAATGTAATATAGAGCATTATCAATTTGATGTCAACCTAATTAATGTGATATTCAATGTTTTCAGTGTCAGATGGAGCCTTAACAATGTGAGATAAGGTCTTGCTGTTGGATACTGACTGGAAACATGTTGCATAAATTGCGTGGGTGACATTAAACGAAGGGCACCTATTTCCTAAAGTAAACAGGGCGCAGGTTGTTACCCTACGGAAACACTACAAAGAATATGTAGGTGACATGAGAGGAAGTTCATCTGTCTCTTAAAGCAAGCAGAAAGCTGGTTCAAACCCAGCGAAAATGCCACGTAAATTGCGTCGGTGGCATACTAGAAAGAGGCGTCTCCACGATTGGAGTTGTGACCACAAAAATTTGGTTGGGCATTCAGAATATAATATAACCAACTAAACGAGTGGAGTCCAATGAGAACGAAGACTGCTTTGACAACTTCTTGTCGTGACGTAGCTCCAGACTGTGGTTTTGTGCCACAGTACAAGACTTGTAAAAGCAGAGAAGCGTAGAGAAAATGCCATGTTTCAATGCCTTGAGGTTGCCCTGTACCAGTGTCGTGAGAGTAGAGAGCGAAGAAGAAAGAGAGAGAGAGGTTTTAAGAAAGAATCTCACCGTTGCCCCCCGCGTGTGTGCATTACGGCCATCTCTCACTCTCTCTCTCACACATTATACCCTTACGTCCATTTCGGTAATCTTCTTCTCTCTTTAATATTCTACCCATCTCCCCCTCCTCTCTCTCACATTCTACATCTCCGTGCATTTCAACCATCTCTCCCCTCTCTCTCTGTCTCCCTGTCTCTAATTCTACTCGCATGTACATTTCGAGAAATAAAAAAGAAATAAAAAAGCAGATTATATTTTTATACATCAGCGTTGGTGTCTTTCTCTGTTATATAGTATTATCAAAGTTAGATAAAACTTTTTGAATGTGAGAAAATTCGTAATTAATGTCATCATCATCATTATGTCGTCCCTCCAGCACGGATATATCTGACCCTCTCTCGCCACTCCTCCCTATCGTTTATCGCTTCTGGCAGGTCCTAATGGGCTACATCCAGTATTCTCACAGAGTTGCCGTATGTAGGTTCGAGATGGTCGTCCAGCCTTTGTTCGGCCATATGAGGGGATCCATCGGAGAGCATTACTTATGAGCTCGTCCCAGCTTCTCCAGCATTGTCGTTGCATACCTGGTTTGTCTAGCTTTGATAGTTTTTGTGATGGATGGTAGGTGGTGGTACAACTGGTGGTTTGTGGGGTGTTGCCTCCAGAACTTGTTCAGAATTGCTCGCAGCATTCTTTTGTAGTTGCCGTCAAACTTCTTCTCCATACACTTAGTTAGCGTCTATGGAGTGCATCCATATAGCAGTATCGACACGACCGCTGCTTGGAAGACACTGCGTTTTATTTTATCTGTCAGATTGTGTAAAATCAATGTATGATGAAGACTTATTATAATACGATCCAGCATTTTCAATCTGACCTTCAAACTTATCAATGCGAGCTAGAGTTATATCAATGTGATATAGGATCTTATCAATCTGAGATGGACGCTTACCAATGGAGGTTTACCAATCCAGATTATAATGAAGCTATAAATGGTGTTTATTACTATCTGTGGCAGAAATCATGGAATTAACATACGAAGATGTTTATCCTATTGTGTAGTAGTTAATACCCGGATAAGACGTAAAATTCTTTTTTTATTAAATAGATTAACAAGCTCATTTGATAATCTATATCTCAAATAAACGAGATCAAACTATTCATTATTATACTATCAATTGGAATTATTCAATCTAGTGAGTTTATGAAATATTTTATGAAGTTAGAATTTTCAGCCGTTGAATAAAAAATGTTTTGATTCTAACCTGTTATTAGATAATTTACTGCTAACTTAAAAAAACGAAAAAATCCTCTCAAAGAGTTTCTTGCTGTATTATCTATCTAGATTGTATTGTAAGAGATGATAGATATAGAAATTTGGTGGAGACCTTTGTGAAGAAAAGAATCAATGAAGATAACAAAATATTTTTAAAAGAAATATTTGCAAGATCATTTTTAAAAATCGTAGTGACTGACTTTATTCAGGGATTTTTATTATCCCATTTGCTGCAGCGTTTTCTTTAAGAAGTGAGTGGGGGGCAAACATACTAGGCGAGGAAAAATAAAAATAAAAACAAAACGAGCAGTTTTTCTCGAATAAAAACAAGCTAAAAAGTATTCCTTTTCTGTTGTGATTCCAAAGCACGAATTGACAGTTCGCAATGTGTCGATACGTCAATCTACGGATAAATATGTCCCCAGTACCTTAATTCCAAAGACTTTATAGTAAAAGAATACAAAACATGATGCCAGCTAAGTCCTCTTTGCGAAAGTGTTATCATACTAAGCAATGGAAACAGCGACCCGAGTTCAAATCCTAGGTGAGTCTTTGGGTTGGTTTTTTTTTTTCGCATATCAATCATTGTAGGTTATTCCTTTTTATACACATATATTGTATATTTATGATCAACTTAGTCAGGTTTTATGGAATATCAACCACTGTATCTTATTCAAAGCCAAATATTCTTTATACATTTGTATTAAATATATAAATTTGGTACGGTTGGGTTTTATGGCCTATCAACCATTGAAGGTTATTTTATGCCGAATCCTCTTCATACAAATATATCAAATATATATAATTTGGTTTAGTTGGTTAAATGATATATCTACCATTGGAGGTTATTTAATGCCAAATTCCGTTTATACATATATATTAAATATAATCATAATTTGTTTTGGTTCGATTTTATGGTACATCAACCCTTGTAGGTTATCTAATGCCATATCCTTTTTATGCATATATATTAAATATATATGATTTGGTTTGGTTTGATTTTGTGGTATATTAACCATCGTAGGTTATTTTTGCCAAATCCTCTTCATACATATATATAAAATATACATGCTTTGATTTGGTTAGGGTTTATGGCATATCAACCGTTGTAGGTTATTTAATGCCAAATCCTCTGTATACCTATATATTAAATATATATGATTTGATTTTGTTGGATTTTATGGTATATCAACCATTGTAGCTTACTTTATGCCAAATCCTCTTTATACAAATATATCAAATATACATGATTTGGTTAAGTTGGGTTAATGATATATCTACCATTGTAGGTTACCTGGGCTTTTTAGTTGTCACTTCATAACACATATTGCTTCCTCTTCAAGAAAACTTAATACAGTTTTAGCTTTGTGGCATGCTAGAGATTGTCTTGGAGTTTCAACTTCCACTTTACATAAATGAAGAAGGGGATGCTGGCGAAGATGTTCTGTGTAAACAATGGCATTAATATTTACGTGAAAACGAAAAATGGGCCCTACTATCGCTGAAGAAATCACCCCACACACTATTACGCTCCCCCTCCAAATTTCACGGTTTTTTTTTAAATCATTGAGCAGATAAGCTTTCCCCAATTCTTCGTTATTTAACCAACGAGAAACAGTTTTCTTGAGATTGGTTTTCATGTTTGCTCACAAAATGCATGAGAGGTATACATTGCTGTATGGAAACGGTCTTTTAAAGATATTTTAACAATCATCCAAAATTCCCGTTTGCCAGTCCTCGGTTTTGTTTCAAGTGTATTATCAGCCTTATATCTACTGATTACACGATAAACAACGCTTTTTAACCTTCGTACGATGCCAGCAATTTCAGAATACGATTTACCTTCTTCCTGATTGGCTAAAATAAGTTTTTAATCTTCTTTAGTTAAACAATTACGTGCTTTCGCCTCCATCCTGTTTAAAAATAGTTCCAATGATGTATGACAGTTGACTATAAATCAAAATTAGCAATCAAATACTTTAAAGATTACCTAAATTACTATAATTCAACATCGTTCCTTAACTTTTGACCATGGCAAAATATATATATTTGTATTTTTAGATCACAATTAATTTACTGTAATTTTAAAAAAAATCTTTTTATGTACAGGGTGGAACGATAAAATTGCCGCCCTAAAGAAAACAACACTACAGCTTTATTTAAAACTTTTATTGAAAAAATCAATTCATGTAACTTGATTATGTAGTAGAGTTGACACCTATTAAATGTAACCGCCTTTAGACTCAATCACTGCCTCGATACAGATCCGGAACTGGAAGTATGCCTCTTTCACAAGCGCCGGCGGGAGCTCGGCAAATACTCGGCGGATGGCAGCGATCAGGCTGGCTTTGATGTTGTGGAAGGTCATGTTGGTGGTGTTCTCGTCGTATGACCAAACGAAGTAGTCCAGCGGGTTCAGGTTGGGGGAGGAGGGGGACCAGTGAGAGAAGAGTACAAAGTCATAGCACTCCTTCGGAATCCAAGCCTGGGTCTCTTTGGATTTTGGCCGGCGCCGAGTCCTGCTGCCACACCCAGAGTCTGCCACCAGCCACCAGATTGTACCAGGGGATCACTACACTCTTCACCATATCCAGGTACACTTTGGTATTGACTTTCAAGCCAACTTCGAAGATATGAGGAGGCATGATGTGGCCGTCACTTGAAACAACACCAAAGACCATAACCGTAGCCGGAAACTTTGTTTTCATTACACTGGGCACGTCCCTGTTATCCAGATTTGCATTTTGAGGGTGCTGGCAATGATCCTGTTGTCATAATTTGGATCGGTAGATAGCATGAGTTCTACAGCGGCCCATCTCCGATGTCGCTCGTTGAACATTGTGTCACTTTCAAACATCATAGAAGGCTCCTATCGCTCTTGGGATTTGTACACAACTAGCGAACAAGTAGATGGTCTGCAACAAAAAAAGAAAACCGGTTTTCATTAAACAGAAATGGAATTATGTCGTCTTTTCTAGGGCGACAATTTTATCGTTCCACCCTGTAATAGACACATATATGTTCCAAGTATATTTTGCGAAAATTTAATAAACGTACTTGCATTTTTTTTCAAGTGAAAATCAATCAAATATTTATTGTAGTTCCATTCCCAAACTTATTGTCGCAACTGTATTTATTAATAATTATTTGTTTGCACACAGGTAAATTTGTAACATGATTGTGGAGGGATTGCATTTTATATATCTTGCCTTTCGGTTTAATTAGACTGAGAACCTTTCGCTTAGCGCGTGGGTTAGTTAGGTGCAACATTAACGTAGGTGTTCACGCGCAAAAAAAAAATCCAAGATAGGAATTGTGAATAGGGTATTTGGGTGACGTCATGCACCGGAAGCGTGGGCTGAGCTTTGAGAAAAAGCAGTGAGTTGAGTTCCTGCCTCAGAAGAAGGTTGACTTTCAGAGCTGGGCGAGGCCAGATGACTTTGTGCACGACGGGCGCCGTACGTTGGTTGGGTTGACAGCTGACGATGCAAAAGCAGTCAGCAGAGAAAGATTGTGTCTCTCTCTCCTCATGTCGAATAACCTTTAACTCAAAGGTAATAAAGTTTCGTACGTGAACCAATTTCGTGTTTTCGGATTCCTATATATGTTTATGAACATTTTATTAACATTATGTCTATTTCACATATCCATATCATGGGTATGTTACAAATTGTTTTAAGTATTGCTTAGTTACACTTACAATTTAAAATCAGTTATTCATTTGTACTCATTTAAGTTGATATACGTATGATTTGTAAGTGAATAGTTTGTTGGTAGTTTTATACTAGATGAGTTAGAACTAATTTGTTTTTATTTTAGTATCACTATTATTTCTACACTGTTAAATGGTTTCAATTCATGCTAACACTGATAATTCTACATAATTTTAATTATGTTTGCAGACAGTGAAATGGTTACAAGTTTTGCTATCTAATACTAATTAATCTATTTCAATATAATTCCTTCATTTGCTCCTAGTTAATGGCTCCTGGTACAGTGATATAATACCAATAATTCAATTCTCAATATACTTTTAAAGAGTTTCAAGTAATATTATTTGTTGTATAGTCACATAATACATATGCAACTATTCACATATACATGCAGAAACATAGTCAACACAATAATGGCGAGCTAACACACTTCTTTAGAAAAGTATACCTCTCACTTTATTCGAAATGGTTGCGAAAGGGTTACGAAAGGGTTATGTGTGAGAGGGGAGTTAGAGACTGAACAAACTGCAACATATTGACCCCCAGTTCCTTTGACTTTAGCAGATCTTCTTTCTCGTTCTGCTGGGCAGCTAAATCGGGGGTCTTGGAGGACCTCGTCCCGCTGCTGGGTGCTGGTTCTCTCTACAGCATCTTACATCCAGCTCTGACTCCAACTTACTGACTCCAACTAACTGAACCTGTCTGTGGCCCCGGGTTATATAATTGTTTGACATCCACCAGCATCTTGTAGGCGTCACATCTGCACCCAATTCAACCCGTCCACAGTCAAGGTTATACCCTGATATCCTCGACCGGATGTACCTGTTCCTCGATTGACGGCTGGGTCGAAGGTCAATATGTTACATATTTAGCACTAATTATTCTAGTCAACATTACGCATTCGTTTGCTAACAGTTGAATTATTACAATTATTGCAATGTATCGCAAACAATTCAGTTAATCATCTGTTATTTGTTTACACACTGTAAAATGATGAAACAGCTCTATTTCAAATAAATAAATTTAGCATTGTTTTCTCACATTTTATATGTCACAGTTCTATTTGATCCATTGATGGGACTCTGTCAGGTACTACCACTCCCGGCCGAAGTGGACAGGGGAGTAATGGCAATGAAGCAGTTCTCCACATTCTCCAAATCTGCAAAACTGGACCCTTCCCGTCAAATGATTTTATATCATATCATATCTGTAGAACCCCCTCCAAAAACACTCGTTTTTGGAAGGGGGTTCTACAGCACTAGCCGACTGGGCTGGAGACAGTTTTCTTATCACCTTTGAGCTAATGCACATGGAAAGGCATGAATCAACTTGTTCCCTCAACAGCTCGGGTTAAATAGTAAAGCAGACTGATTTTCCAAGCCTTGGTAAGGCAAACAGTCTAGAATCAAAATTCTTTAATCAAACCAGTAGGACTTCAGTTTCAAAATGACCTTGTGCCAAATCCTGTTCAAATCGCAGATCTCGGGTGAATAAATCACTCAAGTTATTCGAAGATATTTTTTTATTATCACTGTAATAACCAAATCTTTCTTCATCACGCCGTCCGATAATTACATTTTGCTCTTTAGTCAAGCTGAGAAACGACCTTCTAAAGTAATTTCAACTTTCACTGCTACATTAATTACTATTTTGCCTTCAAATATAAGTATCACCACTGGATTCATCACGATATTCTATATGAATAAAATAATCTAGAAAATATGAGGGAACAGTGATATGTTTCTATGAACAGTCATTGACTTGGGTTAACTCAGTTTGAAACAACGAAGGAAGAATGAAATACTTATCGATAATCAAAATCAGAAGTATTCTAGTAGTGTTTATTAAATCTTCATTTAAGTATTTTCTAACTTTCTGTCCAAAACTGTGTATGGCACAAGGTCATTTGTCAGCTGTGAATGTCAGCTTTACATTCTGATGTGGACCCAAAGTCAGTACACAAAAGGAAAACACGGAATACGGTTTAGAGGTAAGAAAGATATATTAGCAAAAGTTACAAAGGTTAGTGTCCAATATTGGTAGTCGTACTTCTAGAATCTTGTACTACTGCTACCACAACTCTGGTATTAGGACATTGCTACGCTAGTAATATAGTGCTGGAAGAGTCCATGATGCAAGTAAATTTCGGTCACACAACACATTCACTGATTTTCTTCTCTCAGACCAGTTGCCCAACTACAGCTAAAGAGCCCAGACTGCCTTACAATTTACGTATTGTTGGGAGAATAAGTAAGTGAAGTCAGTTGGCGACCATTGTCGAGGGCGACTCAAAGGCTCCTTTTTCGATAGCTACTACACCAAGGTGTAGGGGAGAGCGCTACTCCTTCCCCCGCAGTACTTCACTTTACCCTTGATACGAACCTTATAATGCTGAGTGTTAAGCAAGGAGATATCAAGTACCATTTTTAAGTCCTTGGTATGACGAGACCTGGGATTGAACCCTGGTCTCTCGTGCAATTGGCGAACACTCTACACACTAATAAGATTGATATTATGTCTCTCCTAAGGGGATTATCTCAAAGTAAACCACAAACAGTTCAGCATTTGAGTCACCAATTCCCATGAGGTTAATCATTGTACTAAACGACCCTATGTGTACAATCCCCTCTCGTCATCCTTGGCAAGATTTTATCTTTATCAGCTTCAGTGGGATACCGTCAAACATCATCGGTAAGGCTCTTGGATATATTTTAAAGGTGTTCACATTAAATACGCCCTTGTCTAAAACTTTTCAAAAGTACAGACTGGTATATATAAAAATATATATTTGTAATTTTTCTCTTTTAATGTGTTTCTTCTGTTAATATCGCTTAAGATTACAATGCGGGAGTTTTCGCTGCCTCGTGGCGGAAGTTACAGACATCGTCCTCCAAATTATTAAGTTCGAACACCAATCGCGCTATTACATTTACTTTTGGACTAATGCCCTTGGGAAAGTTGTGAACCCTTTTATCTTCCCGGTTATGGGTTAATACTATCCTTACTATTCTTCTGTTATATAATTGCGGAAGGATTTTTTTATATTATCATTTTTCGTTGGTTATATCTTAACATTCGTTTTGGTTAGGCTTAGAACTGTTCAGCTCATAGTGCATGTGTTCACGCTTGCGTGCGGAGGATGTGACAATCACAAATGTCATAATAAAAACCCCAGATGGGGTGTGAATGACGTCATGCCCGGAAGCGCTGGGCTGGGAATTTTGGTGATTTTTGAAAAAAAAGCAGTTAGTTGAGATTTGACTCTGGGCGTTGCGAGTTGAGATCTTAACTCTGGGCCGGGCAGCCAGCTAGGGGTTGACTAAAGGAGGATGTAGGCACTGTCAGCATTATAAAAAAGTGTGTGTGTCTCTCTCTCTCTCTCCTCGTGTCGAAAAACTAAACTCATGAAGTGAATAAACGTTTCGTACCTGAACTAAAGAAAGTCGTCAGTGTTTCGAGATTTCTAGGCATATGAACGTTTTACATATTCGTATTTTGGCCGTATGTTACACTTCTACAAAGATGGATTTGGCATTAAATAACCCATTAATTGTGATATGTCATTAAACAAAGAAATCAATGCGTTCACTTTCGAACTAAAATCCTATCGGAAGGTAGAAATTCCTTTATCTTCCCAGCTATGGGGTAAATAATATCATTACAGTTCTTCAACAGGGATCGATTTGGCATTAAATAGCCCACAAAGAGTGATATGCCATTAAACAAAGAAACCAGTACGGTCATTTTCAGATTAATACCCACAGGAAAAGTATGAACCCCTTTATCTTCCCAGCTATGGGTTAAATAGTATCATTACTGCTTTTTCTACAAGGATGAATGTGGCATTAAATAACCCACAAAGGGTGATATGCCGACAAACAAAGACACCAATACGTTGACTTTCGAACTAATACCCTTGGGAAAGGTATAAACTCCTTTACACCTCTTGCTATGGGTTTCTGATCATCACTGCGGTTCTACAAAAACAATGTTTTTTACACTAAATAATCCATGAAATTTGAAATGCCAATAAACAAACGAAATCAAAAATGTTTTTGCATGACTGACTAAGCTCTGCAACATTTGCAGGGTGTCCGGTTGAGCAACAAGAAAATGTTAAAAACTAATGCATTATGTCCAAGTGATGAGCGCCAATATATATATACATATATATATATATATATATATATTACGTCTTTAAATCCGCTTCTCTCTTAATTAATTTTCTCTTAATTTGAGAGTAAAGCAGTTTGCTGGACGTGCTTATGGATTACCAAATGCAGAGCTTCTGTTGGGCCAGATATGTTGCACACTTTGTAGACAAAATATTGATCCGTTATGTTCTCAAGTGGTAATTATGAAACCAAAAACGACCATCTTTAAGACCTCCACGGCGATGGGTAGACAAAATGGTCAAGCGATTCGTATCAACCTTCAAAAGAAGCAAGAGAGCAAGGACAATATATTTCTGTTGTGGAAAATATCAAATGAGCTTGCCAACACACACACACACGCACACACACACACACACACACACATATATATATATATATATATGATTAACAATCTAGCACTAGTACTTCTCTAAATGGTAAAATCTTACCACAAAATGCAAAACAGTTTTTTATATATTATTTTTTAAAAAATTTCTGTTGTGTGTATTAGCAAATCCCCTGACGATCGATGTGTTTCATATTGATCCTTGACCAAGCCGTCAATCAGAGACGCACCTGAGTAAATAAGCGTCAGTTGGAGGCAGTGAAGGCTAGAGTCAGAGCCAGAGTGCGGTCGGTGAGAGCGCCTTACTGAGGCCTGCTACATTCAGCAGCCTCAAGTTGAGCAACCCCAGCCAAGATGCAGAAGAAGTGCAAAGTGGATTCTTGAAGATAACACAGAATGCTATGGTCAAGAGAAAAAGTTTTGGGTGAATATAGCAATCTGTTTAAATCTGTCCCTGTCTCCGTCCGTCTCTCACACGCTACAGAAGCTTAGACCCCTTACAAAAGGAAAAAATACGTTTAGATTTTTATAAAACAGTGTTGTGGTTGTCTTTAATTGGAATCATTTTGAGATGAGTCTTCTTAATTTGAGAATTAATTTTTATTTATTGCGGACTTTTTGTCATCATCTTGGTAGTTTACTTGGTCAAAAACGTATTGCGATAAGACAACAACTATTGAAGGCAGTAATTACTGGGGATACGGTTACAAGACTCAGCCTTTCTATCCGAGGTCGCGGTAAATCACCTGAAGAAGGCCAGAGGTGAAATTTGGCCGAAACGTAGTGAAAGAAGAAACAACACAAAAACTACCAAGATGAGGACAAAAAGTCTGCAATAATTAAAACAAATAATTCTCAGTGTTGTGGTTCTTCCTACATCCATGTATACTCTATCAACATGTGTATATTACTTTGTTCAATTTGGTGTTTGGACCAGGATTTTTGGAACCAAAAAGTTGGTCCCGTGACGTTTTTAGTTTCCTTGAGGAATTGCAGAGGAAGGCCCTGTGATGATTTTTTTTTAAAATGGGATACGTAATTGTGTTGTAATTTTAATGTAGGCATATAGGATTGGCAACAACGCCAAGAATGAATAAAGTAGTAATTCAGATAACAATTAAAACGGGATAATTGTCGCATGATTAATAGGTCACCTCTAAGATGAGTAATGATTGTTGTTTTCTCGACAGCATCATTTTCCAACTCTCTGATCTCCAAAACTCATTGAATTTCCTATGCATTGAGTTATATAATAGTTCAACAACCACTCAATCTCTTCCCATAACTGGCCATCGGAATATGCACTTCCACCGTCTTTTGAATGGCATGTTTGATAGTCATCGAGTGTAGATCCTATTTACCAACCCCTCCGCTCGGGCAGGATATGACACAAGGTCAAATTTTAAGCGGAGTTTAACAGGTTTTAATTCAGAGTTTTCCTTCTCCTAGACTAGTTGCCTCACCAAGGCTGAAGAACCTAGTCTGCCCTACTATTTACCCATAGCTGGACGGAGATAAGGGGGTTCATACCTTTCCCAAGGGTATTTGCGCGAAAGTGAACGTAATAATGCAACTGGAGTACGAACTCGCGTACTACGATTCCGCAGTCCATCGCTTTAACCAGTACACCACGAGGACACCCCAATCATCGAGTGTAGATACCTGCCATGCAGTTCACATGTCACTCTCTTCCGGTGCATCAGTTTGTGACTGTACCGTGGGATTTTAACCCTGTCCCATATTGTCAGCCAAGCTCGCCCACGCCAATGGAATATGCAACTTCCGCCGTCTTTGGAATGGCATATTTGGCCTGGTCGGAGGTCAATATACAACACATGTATGAATGTGCATACGCTGTGTATATGAGTGTATTTATTGATATGTGTGTGTATATGTATGTGTAGGGCAGCAATTTTTTTCTCGTCAAATTCAAATAATATAGTAGCTTGCCTTGTACAAGTTTGTTATTTCATAATGCTATACTTTATACTGGCTCTGATTATTGCTGTGACGTCATTTTGGTGATTTCTTATTTCTTATGAATCTTTTTAGCTTTTTTTTTTGTATTTTTTTATTTTGTTATTTGGGTGGAGGGATTTTCGGTATCTTAAGTGAACTGGATGTTATAGCACATTTCAAAATAAAATCCTACTTTTTAAAAGTACTTGGATTTGATTTATTGCGAATAAATGTCCAATTTCTCTTTGCCCAGTCGGCTGGGGCTGTTAAATACACCGACTGCTTCTCTGCAGAGGGATAAGTCCCCCCACTAACGAGTGTCCTGTATATGACACTAAACTCCTTCATAGCCATCGCTCCCAGGTCCACTCTGGCTCGGTAGGGTAGCATCTGATAGGGTCCTATCTATGGGTTAAATAGGACTACCAGCATACTTATGCTAAACTGAATTGTTTGAGTAAACTGAATAGCTTGAAATAGAAATGTTTTTGATAATTAAACCGTACTTAGTTTTAAACTGCGTGCTTATGCTTAACTGAATTATTTGAAATAGAACTGTTTTTCGACATTAAAACATATTTGTACTTAAATGAATTGTTACATATAACTGCTTGAATGGTTTGAAATAGAACTATTTTTGACAAACTGTGTACTTATGCTCAACTGAATTGTTTTAAATTTACATAAAAATGGATTTGGCGTTAAATAACCTACAAAGGTTGATATGCTATAAAACTCAACTCAAACCAAACCATATAATTTTTCTTTCTTTCTCTTTTTCTTTTGTTGTCTCCCAACAGTCAAAATAAAGGGCTGTATTTTTTGAGTTTGTTGTTTGTTTCTCTACATTCGTAATTTGAGAATCATGGCTTGATAGATATACATTTTTAGGACGCTCCTTTTCTTTTTTTCTTTTTTTACCAAGATATCTGTTTACAGAGTAAAGGAATTTAAAGGACTTATTAGAAGTAAAAAATTCCTGACCGACTTGAAAGAAGAAGAAGAAGAAGAAGAAGAAGAAGAAGAAGAAGAAGAAGAAGAAGAAGAAGAAGAAGAAGAAGAAGAAGAAATTACTTATTAAAAATGAGAAAAGGTAGTTGAATTTAAAATTTTTTGTAACTATTAATAAAAAAAATTAAAATGTAACGTAAATGAAAATATCAATTCAAAAATAAACAAAAGGAGAAAAGAAAAAAAAAGTGGAAAAAAATGAGGAGAAAGAAAGAAAGAAAGAAATAAAGAAACAAAGAAACAAAGAAAGAAAGAAAGTAGAAAAAAGAAACAAGCAGCAAAAAAAGAAAGAAAGAAATAACGAAAGAAATAAAGAAAGTTGAAAAAAGAAATAAGCAACAAAAAAGAAACAAAAAAACAAAGAAAGTAAAAAAAAGAAATAAGCAGCAAAAAAAGAATGAAAGAAATAACGAAAGAAATAAAGAAAGTTAAAAAAAAGAAATAAGCAACATAAAAGAAAGAAAGAAAGAAAGAAAGAAAGATAGTAGAAAAAGAAATAACCAACAAAGAAGAAAGAAAGAAAGAAAGAAAGAAAGAAAGAAATAAAGGAAGGAAGTAGAAAAAGAAATAAACAACAAAGAAAGAAAGAAAGAAAGAAAGAAAGAAACAACGAAAGAACGAAAGAAATAAAGAAAGTAGAAAAAAGAAATAAGCAACAAAAAAGAAAAGGAAGATTACTTTGGTTTAGCTTTATGGCATACAAACCATTTTGAGTCATTTTATGTCAAACTTATTTTTAAACATATAAACAGTTCTATTTTAAACAATTCATTTTAGTATAAGTACACAGTTTAGTTCTATTTGATCCAAAGATAGGACCCTATCATGTGCTCTAGCATTACTGGAGCCTCATCATTAGATCATTTAGTATCATATCTAGAACACTCGTTGGGGGAGTCTGACACCTCTGCAGAGATGCAGTCGGTGAATTCTACTGCTCCAGCAAACTGGGCCAGGGTGTCTTGTGCATGGCATTAAACTAAATCTGGTGATGAAGCCTCACTATCATATCCGTAATTGATATATCTAGGACTATTAGTTGAAATACAGTCGGTTTTATTCTACAGACCCAGGCAACTGAGCCATCAGGACAATCGTTGGGGGAATTTTACGCCTCAGCAGAGATGCAGTCGATGTATTCTACAGCACCAGCCAGCTGGGCAAAAGAAAGAAAGAAAGAAAAAAAGATAATTAAACGAAGTTGAGAAAAAGGAACGGAATTTAAGTTGATAACACGTTTTAACAAAACGAATAGATCATACAGAAAGAAGAAGAAGAAGAAGAAGAAGAAGAAGAAGAACAACAACAACAACAACAACAACAACAACAAGAAGAACTTATGAACGAACCAAATAGTGAGTAAACGATGGTGATCGAAGCATAAAAATGAAACCAAGACATCAGTCGGATCGACTTTGATGTCAGCTGCAAATGAAGTTCTCGGTGATCCTGATGGCGACAGAATCTGAAACAGACAGTGACAGAAGGGATGGTACGACTACAAAACAAAGAGATTCAAACAGAGAATAAAGAGTAAGAAGGTATCAAATGATAATAGATTAAACTACGCAACACAAATATGTTTTCCATATTAGTATGATTCATTTTTTAATTGCCGATTCTATAGAAGTATAGAAAATTGCTATTATTTCCTTTAAAATCTGCTCTTATACGCTGAATACCATTAGGTATCATAATATACATAACTGTATAGTTTATGTTATTTCTTTATTGTATATGTTTTAAAACTATAGAGAATAGAATTTATTCTATTCAAACTTTAGCGACAAGGATGTTATGTAAAGAGGAGTATTATACAATCAAAATGGATATTGTAAGGTGTTATGTATTAGTAAGCTCTACACTATTGAAACTTGCCTAGTCGGCTGGGGCTGTAGAATAAACTAACTGCACCTCTGCAGAGGGGTAAGCCCCCCACCCCAAATGAGTGTCCTGTATATGACACTAAACAATCTGATGGTGAGGTTCTAGCAGAGCTGGAGCTTTGGGAAATGCGGAGTACCCCTTCATTGCCATCGTTCCCAGGTCCACTCCTGACCGTCGTGGTAGTACCTGATAGGGCCCTGTCTATGGGTTAAATAGAACTAACAGCATACTTATGCTAAACGGAATGGTTTGAATAAACTGAATAGCTTGAAATAGAAATGTTTTTTACAATTAAACCGTACTTACATTTAAACTGCGTACTATTGCTTAACTGAATTATTTGAAATAGAACTGTTTTTCGACATGAAAACTGTATTTACACTTAACTGAATTGTTACATATAACTGCTTGAATAGTTTGAAATAGAAATGTTTTTGACAATTAAACTCTGTACTTATGTTAAACTGAATGGGTTTAAATAGAACAGATTATTTACATAAAAATGGATTTGGCATTGAATAACATACAAGGGTTGATATGCCATAAAACCCAACAAATCAAACCAACGTAGTAAGCGAGTTCGTACTCCAGTCACGCTATTACGAACTGTTTTTCGACATTAAAACTGTATTTACACTAAACTGAATTGTTATATATAACTGCTTGAATAGTTTTTTAAATAGAAATGTTTTTGACAATTAAACTGTGGACTTATGCTAAAATGAATTCGTTTAAATAGAACAGGTTATTTACATTAAATAGAACAGGTTATTTACATAAATAGTTTACATTAACTATTGAAACAAAAATTATAATGAATTGCATGAATTTAAATAAGAACGTTACTTACTCTGGATTTTTTTCGTATATTTTTATTAGTTTCACTACAATTTGTTTTGGTTTCGTTGGGGCTAGGGTTTATGGCATATAAACCCCTGTAGGTTATCTACAGCCAAAATCGACTTTATACATATATATTAAATGTACAGGATTTGGTTATGTTGGATTTTATGAAATATCGACTATTATAGGTTATTTTGTGCCAGATCCTCTTAATACATATATATTGAATATATACGATGTGGCTGGATTGGGTTTAATGGTATATCAACCATTATAGGTTATTTAATAGCAGATTCTCTATATACATATATATTGAATATATATGTTTTGTTTAGATTGGGTTTTATTGCATATCAACCATTGTAGGTAATTTAATGCCAAATCCAATATATATATATATATATATATATATATATATATATATATATATATAATTGGTTGGGTTTATGGCATATCAAACATGGTAGGTTATTTAAAGCCAAATCCTATTCATGCGTATATAATAACTATACATGTTTTGGTTTATGGCATATCAACCATTGTAGGTAATTTAATGCCAAATCCAATATATATATATATATATATATATATATATGATTGTTTGGGTTTTATGGCATATCAAACATGGTAGGTTATTTAAAGCCAGTCATGCGTATATATAACTATATATGATTTGGTTTATGTCATATCAACCATTGTACGTTTTTTAATCCCAAAATTTTCTTTATATATATTTATTAAATTCATGATTTGTAAATGCTTTGAGTAACTCGCATTTTTAAACGAAACTGAGCCGATTTTTCTGGCATACATTTTGATGGTTTCTCTTATTTTTATCTAATATTAATAAGTCTATTTACTATTAATCATTTGTTTGCACACTTAGATGTTTTCAAGTATTGTTATTTAATAATAACAATCCAAATGGCCATCAGTCATTTATATCCCTGCAGTTAAATGATCAAACAATTCAATTTAACACTTCATTTTTTTGTATACTGTGCACGTATCAAACAATTCTATTTGACCCATAGATAGGACCAAATCAGGTGCTACCACTCCTGATCAACGTGGACCTGGGAGTGATGACAATGAAAGAGTAATCTGCATTAACTAAAACTCAAGCATTACAGGAGCCTCACCATCAAATTGTTTTTTATCAAATGCTGGACACTCTCTGTGTAATATAATAGCCGAGGGATTTCGTTTTATATATCTTGCCTTTAGGTTTAGTTAGGCGGAGAACCTTTCGCTTAGCTCATGGATTAGTTAGGTGCAACATGAGCGCAGGTGTTCACGCGCACGCGGGGAGGATGTGTCATTCAGAGATGTCAAAATAAAAATCCCAGATAGAAAATATGACCGGGGGATGCGAATAACGGCATGCACCGGAAGAGTGCACGGAGGATTTGGGGGATTTGAGAAAAGTCAGTTAGTTGAGTTTTAGCATCTGAAGAAGACGGTTGACTTTCGGGGCTCGCCGAGATCCGACCAGTGGTTTGCGGTGGGGTGCCGCTCGTGGTGGTGGTGGTGGTGGTGTTGGGGGGGGGGCAGATGGAAAAGTCAGCATAGAAAGATTGTGTATCACTCTCCTTATGTCGAATGACCTTTAACTCAAAAGGAATAAAAAGCTTCGTACCTGAACTAAGAAGTCGTAAGTGTTTTTTGTGTTTCGGGATTCCTATGTTATCAATATATGAGTTATGAACATTCTATATACATTTCAAATATCCGTACATCTGGCTATGTAACATTTGGGAGGGGTCTGAACCTTTTTGCTGTGATGCAGTCGATGTATTCTACAACTCCAGCCGATTAGGTTGATGGTTGGTAATAAGTTATACCTAATAATATCCATTTTGATTGTATAATTGTATTTTAATGCAAGGAAAATTGCTTCAATATTCAAAGGATTTTACTATTCAAATTTGAATAATTTTGTATTTAAACTATTCCGTTTCAGAGTTTGGTTCATATGTATAAATAAAGGAAAAATAGAAAAATTTGCACAGTCGGCATTGGCTGTCGAATACACCAACTGCTTCTCTGCAGAAGAGTAAGACATCCGCTGAAGAGTGTCCTAGTTATGAGCACTAAACAATATGATGGTGAGGTTCCAGTAATGCAGGAGCTTTGGGGATTCCGGAGTATATTCCTTCATTGCCTTCGCTCCCCGGTCCAATCAAGCCCTCTGGCCGGCTTGGGTTGGAATTGAAACCATTCTCTTCTGACAATGCTCACATGGAACCGTAGACTCAACGCCTCTATCAGCTGTGCCACGGGCCCCGAAGAGCGATCAAAGTTTGATTTTTTCGTCTAATAAATCCATTCATTTATTCTCCTTATCTGGTCTTCCATAGTCGGATCCGTACCGAATTTGTATTGTCTTTTAAAACGTGGTGCGATAGACAACAACTATGGAAGGCCATAATTACTGGGGATACGGTTACAAGACTCATCATTCCTATCCGAGGTCGCAGATAATCACCTGAAGAAGGCCAGTGGTGAAATTTGGCCGAAACGTAGTGAAGAAGAAACAACACAAAAACTACCAAGATGAGGACTAAAAAGTCTGCAATTAATTTTTTTTTAAATTCTTAGATTAATAAGCCTCATCTCAAAATGATTCCAATTAAAAGACAATTAGTCATTTATTTGCTTACAATTTTTTTCGTTTGACCCATAGATAGGAACCTCTGAGGTTCTACCACTCCATGTCAGAGTGGACCTGGGAACAATAGCCATGAAAGGGAACTCAACATTCTCAAAATATCCAAGGATGGAACCTCGCCATCAGATGGTTTAATGTCATATCGGGGACAATCTACCCGACTGCAGAGATCCTGTCGGTGTATTCTGCAGCCCCAGGTACTTGGGCTCATTAGCTGTTATCTGGGAAAAAATAGATACATATCTGACACTGCAAATGTTCAGAGACGAAAAAAACACTAGGTCTTCAGATGATTATTTTATATGTAGAAAGATTTGCCAGTATAAGAAAAGCAGAGAGTAAATTATGCCGGCAGAAATAGGAAAAAAATAATGTTAAGTCTTATTTGATCTTGTTGCGACGGTTTACAAAACTCCAATTATTGTCTTCGGACTTAGCATTTTTGTTCCTGATAATGAAATTTAAAGATTAACCCGGTTTTTTTTTTTAAATGGACAAATTTTCTTATTACCATTTACGTAAGATCTTAATAAAAACAAAATATGAATCTAATTTTGTATTTCTTTTTAATCATTAAGGATTTTCGGACTATTGTCTTCATCTCTATTGTTATTTCCACAAAGTTTCAGCCGATATGTCCCCCGGCCTTCTTCAGGTGTTTTTGTCTAAATTTCTGAGACGAATCTTGTTGATTTTTATCATTAAGGGTTTTCGGACTATTGTCTTCATCTTTATTGTTATTTCCACAACGTTTCGGTCAATATGTCCACCGGCTTTCTTCAGGTGTTTGTCGAACTCAGGAACCTTCACGGAACTTCGAACTACGTCCTTTATTGAATCTACGGGGGTCGACTATTGTAATTCCGTTAGCCATAACCGGGTACAAGTGTTAAGTATTCCTGTATTGTTACTCGCCAGCAGTCAGGATGGAACCTGCAACCTCCAGATGATTGTCTCCTTAGAAGCTTGGGGAACCAACGCCTATAACCGTTACGCTATGTGTCCTGCTGAAGGTTGCAGGTTCAATCCTGACTGCAGGCGAGTAACTGCAGGCGAAAATCCTTAATGATAAAAATTATCAAGCTTCGTCTCAGAAATTTAGACAACAACAAATATTTCTCTCTTCTATTCTTCTTGAAGTCAAAGCTTCAGTGGTATATGAGAGACAGGGGACGGAGGAGAGCGAATAGAGACTGCCACATTGACCCATAACGTCTTCTCTTGACCATACTACTCTGTGTTATCTTCAAGGCCCCACTTAGCACTTCATCTGCTTCTCGGCTGGGGGGTACTTAGATGGAGACCCACAGTAGGCCGCTTTGTGGAACGCTGCGTCTGCGGGGTGCCCAGCTCCTCACGAATGAGACTCAAACAGACAGACTGACCGTATCTTGCATGGGCATTTCATATATCATTTCGTAAGACACAAATATTTCGATCAACTATGTGACTGCTTCCACTTATTTTCATAGGCACGTCTCGTGCAGAGAATCTCTGATTTATGGCTCAGTCCAGGGTCAATAGGCAACATATTTACACTATATATCTATGAAAACGAACAAATATTCCCCGCTGTGCAGTTTTCGAGATTTAGGATTATAAAAGAAATCCCCTTCACAAACTAACATCTAAATATCGTCTTTTGTCATGCATTGAAAAAGTCATTATCTAGACCAGGAAAGCAATAGGTGATAAAAAAAATCTTGTAAATTTAATTTTAATTTTAAAAAGATTATTAAACCACGATTTATTTACTTTTTTTGTTTCATAAATCTTTTAACCTTTGATATCAAACGATAACGTCAGCGATTCGAAAAAAACATTTTATTTCCAGGATAGATAAAAAAATTAGAAATATGTTTAATGATGATATTGAAGATTTCTATTTCTTTATCTTACTTTCACTTTGGTGTTTCTATAGAGAATCGTTATTGCTGCTACGGTTTCCTTTGGTAGGCCGTATGCTAGTAGGATTTGTTCCATCTTCCCTCTGTGAATGGAACCGAAGGTCTTGGTAAAGTCGACACATAGTAATGTCGCCTGTAGGTTTTTTTGCCCGTACGCCTTCAAGGATTCTACAGATGGTCAATGCTATCGATCATATGGAATTCAGACCTGACCGATAAAATGAAACGCAGTTTCTTCCAGGCAGTGGTCGTATCGATACTGCTGTATGGATGCACTACTTGGACGCTAACTAAACTGCAATTAATAACTAGACAGTAATTACACAAGAATGTTGCAGGCAACATTGAACAAGTCCTGGCTGCAACAACCAACAAGGCACGAACTATACGGCCACCTGCCTCCCATCACGAAATCTATCCAAGTCAGACGAACAAAACATGAAGGACACTGCTGGAGAAGCAGGGACGAGCTCATAAGTGATGTACTCCAATGGACCCCCACATATGGCCGAGAAAAAGCAGGACGACCAGCTCGAGCATACATACAGCAGCTATGTGAGGATACGGAATGTGGCCCTGAGGACCTGCCAAAGGCGATGAAAGATAGGGAGAAGTGGCGAGAGAGGGTCAGGGATATCCGTGCCTGTGGCACGACATGATGACGATGATAATGATTTCTTTATCTAAAAGATTAGATGAACATCAGTGTGTAGGGCATTTCTTCTTAAACTTTTAAAAAGATTATTAAACCATGATTTATTTACTTTTTTTGTTTCATAAATCTTTTAACCTTTGATATCAGACGATAACGTCAGTAGTTTGAGTGGTCTTCGGGGTTCATTTCTTAAAAGAAACATTTTGTCCAATGAACAGAACACACTATTCATTTCGTATAAAAAGGTTATACAATATGATTTTCTTAGCGAAAATATATCCTAGAATTGGTTACTCGGTTTAATGGCATCAACTATTAATATTTAAAGACAAATCCCAGTTTTATATATATATAAATATATTGTTTCGCCACCATATGCCCAGTTGGGTTGCTGGGTATCGTTCATTCCCGCCAAGTCCACCAGTTAAAGCTCGGCACACACGTTGGCTGTCGTTTGTCGATGCTATTTTATATTGCAGTTATCACCAACTCCCTTGCTGAACCACATTTTAAAGCCACTAGGTGGGTTCTAGGTGAATTATTAAAATTCAACACAATGAACTGGTTAGCTTTCCCTCTCAAATACAAGGCCTTCGACAATTTCAATACTTCCACAACAAAAAAAGGACTCTGAACTGCCCTGTTTGGGTTAACAAGATTAATAATAATATTTTTTATTGAATAAAAGAAAGAAAAAAAAGAAATTCAGGTAAAAGCCAGGAAGGAGAAAGTCTTTCTTCTAAATGGGAGAAGGTGAGAATACAGTTCGTCAGCGGTAAATACGGTCTGCTTTCTTTCAGACTTTGGGATTTGATGGCATAGCTCGTGCCCCAAATATCGAGTTTATCATTAGGGGAATATTCCCTCTTCCTATCTCCTCTATCTTATCAGAGTTATTCTTTCCTCTCGTAATTTGTCTTGTATTCATGTCAGCAAGAATACAACAAGATAAATTGGAATATACTTCAATTGTATGTTCACTTACTTGGGATTTCGTAGAGTCTTTTCTTTCCTCTTTTTCCTACCGTATGACACGTTGATAGAGAGATGAACTTCTCATTTAAGAGAAGATCAAGATTAATTATTGTCTCTTCCCTCGTGGAGAAGTCTTTTCTTTTGGTATTTGTTTAACGAGGCTCACCATACCTCGGATGGGAATTAATTCAAAGGAGAAGCTTTTTTCTTTTCTCTCAGTGTTCTCTGCGCGGCATTATTTTGGAATTTGGGTTTCCTCCGGATCCTAAAATATGTGTCTTCACTCTTCGACGAAGAAAGGGCAACTAGTTAGTTTCAGTAGTTTGAAAAATTACTGCGTGTTGGCTTTTTGGCGGTATATTACTCCATACCAATCATGGTCGCAGGTCTGCCTCTCTCCGCTGACACTACATGGCTAATAAAGAGTGAGTTTTTTTTTCTCATTCCCATGTCACTTAGTGCTTATGTGGGAGGGTTGCAGAGAGACGGCCTTTCCACTGATACTATTCTTGGATACTACTGTAGTCAGCTAAGGGCCAGCGTATCGCACCTCCTTTCCCCATAACCTCTCGAATGTATGAGGGTGTCATATTTCGTCGTCACAATATATATATATATATATATATATTCCAAGAAAAAAAACAATGTTGAGTCACATAAGGAAAATAAGTTTATTTCCAGCCTTTTAAAAGCATTGATATGAATCAAAGACTCCAAAATAATGTTTAACAGGGCTCCATCAGATCCAACGATAAAATAAAATACAACCAGTCAGGAGGGATAGTCAAAGGAAGGAAAGAGGGGGAGAAAATAAATCGATTTCAGCTATGCACAGCCTTTACCCATGTAAAGCTAGATCCGGTCTCTTCTCGTTTCAGCTTAAGACAACTAAAGAATCAACAAAATTAACAATTTAGCAACTACATAATATATATCCAAATTTGAACTATTTCAAACAAAATTATGAATTTTAATTTTTGTGTCATTAATTTGTCTTTGAAATTTACCAAAACCAATGCCGTAAATGATAAGACATCTTTAACCATGTTAATGTACATAGAAGGATCATTAAATAAGTTTCCATACTTTTTTCGTATGGGCACTTTTATTGATAGTACACACATGAAACTCTAGTCCCCTTCCAAGTAATCTCCTCCGGCTGCAATGCACTTGTTGTACCGTTACAACAACTTCTGGAAGACCTCATGGAAGTCCTCTTCTGTGAGCGTGTCAATGACCTTCGTCACAGCCTCCTCAATTGTCTCATAACAACAGCCTCTGAGCTTAGAGAATAAGCAAAAGTCACAGGGAGCAAAGTCTGGACTATAGGGAGGCTGAGGAACTGTCTTGATGCCTCCCTAGGTCAAATAGTCTGTGACAAGGATGGAGTTGTGGGCTGGTGCATTGTTCTGGTGGGAATGGTACTGACCTGATTTGAATAGTACTGGCCACTTCCGACGGAATATCTTCCTGAACTCCCTTAAAAACTCAACATATTAACCCTAACGCTAACATTTTGGCCAATCAACTCTGGTGTATTGACTCCCTTACTCCTCCCACACCTCTCATCATCCCTCACAGACTCCCTTTCATCCTTGAATCTCTTATGCTACTCAAAAACTAATGTTCGATTCATGCAAGATGCTCCAAAACCTGTCTGAAGCATTCCATACGTTGTTTCTGTGACATTTTTTCCAAGTTTAAAACAGAATTTTATTGCATATCGTTCATCTAAAGTGTTCTTACGTCCAGATTGCATTTTTGAAATTCATCAGCTGTGACAATCAGGCTTTATTATGGTGTATTCCAATTGCAGCTGTAGCTGTTCATTTGAACCTGAAATCATAAAAAATGTTCAGTCATATCATAAGATGTATAGCAATAACATATTGAATTTCAAAGAGTTTGCGACAATTTTACATGCCTATACAAAAAAAAAAAAATGCTGGAAACATAATGAATGCACCATATATATATATATATATATATATATATATATATATATATATATATAGTTTGTTAGCGAATAGTTTGTAGCTAAAAAGTTTTTTCTTGGATTCAAGTATTGTTATCGAACACTAATGATCCACTTTGATATTTGTACACAGTTAAACGGTTTTAATTATTCTTATCTTCCACTAATAAATCAGTTTAATATTTATCATTTATTTTCACACAGTTAAATGTTTTCAAGTGCTGCTATTCACACCAATAATTCTATGTAATATTAATCATTTATTCGTTCACAGTTAATATATTTTATGTCTTGTAATTCACACCAATAATCCTATTTAATGTCAATACTTTATTTGTTAACCGTTAAATAGTTTCAAGTATTGCTATCTAATACAAATAATTTTGTCTTATATTAATCATTTTTTTTTTGTTTTTTCTGTTAAATAGTTTCAAGATCTGACTCAAAAATAATACCATCTAGCAACTTTAATTTAAAGATAATTTATTCTTTTTTGCCTTCAGAACAATGATATAGTTACTAAGGTTTGAAATTACCAGCTGATTGGTTGGTCCGGCTCCTTCGACTGATTGTCGGGCAGAGTCAGGTCCTACGTGGAATGCTACAGGTCACCATTATTTCGGTTTGACATTACCAGCTGATTGGTTGGTCTGACTCCTTCGACTGATTGTCGAGCAGAGTCAGGTCCAACGTGGAATGCTACAGGTCACCATTATTTCGGTTTGACATTACCAGCTGATTGGTTGCTCTGGCTCCTTCGACTGATTGTCCAGCAGAGTCAGGGCCAACGTAGAATGCTACAGGTCACCATTATTTCGGTTTGACATTACCAGCTTACTGGCTGGTCCGGCTCCTTCGACTGATTATCGGGCAGAGTCAAGGATAACGTGGAATGCTAAAGGTCACAAGACCATTATTTAGGTTGTCGGTGCACAGACTTCTCTGCCACTTGGATAACGACCTCAAGTATTACTAGTTGCCACCCACAACCAACAGGTAGCTATATTGGTAGGGTATTACAAAACTGCACATGCGCAGTCAGCGTATTCCATAGCCGATGCAGGGCAAAAGTATAGGGGGCAAATCGAAAGTTTTTTTATGAATAAAAAGTGTTGTATCATGGTAAGGAAGAGATACACAGTGCAATTTAGTTTATTATTTACTGACTGAAGTGGTACAGTCCGACAAATATTAAAAATCTAGCACTGTTGGTGTTACGTCTGAAGTTGGTTTTACTCGTGACCTAGATCTTTCAGCGCACTGTGTCTCTCTGCTTCTCCCTGCTTCTGCGTTCTTCAGAAACACGGATTCTTTTATACTTCCACGATACCGGAAGTAAGAGCCACTATACAACAAAAAGTTACATAGAGGAAGGACACATGAATGAGCAGTTATATAAAAAAAAACTTTTTTCTAACAAGTCATTGGTTATCATTCTTAAAACTCAAAGAAAAGAACAATATTTGTTGTAAAAAAAAAACCCCAGATATATCTTACACGGCAGTAAGGTATGTGAGCACCAATTCCAGTTCGCATGGAATATCAAGAGTGTCATTTTGACGTTGTAGATAAGGTAGTATTAATTTACTAAGTTTTTTGGTCAGATGTGGCAACAGGCCATAAGAATAGGACACCCTAAGAGACTTGATCTCACTCGTGAAGGTTTGCTAGTCAAGCTTAAAAACCATTACTCCATCCGAGGCGCCCTGGGGTAGATAAGGAAGAATTTTAGCAAGAATATTTTGATCTCACACTATCCCGGGGAGAAAAAAAAAAGAAATATAATATTTCAGTTGAATAAAATTTACTGCAGCGTTGTTTTCTAAGGTCATTTTCTAGATTAATTTAGAAGTTTTTGTCCATAGTGTATTTTGTGATGCCTTACAAATATTTAGTGCCATTTTTGTCACACCAACTAGAATCTCTCTCTCTCTCTCTCTCTCTCCACACACACACACACACACACACACGTATATATATATATATATATATACAGAGAGAGAGAGAGTGACACAATAAGTATTGGATACATGTTATTTTCTGTTATAACTCTAGTTTATGTTTGCCATTTTGCCTGATATTTGGTAAGTAATATCTTGTAAAGTTGTTTTAGTTGTATGTGGAAGGAAAATTAAAAGCTCATGGTTGAATACTTCACCTACACCTTGGTGTAGTAGCTATTGAAAAGGGAGCCTTCAGGTTACCCTCGACTAAGGTTGCAAACTTATATCCAAGATATGCAACTATTTTTTGAGTTTTTTTGTCTACGTTATAAACCATTATCATATCAATGAGTTGTATCTATATTGAGACAGTTTTGAATTATTTTGTCTCTGAATAAGCAGTAGCGCAAAATATTTTTTCCTCTCTTGTCCAAAGCCTTGTAACCGAGGATGTTATGGTATCATCATCATCATCAATTCGTGCCGCCAGCACGGATATCCCTGACCCTTTCTCGCCACTTCTCCCTATCGTTCATCGCCTCTGGCAGATCTTCAGGGCTACATCCCGTATCCTCACATAGCTGCTGTATGTATGCTCGAGCTAGCCGTCCTGCTTTTGCTCGGCCATATATGGGGGTCCATAGTACATCACTTATGAGCTCGACCCTGCTTCTCCTGCAGTGTCCTGCGTGTCTAGTTCGTGATGGGAGGCAGGTAGCCGTACAGTTGGTGCCTTGTCGGGTGTTGCCGCCGGGACTTGTTCAATATTGCTCGCAACATTCTTGCGTAATTGCTGTCTAGCTTCTTCTCCAGCCATTTAGTTAGCGTCCAAGTAGTGCATCCATATAGCAGTATCGACACGACCGCTGCCTGGAAGAAACTGCGTTTCGTAGATTTATTAGTAGTCACATAGGTCCCATGTATATTGAGATCACCAATATATATATGTATATGCTGGTAATAGGTTCCATCTTCACAAGGGATAGTTAAATAAAAAAAACATTCATATGCTGATAAATTATTTTCAAATATTGCATTGATAAAAGTTCCATATATCAAATCATACTCTGGTATAATACTCAAAATATCTTGACAGATGGTGTGATTTCTTTGTATAATGGTACAGCAAACATCATGGGCTATTTAATGCCATTCATGTAGACGAACAGTAGTGGTGCTATTTAACCTATAGCTGGTGGGGGATAAGTCGGTCCATAACTATTCCCAAACGTTGTTTTGATAGAGAATATATATTATGTATTTCTCAGCAAATGAGTATATTTGTGGGATCTGCAACACTGCACTGAAATAATTTGAAAATAGTTATTAGGAAGATCAATTCTTTAACTCTGAATGTTTTTATCGGGGTCACGTTAACGAACCACACTCGACTGTGAGATGCTCAGCTCACCTGCTACTTCTCCGGAGGATATTCGTTAGATTAGCCTCAACAGAATACGACATTGAAATCCTTGGTTTTTAAACCTACCTGACAGTACCTGATCGTTGAGCTCCATCGAACTTGGGTATAAGTTTTTGAATCAACTGGTTACTGCATTGTAATCAACAGCGTCGTCACTTTCTGCACAACAAATGTGTTCTTTTACCTCTGTAAAGTTATGACTCTGATCAAACTCGTAAAGGATAAGTTTCAGAATTAGACTACGTTGCACTTTTATCTCTGTGACTCTTAAATCACACAGTGAATGAAGCAATGCTCAACGAATCAGCACACCGACCACCGCGATACGACTAATCACAGTGGTGTTGTAAATTGACCTCCGACCCGGCCAGGCTGTCAAAATAGGAAACCTTAACCGTGGACGGGTTGAATGAGTGAGATTTGTGACGCCCACAGAAAGAAGGTGGGCGTTGACCTATCATATAACAGGAAGTCAGTCAGTTTGGAGGTCAGATGAGCTGGAGACAACATGTGGTAGAGAAACCCAGCACCCAGCAGAGTGGGCCCTCAAGCCCCCAATTGAGCAGTTGCAGTTGGAGATCAGACCAGTTGGAGAT
>OY757932.1:20742467-20952467 GCA_963585895.1 Sepioteuthis lessoniana | reverse complement strand
CTACAGAAGAGGCGATAGAATGTGAACTGGTAAGATTACATATATATTCTTTATATACAGATCAATTATATATATATATATATATATATATATATATATAGAATACAAGGTCTTCGAACGAATTGAGCACTCCATTATTCGGTAGCACAAAATGTAAACAAACGAAAGCTAATAAATAATGCTTTATAATTCCCGAGATGACGTAGGTCACCTAATAGTGGAAAGGTAACATACTATTTCTAACATAAAGTTGATCAGGTTTCGATCCCACTTGGAAGCGTCTTATTTGTTGAGCCATAGTTGTGATACAACGAAACAATCTCTCTGTGGAAGACTATTGTCTTCCACAGAGAGAAAGTATATTAGAAAGTAAACTAACGCGATCCCACAGAGAGAGAGAGAGAGAGAGATGATCGAAACATCTCGACTGAATGCAAATGGATGGTCTCCTATTATTAGATAACAAAGTCAAATCACGTGATATTTCTCTAAATTATATTAATGCTTTTAGATTTTTTCAAAGACCAGATTAAGATCACAAGATTTAGATTTGTGACCTCCCACTAAAAGTCTAAGCTGCTCAGTCAAACATTTTAGTATATATATATATATATATATATACTAAAATATGTTGGTACACGAAGAAATTTGGATTTTGGGGGGAATTGTTCATTTTCTTCTAACATATGTGTTATATATGTGTATATTTCCAGCTCGTTGTTTTCGTCTGAGAACATATGTGGCACTAGGCCTTGGTAATGGGGTGCACAATGAGACTTTAACTCTCTTGTTCTCAGTTTGAATATTTTTTTCCTTTCGGTTGGGGGTTTTATATAGAGGTTATTCTCCCTTTTTCTTTGAGTGTTTACTTTAGTCTGCTTTACCCCTCTTTAAATCCCGAAAAAATACAAATCCTTTCGTGGACCAACCTATTTTGAAATATATTTTTATTCTTTCTTTGGACCTACAATGTGTGTGTGTGTGTATTTGTTTATATGTATTTGTTTGTGTGCGTGTGTGCGTGTGTGTGTGTGGATAGATTGAATGAGAGAAAATCAGTGTTGCTATAAGCGCTTTAATCTGCAAGATATTTGTATTACTTTACGTATAAAAATACTGTACATTATCACAATTTTTGGTAATATAATATGAGCCAGTGATAGCGTAACGTTTACTGTCGTAGAAAATTGACACGGTAACCCACGTTCCAATCCAAGACGGAACCGTTAGTATTTCAAATACTGCAAGTATTATTTGGAAATATCTGAATCTTATTCTACAAGCAGCTATGGGTAAATACTTGGGAAGAATAAAGTCTTTATTAATCCCTCCACACGAGCAAGAAGTGATACAAGGTTGATTTTTAACAGGTTTAAATTCAGAATTTTCCTTCTCCTAGACAGGTTGCCATACCAAGTTTAAAGGGACCTGTTTGCTCTCATATTTACTTATAGCTGGAGGGAGGATAACTGGATGCTTATTGTACGGAAATTTATTAGTGCTATGCTAAATGCGAACTACCTCTTCCTGGATTTGAAATTGCGACATGGTTTCCATTTCCTATGCCGATAACTACTGCACCTCAAGCGCATATATATATATATATATATATATGTGTGTGTGTGTGTGTGTGTGTGTGTGTGCGTGTGCATTCATATTATCAACCTTTATTGTTGGTCGAAGAGTCCAAACGTCTTGTCCCATGACCATTTTCACGTAAGTTCATCAAAGAGGTAATATTTGCCAACACATCAAATTTCCATCTTCAAGTCGAGCGGAAATAGTCTTTCTCCACTCGGCCGAGTATTATCGACACATTCTGATTGTCAGTCAGTTAAATATAGAATATTCCGCCAAACTCTTCGACTCCAGAATTTCGTAAGCCAGACCTTACCAATCATTGACTACTCCAACTGCTCTTGGAATTTCCCGAATATCTCAAGTGCCTTAGATATAAATTTAGATCAAGACTACTTAAATCATTTGAGAATCGCAAAATTCCCGACCTGTCCCTTGCTGGAAGTCTACTGGTCAAGTGAGATTTTAATAAGAGACGTCTCATTAAATAATGGCTGGGAATTGACATTCTTTTGCCGAACTGATATAGCAGTGTGAAGATTTTACAAGCTTAGACTGAAAATGCAAAGGGTGAAGACCTGTAAGCTGTTAGATGAAGTTACTGGTGCAATAATCAATGACTACAGTAAATTTTAAATTCAAACCAATTAGATGCATGGCATACGCTCATATATAATGTATCTCTATTTTCGCAGTGAGTAACAAGACAAATTTACGTGGTGAGCATACAGTTATAGATATATAGAGATGGAATCTACGATACGAGTTCAAATACTCGGCGGGACGGTTTCAGTTTTACTTCGCACTAATTATCTTGGGAAAGACATGAATCCGTCTTTCCCTGCAAACTTATGTTGGGCAAACTGGGTTCTTTAGCCTGGGTTAGTTAACCATTCTAAAAGAAGAAAATATCTTAACTCAAAGCAGCGGTACTCAGCTCAAATTGGCCTTGTGTCACATAATCTCTTTGAGGTAGGTGTAATTACTCACTATCAAAAAAATGTCCTATTTAGTATGTTTAGTAACATAGTCATAGTAATAGTAATTTACAAAGCTCTTTGCTTCGATGTGGCACAAGGCCGAATGAATGGGGCGCCCAATGAGACTCGAACTCACTCGTGTAGATTTGCTAGTCTAGCTTACTAACCGTTACACCACCAGAGGTGCCCTTAGAAACATAGTCATAGCTGGCTTGAGATTTCAGTTCTTTTCTTACTTATTAAAAAAATCTATTAATTCAGTGTACAGCTCTAGTAATGACTGTCAATATAGATCACTAGTTTCGGATCAACAATAATAACCAATATATTCATCAACACCATCACATCAAAGACAGCACAGATTTCTTTGACACTGTCTTACTGTAAAACATTTTAGACGCTCCTCTAGACAACACCCTGTGTCCTCACAGAGCTAATGAATAAAGGTATTTGCTGGTCGGCCATATGTTATAGTTCATAGACAATCGTCGTAGCTTAAGCTTCTTCTTTCTTTTTAAGAATTTCGTTTTCAGATTGCCTTGCTAAAAAATGAATAAATTTTGTTTAAATCATGTTTTCGTAAATTGACTGAATCAACCCAACTCCAGTAAGAAAAGTGTACAGTAACATTAGAAAGCTGATTGAATGACTTCATTTATTTAAACGAAAGACATTTCTTACGGCTAAAATACATAACGATACATTTTACTTATTATATTCCTGCGAATAAAAATTTAATGTACTTCATATAGAGATATATATATACATCACACACACACACACACACACACACACACACACACACACACACACACACACGCACCTACATATATATATATATATATATATATTGATTTCCATTGTTTGCATCTAGTTTCAAATTGAAATTTTCCTCTAGTGCAATATCATTTTTACAAATGAAAATAACTCCAGGGTTTATTCAAATAAAAAATAAATGCATTTTAAAACACAGGAAGTAATGTTTGTATTGTAGCATGCCATGCAATTCATTATTTGAGGCCTTCGATATTTTAATATGGGGCCTACCTAGTCATTTAAGTAACAAGATTTACTGTATGTTATTGTGTCGCTAGTCACCTCTACAGATGTACCTTTCTATCTAAGTCAATTGAGTCATGAGTTTTAAGGTAATTGTCAGTTTTCCCGGTCGGCTGGTGCTGTAGAATACACCGACTGCATCTCTACAGGGAGGTAAGACTCTCCCAATGAGTGACCCAGTCGGCTGGCGCAGTGTAATACACTGAAAGCGTCTCTGCAGAATATTATCTTGGATATGACACTAAACCATCTGAGAGTGAGGTTCCAGTAATGCTGGAGCTTTGGGGAATGCGCAGTACCCCTTCATAGCCATTACTCTCAAGTCCACTCTATGGGACGAATAGAACTAAACTGTGAACTAATGCTAAACTAAATTGCTTGAAATAGGACTGTTTTGGTGTTTAAACTGCGTAATTATGCTAAACTGAATTGCTTGAAATGGAAATGATTTTGTATACTAAACTGGATTGTTTGAAATAGAACTGTTTTTGACTTTAAACTGTACTTACGCTAAAATGAATTGTTTAAAATAGAACTGTTTTGATATTTAATTGTGTGTAAGCAAATTCTATTCTTATACTAAACTGAATTGTTTGAAATAAAACTGTTTGACTAAACTGAATAGCAAAAATAGAACTCTTTTTGACAATCAAACTCTGAAATTATACTAAACTGAATTGTATAGAATAAAATAAGAAGTTTATTTGTATAAAAATGAATTTGGTATTAAATAACCAACAAAAGTTGATATGTCATAAACCCAAACAAACAAACAAACAAACAAAAAGTGTCAGAATTATACTAACCCTGGTCGTCTTTGAATAAATTGATAAATTGCTATAATTCACGCTATACTATTACGTTATGTCTTCCGACCTGTTATTCAAGGTCGACAATATTTTTTCACATCGTTTACATAAGTATTTGAGTCATCTGAGTCATGATTCATCCTGTGAGACATTGTGTCAGCGTGGTGTATACGTTATGTCTTCCGACCTATTATTCAAGGTCGACAATATTTTTTTCACATCGTTTACATAAGTATTTGAGTCATCTGAGTCATGATTCATCCTGTGAGACATTGTGTCCATGTTCTGAGTCATTGATCACATATCAAGCTCTATATATTTATTTAAGTCATCTGAGTCATGATTCATCCTGTGAGACATTGTGTCAGCGTGGTGAGTCATTGGTCACATATAAAGCCTTATATGTCTTTTTGAGTCATCTGAGTCATGGTTCATACTGTGAGACATTGTGTCCATGTTGTGAGACTATGATCACATATCAAGCCCTATATGTCTATTTGAGTCATTTGAGTCATGATTCATACTGTGAGACATTGTGTTCGTGTTGTGAGTCATTGGTCACATATCAAGCCCTATATGTCTATTTGAGTTATCTGGGTCACGATTCATTCTCTGAGACATTGTGTCAGTGTTGTGGGTCATTGGTCGAATCTACAGCCCTACCCGTGTAATTGAGTAGTTTGGGGTATAATTTTTCCTGTAATTCTTTGACCCTGAGAAATAAAGTCCATATTTAAATTCATTTCATTAAAAGCATTCCAACTAGATGTGTGTGCCAAAAAGACAAGTATAAAACCTCATAAATAATAAAATACTAACCAGTGAATTGTATCAAATCGTCGTTTGCATTGAAGAATGTGCATAACGTTTTCTGGTTCAAGACAACCTCACAATCCATAAAACGGAACTCTGTCAAAAATGAAGTTTTGCTTTTGGAATAATCAGGAAGAATTTACAGAAAAGTTAAATGTCGACCAGCTATCATGTACCAACGCAAAGGATACAAATTATTACGATTACCTCGAAGAGAAAAGTTATAATTTTTCCATTTTACGGATATGAACGGGAAATACCAGCGAATATAATCAAGAAATAAGACGCTTGAGGTGGGATAACAAAATTGAAATTTAAAAAAAGGGAGACAACTACATGTTGAGCTACAAAATAATTTTGGCAAATTATTTCATGAAAAATACTAAAAAAATGAAGATGATTTGTTTATCGCTTTTTTACAAGATGTAAAAGCTGTTTAAAAAATGTAATATTTTAATACCATTTTACTATTTGTTTAAAATCAATATCTATTACAAGCTGGTGTAAGTCTGTAAAATTCATCAGATCAATTTTCAAAGAAAGAAGGCCAACTGTGTGAAAAACGATGTGATAGATAACGTTGTACAATAGAAACAATGTGGTAGACGGCATACTACAAAAACACACTATAGCATATATGACATACTACAATTGAAAGATCGGGGTAGACGTCGTATTATAAAAGAAACAGTGAGATGTACGACATATTACAATAGAAACAATGATGTTGAGGGCATACTACAATAAAAACTAGGAGGTTGATAACAGACTACACAATACACAAAAAGGTAGACGACATACCACAGGGGGTGGCCTAGTGGTGTAATGGTTAAAGCAATAGACTGCGGAATCGTAGAAAGTGAGTTCGAGCTCCAGTTGCGCTAGTACGTTCACTTTTAGACAAATACCAATGGGAAAGATATGAACCCCCTTATCATCCCAACTATGGCATGAATAGTACCACTATTGTTCTTCTAGACTGATGGCTTTGGCATTAAATAAACTTCAAATGTTGATATGCCATTTAGCCGAGATGTAGACAACATATCCCAAAAGAACCAATGAGGTAGACGACATACTATAATAGGAACAATGAAACATATGATATATTAGAATAGAAAAAAACTGCTGTAGACGACATACTACAAAAAACAAAACAAAACAATAAAGCAGACAACAAACTACAAAAGAAACATCGAGGTAGACGACTTACTACAATAGAAATGATGTGACAGACGACATACTACAATAGAAACGATAAAGTAGATGACATATTACAACAGAAACGATGACGTAGACGGCATACAACAGAGGAAACCATGAGGGAGACAACGTACTAAAATAGAAACATACTACAATCGAAAAATGTTATAGAACGCTTACTACAAACCGTATTAAGCATCGAATAACTGACAGAGGTTTATTTGCCTTTAAAACAAACAAACTAACGTAATCCCACATGTTTTATACAGTGAAGGATGATTTGTCGGTGGTTTATCAGGAGATCTCATTTATAGTTGTTTTTTTTTCATTGAAGTCTTTCCGTGAGGGAGGAATTGGATAAATATAAACTCTTTTTTTTAATTTTGAGTGAAAAATTAAAAGCTTTTTATTTTTTGTACTTAGTTTCATTTTTTTTTTTCCTGTTCTTGCATGTTATCTGCTATCACTCCTCTTTCACAAGTTTAACGCCTGAGAAACCGAAAGAAAAGCTAATTCTATTATATAGTGTACAATGTCGTTATTAACAACGAGGAACACGTATGTATATAGAAATATAAGATTATATTCTTATTTTTTGGCGATTATACTTGTGTGATGCAGAAAAGCAACCGCAGAAAGTTCGCGCACACGAAGGAGTTGTCGGGAGACGGAAGAGCCAGTGAACAACTAACTTTAGCCGAAATTCGGGAACTTACGACATTGGCCCAGCGGTTAGAGTGTTCGCCAATGGCCAAGGAAACCTGGGTTCAATCCCAGGTCGAGTCATACCAAAGACTTTAAAAATGGAACTTGATACCACCTTGCTTAACACTCAGCATTATAAGGTACGGTTCAAGGGTAAAGTGGAGCAATCCAGGGAATGGAGTAGCGCCCTCCCCTACACCTTGGTGTAGTAGCTATCGAAAAGGGAGCCTTCGGGTCACCCTCGACTATGGTCGCTAACTTTACTTTACTTACTTACATAGTCTACAACTCTCACGTGACCGGCAACAATTCCTCTTTTTCGTTAACTATGGTTACGCCCACATCTCACTTCTTTGCTCTCCATTGGTCATATCGTCTGCTCTCCATTGGCTACTTGCCCAAGACTGACCAAGGCTGAAGAACCTAGCCTGCCCCACTATTTAACCATAGATGGAGGGAGAATAATTAGATTCATACCTTTTCCTAGGGTATTAGTGCTATGTGAAATGCTATCAGTCTCGTCCAGGATTTGAACTCGTGTTGCTGTGTCCATTTCCTACGACGATAACCATTACACCACCGGCACCACCACGTTTCACCAACCCCTCCGCTCGGGCAGGATATGACACAAGGTCAATTTTTTTTAGGTGGAGATTTACAGGTTTGAATTCAGAGTTTTCATTCTCCTAGACTAGTTGCCTCACCAAGGCTGAAGAACCCAGAGTAGTAATACCCTCCCACAACGAGTGTCCTAGATATGACACTAAACTATTTGATGGTGAGGCTCTAAGAATTCAGAAGCCTTTGGGGAATGCAGAGTACCTTTTAATTGCCATCGCTCCAGGGTTCACTCTGGCCCAGAGTCATAGAACCTGATAGGGTTCTATCTATGGGTCAAATAGAACTTAACTGTCTACTTATACTAAACTGAATTGTTTTAAATAAAAAATATTTTTGACATTGAAACTATGTACTTATGCTAAACCAAATTGTTTCAGATATAACTGTTTTTGACATTGATACTGTGTACTTGTTCTAAACTGAATTGTTTGAAATAGAACTGTTTGCAAATGTAACTAAACTCTGTACTTATAATAAACGGATTTGTTTGAAATAGAACTGTTTTGACTTTTTACGGAACCATTTGGAAATTTAACAGTTTATAAACAACAACTATACTTATACTAAACTGAATTGTTTGAAATAGAACTGTTTGCAAATGTAACTAAACTCTGTACTTATAATATACGGATTTGTTTGAAATATAACTGTTTTGACTTTTAACTGAACCATTTTGACATTTAACAGTTTATAAAGAACAACTATACTTATACTAAACTGAATTGTTTGAAATAGAACTGTTTGCAAATGTAACTAAACTGTGTACTTATAATATACGGATTTGTTTGAAATATAACTGTTTTGACTTTTAACTGAACCATTTGGACATTTAACAGTTTATAAACAACAACTATACTTATACTAAACAGAATTGTTTGAAATTTAATTCTGCGTTAAATGACCTGAAAAGATTTGATAAGTCGTAAAACAAAACAACACGTCAAATAACTAACCAACAACTTATAAAAATTCAGTTTAATCAACAATCACTCCCTAAATTTAGGCTCATTTAAGCTACTGAGAATCCTTTTTTTTTATCCCAAACACTCGTTCCAAATGCTTGTACTTTTTGCAAGGACATATTTATGCAAAACATTCTCAGCACTTAGTATGATAACCAAGTACCGATGTAGACTGATGAAATATGAACTGTATTTATCTATGGATTGGTGTGGTTACTTTGTTTAATAGCACATCAACCTGCATAGGTTAATCAGTGTCGAAGCTTTCCCTGTAAAAGAGTAGTAATTGGGATATTGATCCATAGCAGGGTGGTATAAGCGGTTTCATGCCTTTCATGACGAGTATCAAAATCGTTTACAACAATGTTACAGTCAAGGACGTTACGCCATGCGCCATGGGAACTCAGTCGAGTATCTGTCGAAAATATCACTATGAATTGTCTACTTCTACTAAGTCAGGAAAGGATATTAAGTGTAAAAAGTTGAAATTGATTTTCCTTGAATATGTTTGACGAGTTTCGTTTTTTATGTTGGTCCTCGAGATTCTGTTTTTATATGGGGTTCCATAAGATAAACCCAGAATTTGAAGGGATCCCTGCTTCAAAAAGTTTACAACAATTGTCAAAGTGCACTATTTTAAATAATTTCACTGCTGTTCTTCTAGGATAGCTTTGACATTAAATAACCCACGAAGGTTGATATGCCGTTAAACAAAGAAACCAAACCTATATACAGGGTGCAGAAGCAATTAAAAAATAATTTTTAAAACGTTTTTATTTTTTAGTCTGATTAGTCAAATTAGTCAAATTTTCAAAAAGAAAAATGCGATAAATCTAAATGTTTACGATTTTTCTATTATACTTTTTCATTAGATCTTGACCCACTATAATTGACCAAGAAAAGAAACGACTATGAATCTATGGTTTGGTTAACGCCGAAAACAAGCCAAAAATAAATGCCGGAAATAATTGGAGTTTCTTTGTGGTCTCTATCAAGCCAAGACCGTAACCCCCTTGATTATGCTACATGTGTTATATACTCACATAATAAATATGCTTATATACACATATATATGTTCATGCAGTATCACAACGACACCATGAATAATTAAACAGACGCATAATGATAAAGTCGCAAGAACAAACGACGCACGCAAGGAAGACGCAGGAAGACTTCTTTATAAAATATTTTACCTCACATCTTTATTTGTAAGTTTTCGAAAAGGGTTACTCAGAGTTTGCATGTGAGAGAAAGCTGGAGACCGAACATAACTGAAATATTTTGACCCCAAAGTTATGGCCGTCAGCGTTGTGTCTTTCTCGTTCTTCATGGCTGCTCAACCGGACCCTGGAGTAAACACTTCTGTGTGCTGGCTTTCCCTACTACATTGCGTCTACCTCCGTTTTCCACTGTACTGCTTGCCCTCCTACTCGCCTATCTCCAACTGTCCTCAATTCGTCGGCCTTATATTACCTTCAAACCCCAAGGCAGTAATACAGACACGCCTCAACGCCTGCGCAACCTCTTCCGATTTCCAGCGACCGGGATGTGTCACTTCCTTCCGGTGCACCACCTTGAATGGCATTTTTGGCCTGGTCAAAAGGTCAAAACATAACACATGGGACGTTTTAGAAAACAAAACACACCGAACTTACCATCCAAATATTGGTATGCTTAAAACTGCTATTGAAGAGGAATGGAATAAAATTTCTGAAGAATTTATTTTGAAGACATGAAAATCGTTTCTAAGGTGGGTTGATATACTAATCGAAAAAAATGGCGGCTATATATATAATTTACTGTTTTTGTCTATTTTCTTATAGTTTTAAAAATAAAAATTAATCTTGTTTTATTATAGAGTCGTTTATTATTATACTAGAATATGCCTTATTTTTATTTTGCACCCTTTATTTATTCATAAATTTTATGCAGGGCGTCTCGTGATGGTGCACATATATTTTAGGGGGCAGTAATTTAAAATTTGGCTTGTTTCTGATTAATGGTATATAAACTTCCGTGGGTTATTTAATGCTAAAGTCATCCTTGTAGAATAAAAGCAGTGATACTATTCAATGCATAGCTTAAACGATGACAGACTGTAATACTTTTTCCTATGGTGTAATGGTTATCGTCGTAGGAAATGGACACGGCGACACGAGTTCAAATCCTGGACTAGACTGATTGCATTTCACATAGCACTAATACCCTTGGGAAAGGTATGAATCCAATTATTCTCCTCCAGCTATGGGTAAATAGTAGGGCCGACTAGGTTCTTCAGCCTTGGTCAAGCAACTAGTCTAGGAGAAGGAAAACTCTAGATTTTAACCTGTTAAACTCCGCATAAAAATTAACCTTGAGTCATATCCTGCCCGAGCGGAGGAGTTGGATAAATTTAGTAATACTTTTTTCCTAGTGTAAAAGTACAAAATTTTACAAAATCCCTTGACCAGTGCTCATCTTCGCTTACTTCATAGCAGCAGTCCAGCGTTTTAACCATTAGGCCGCTGTGTCCCCACCAAATAGAACTTTGACAGTGAATAAATGCGTGAGAGTCCCCGGGGGTAAATTTACATGTTTGCATTTATATATCCCTTGATCATGTAGACTTATTGCCAGTCATCTAACACGAAGCAGAATGCCTGATTATGTGTGTTGGCCAATACGTTCCATTCAAACATATCAGACATTTAAATCTACAAGTGATGTTGAAGTGGAAAGATAAAATTTACTCTAATTATTAGACATCTTTTTTAAAAACGAATTAATTGTTATGGCTTCCGACCTTGAGGTAAAGTCTATGTAAACATTTAAAGACATTGCATATTTCGAGATAAACGAAAAAAATGTAGCAAAATATCCCATGATTTGCACAACTGTTGAAACCACTTCACTAGATTTTACAACCACTTCACTAGATTTTACAACTTCTTAAATGCGAATTTATCTTTGTGTTGAATATTGACCTCCGACCCGGCCGGACTGTCAAAATAGGAAATGCACCTGTGTAAATAACAGGTGCATCCGGTCGAGGAATATCAAGATATTTTAACCTTGACTGTGGATGGGTTGAATAAGTGCGATTGTGACGCTCGCAGGAAGAAGAGTGGGCGTCAAATCATTATATAACCCGGATGAAAACAGGAAGTCAGTCAGTTGGAGATCAGACGAGTTGGATTAATATATATATATATGATTTGGTGTGGTTGGGTTTTATAATATAGCAACCATTGACGATTATTTGATGCCAAACCCACTTTATATATATATATATATATATATATATATCTTTTCTTTAAATAAAAACCAAAGACCGGTTAATTTAGGATTATAAATCTATTTCCATCCTGTTTTTCAGTTTCTGGTGTGAACCAAAAACACGAAGAAAAATATAACAGGACTTCTTCAGATCCAATGGATAAATAAAACAGAATAGACACGTGGAGGGAGGGGGAGGGAGATAAGATTAAAGGAGTTACCTCCTCGTTTAATCTCTTCTACCTCCTCCACCCCCACGTGTCTATTCTGTTTTATTTATCCATTGGATCTGAAGAAGTCCTGTTATATTTTTCTTCGTGTTTTTGGTTCACACCAGAAACTGAAAAACAGGATGGAAATAAATTTATAATCCTAAAATAACCGGCCTTTGTTTTTTTCTTTAAAGAAATATTGCTCGGTAAAAAATTACATTGAGCTCTCCACCAGGAAAATTTAAATGTTCAGCTCCTGAATGATTTTCTTGTCCTGAAGGAATTACTCCCAACTCTGGTTTAACTGGACCGAATAATACTATATATATATATATATATATATATACATATCAAATACATATGAATTTGGTGTGGTTGGGTTTTATGGCATATCAACCATTGTAGGTTATCTAACGCCAAATCTACTTTATATATATATATATATATAGGTTATTTAATACTAAACGCTCTTTATATATATATATATATATATATATATATGTCAAATACATATTCTTTGATGTGTTTGGGTTTATGGCATATCAAATATTGTGAGTTAGTTATTGCTAAACCCTCTTTATACATATATGTCAAATACATTTGATTTCGTGTGGTTGAGTTTAGGGCACGTCAGCATTGTAGGTTATTTAATACCAAACCTTCTTTATATATATATATATATATATATATATATATATATATATATATATATATATATATATATATATATCATCATAATCATGTGGCACCGCTAGCACGGATATCCCTGACCCTCTGTCGCCACTTCTCCCTATCGTTCATCGCCTTTGGCAGGTTTTCAGTGCTACAACCCGTATTATCACAGAGCTGCTGTATGTATGTTCTAGTTGGTCGTCCTGCTTTTGCTCGGCCATATGTGGGGGTCCCTTCTCGTCCCTGCTTCTCCATCAGTGTCCTGCGTGTTTGTTTCGTCTAACTTGGATAGTTTTCGTGATGGGAGGAAGGTGGCCGTATAGTTGGTGCTTTGTGGGGTGTTACTGCCAGGACTTATTCAATATTGCTCGCAGCATTCTTGTGTAATTGCCGTCTAGCTTCTTCTGCAGTCGTTTTGTTAGCGTCCAAGTAGTGCATCCATACGGCAGTATCGACGCGACCGCTTCCTGGAAGAAAGTGCGATTCATTTTATCGGTCAGGTGCGATTTCAATGTGATCTATAGATTATTGATAGCTGTCCATGCCTTTGTTAGCCGCGTATCGATGTCTTTTTAGGTTGATGAGACACTGCTTCCTAGGTAGGTGAATTTGTCTACCAGTTTCAGAGAGGTTCCGTCTAGGTCGGAAATGTCTCCTGCTTATATATTCAGTTTTGTGTGCATTGACATAGAGGCCAATAATTTGGTGAGGTTGCGTTTATGGCATGTCAACCATTGTAGGTTATTTAATGTCATATCTTTTTAATGCTTATGCATTTATTTGGTTTGGTTTTAAAACATAACTATTGTAAGTTATATATATATATATATATATATATAATATGGTTTGGTTTGGTTTTATTGCATATCAACCAATGAAGGTCATTTAATGCTAAACCCTCTTTATACATATATATTAAATATATGTGATTTGGGTAGGTGGGGTTTTATGGTCTATCAATCACTGCAGGTGGAGGTGCCCGTGGTGTAGTCGTTATCGTCGTAGGAAATGGACACGGCGACAGAGTTCAAATCCTGGACGAGACTGGTTGCATTTCACATAGCACTAATACCCTTTGGGAAGGTATGAATCCAATTATTCTCCCTCCAGCTATGGGTAAATATTAGGACAGACTAGGTTCTTCAGCCTTGGTTAGGCAACTAGTATAGGAGAAGGAAAACTCTGAATTGAAACCTGTTAAACTCCTGTTTATAGCCATATATTCAAAATATGATTGTAAATATTTTGTTGATAACATTTTTAACCTGAGATAATTTTATTTTGACACAAATAGTTTCAAGTATAACACTCTAATGTGAATAATCCAATTAATTATCCATCGTTTGTAGCACGTAGTAAAAAAGGTTTCCAGTACTTCTATGTAACATTAAGAATTTTATATATACCATTCGGTTGCACACATTTAAATAAATAAACCTGTTAGGTAAGAAGTTAATTTGCAAGTAATTTCAATTTAAATTGTTGTAGAGCCGTGATACAACTATACGTATACATATACATGCGGAAACATAATCAACAATAATGCCGAACCAACACATTTCTTTAGAAAAATATATCTCTCACAATTTATTCTCGAAAGGGTTGCGAAAGTGTTGTGAAAGGGTTGATGTTGGTTATGTGTGAGAGGTGAGTTGGAGACTGGGACAGACTGCAACATATTGACCCCATGTTCATATGATAATAGCAGCACTTCATTCTCATTCTACTAGGACTGCTCAACCGGGGGTCACTGAGAGCAGCAAGCCCTCTGTCTGGAGCTGGTTCTCACTGCCTCGAACTGCAACTCGAACTCCATCTACAACTGACTTCAAGAAATTCAAGCCGTCTGAGCTGACATCTATTATATAATTGTTTGACATCCATCTACTTCCTGTGGGCGTCGCAATTGCACCGAATTCAACCCGTCCACAGGTTAAGGTGATACCCTGATATATTCGACCGGATACACATGTTTCTTGATTGACGGCTGGATCAAGGGCCAATATGTTACAAAATGAGTCGGAACTAATTTGTTTGCACACCAGTATAGCTATTTATGAATAAAGGCATTTAAATGGTGTCAATTATTGCAACCTAACACTTATAAATCTTTTTTTTATATTAATCCATATGAAGTGGTTGACATTTGTGCTATTCAACACAAACAATTACATATCAGTTGTTTGTTGAGACTCAGTTAAATGATCAAACAGTTCTATTTATAACAATTCAATTCTGCATAAGTCCTTTGTTTGCACACAGTTTAAATATCCATCAGTTGTTTTGGCCAATAGATAGGTTCTTATTAACTGCTATCACTCAGAGCCAGAGTGGACCTGGGAGCGATAGGAATGAAATCGTACTCTACATTTCCCAAACCTCCAACACTTATTTTTGAATTGGTGTCAATGTTAACGATAGATCATCACTCGTGTGTTATTTACGTCAGAACCATCCTTGTATAATTACTTTAGTAGTACTATTCAAAACATAGCTTTCAGGATAAGAGGGTTCAAACCTTTCTACGGGATATAGTCTTAAAGTGACTGAAATTGCCTGACTGGAGTTCGGACTCGCTTATTAAGATGTCAGAGTTCAATGCGTTAGCCACTACACCACAAGGACTCCCTTATCACTCAATAGAAATAATGTGTTGGGCTCCCTCCTGTGTTTTTGTTTAAAACATACGGGTTATTTAAGCGAACAAATGATATTGAGGTGGAAAGTGCAAATTTACTGGACATTTTGACACTTTAAAGAAAATTTTTTTAAAATAACTTTAAAAAAATAAATTCCGATTGTGAAGCAAAGATTGTGTACGTCTAATGAAATTCGATGAACGAAAAAACTCGAGCAAAGTTTTTTTTTGGGGGAGGGGTGGATTTTGGCCATGTGCATTAAATTTCGGATTTATAAAGGAATTTATGAAGGCAAACAATTTAATTCATTTCTTGTTGTAATTTTAATGGATGACCGATATTACGCGGTGAAGCGATAAAATTGTCGTCCTAAAGAAAACAACACTACTGCTTTATTTTAAAACTTTTATTGAAAAATTCAATTCAGGTAACTTAATGATGTAGTAGTGCTGACATCTATTCAATGTAGCCGCCTTCAACCTCGATCACCGCCTCAATACGGATCCGGAACTGGGAGCATGCCTTTTCCACAAGCGCCGGCGGGAGATCGGCGAATACTCAGGCTGGCTTTGGTGTTGTGGGAGGTCATGTTGGTGATATTCTCGACGAATGACCAAACGAAGTAGTCCAGCGGGTTCAGGTTGGGGGAGAAGGGGAGCCATTGAGAGAAGGGTACTTCTGAAGCCAAGCCTGGGTCTCTTTTGATTTGTGGGTCGGCGCCGAGTCCTGCTGCCACACCCAGGTTCTGCAACCGGTCACCTGATTGCACCAGGGGATCACTACACTCTTCAACACATCCAGGTACACTTTGGTGTTGACTTTAGGCTGACTTTGAAGATGTGATTGATTTGGTTGGTTTGGTTTAGTGGGTTTTATGGCATATAAACCTTTGTAGGTTATTTACCGCCAAATCAATTTTTGTGTAAATAATCTGTTCTATTTAAAACCATTCAGTTTAGTATCAGTACACAGTTTAAATGACAAAAAAATTTCTTTTCAAACTATTCAAGAAGTTATATGTAACAATTCAGTTAAGTGTAAATACAATTTTAATGTCGAAAAACAGTTCTATTTCAAATAATTCACTTTAGCATAAGCACGCAGTTTAAATGTAAGTACGGTTTAATTGTCAAAACATTTCTATTTCAAGCTATTCAGTTTACTCAAACAATTCAGTTTAACATAAGAATGCTGTTAGTTCTATTTAACCCATAGATAGGGCCCTTATCAGGTACTACCACTCCGGGCCAGAGTGGACCTGGGAGCGATGGTAATGAAGTGGTACTTCACATTCCCCAAAGCTCCAGCATTGCTGGAACCTCACCATCAGATTGTTTAGTGTCATATCCAGGACACTCGTTAGGGAGAGGGGTCTTCCCCTACTGCAGAGGTGCAGTCAGTGTATTCTGCAGCCCCAGCCGACTGGCCAATATACAGAGTTAAATGTCAAACAGTTTTATTTCAGATAATTTAGTTCAGCATAAGTACATCGTTTAGACGTCAAAACAGTTCTATTTCGAGCAATTCAGTTTAGCATAAATACGCAGTTTAAATGCAAAAATCAGTAAAGTGAAAGAAGCATGGTATATTTCTATTCAACCCATAGATAGGACCCTTATCAGGTGCTACCACTCCGGGCCAGAGTGGACCTGGGAGCGATGGCAATAAAGGGGTACTCCGTATTCCCCAAAGCTCCAGCATTACTGGAACCTTACCATCAGATTGTTTAGCGTCATATCCAGGACACTCGTTGGGGGGGGGGAGTCTTACCCCTCTGCAGAGAAGCTGTCGGTGTATTCTACAGCCCCAATTCGAAGATGTGAGGCGGCATGATGTGGCCCTCACTTGAAACCACACCAAAGACCATAACCCTCGGTGGAAACTTTGTTTTCATCACCCTGGGCATGTTGAACCGTCCGGATTTGCATTTTGAGGTTTGCTGGCAATGGTCCTGTTGTCATAACTTGGATCGGTAGAGAGCATGAGTTTTACAGCGGCGCATCTCCGAACTCGCTTGTTGAACATTGTGTCACTTTCAGACATGATAGAAGATTCCTATCGCTCTTTGGGATTTGTACACAACTGGCCAACAAGTAGATGCTCTGTAACAAAAAGAAAACCTGTTTTCATTAAACGGAAATGGAATCATGTCGTCTTTCCTAGGGCGACAATTTTATCGTTCCACCCTGTACTTTTTATCATATAAAAGTCTATTTGAGCTTTTTCATAAAAATCCATGTCGTAAAAAAATTTAAGAAGCTCCATATAAGGAAATACATCTGTTTTTAATATCATTATTGTCTATCGCATGGTCAGGATATTGGGAGTTCTAGAAATGATTATGATTGATTGCTTTAAACTCTCTGTTAACATATCGTGGGTTATTTTTGGCGTTGAATTTACAGAATCGCATTCATTGTAAATTTATATTTTAATTTTTTGAGCAATTGTTTGCACACGGTCCTATCAAATGAGATTCATCTTTAAAAACATCTACTTACCCTGTACATGAGACCCTAACATATTCTAACACATAACGTGAGAGTGGACATAGATTAAATTCCAACGAGGGTTTACTCCACACTTTTTCAGGAAATTTAGAAGTGTAACCTCACCACCCTATCCATTTTATTGTTATTTATGAAAATTTATTTATAAGAAAAAATCTAGCCAGCCACGTGCTGCACTTGATTTTGGCCGAGTGGAGAAGGGAGTCGTCCCTGACAATGCGGCACCAGAATGTGGCTATTTCCTTTTTGTCGAGAACTACCAGTCTAACCCTCAGTTCGAACTCGGGGACGCAAATTGATAGCATGAAAATCTTAAGCAAGCAGATTGGTTTCGTCACTCGCTTCTTGAATGAAGCTTCACAAGAAATAGAAATAAATGAAAGTTAACTACTGAAGTTCTACCAAGAAAATTCAACAGAAAGAAAATTCAAGCGAGAATTCTGCGGAAAAGAACATTACAGAAAACTCGAAATTTAGTGAACTTTGATACTTTTCTATAAAACAAAGGAAAGGAAAAAGACTCAAATTCAAAGAACTTTGTTTCCAGGACATTCTCTCAGATAAGTTTCCTGCAAATTGTACTAGAAATTTGCGGCACTTAATCTTTTCTATCCCTTTCTTTCTTATTTCTTTGTATAAAATTCCTTTTTAAAAACTTTATTGTCTGTGTTATATTTTAGAGCCAATATCCGAATTAGAAAACTGCGGAACTTACAGTTTAAATTTACTGTTTCAATTATCATTAATGGCACGCTAGTGCCCCCTAAAATCATTATCCAGTTATATACTAAACATGGCTTTAGTGTCTCTCACTTCAACTAATTTTACCCTTCTCAAATTTTTTTTATATTTATTGATTTTAACGGCATTACAATTTTATAGGTTTATTTTATACCCAGAGTTCAGGGAATCCTTTTTATTTTACGTTTATTGTTTTCACCTTAGATGTGCTGCTTGTTTTTAGAGGCCTTTTTCATAAGATCTTACTTTTAAAAATGCTTTTTAAGCAGATCTACTCGCCCCGCAGATAGTTCTCTAAATCGTTCCACCTCTCAAGGTCAGAATGAATGAACCCGGTAGTGATATAATAATGGGGTACCCGGAGCTCCAGAAAAGATCAAATCAATGCGCAATAGTTCGTGAGCTTGCTGTAGGATATCTTACACAACACAAATAATCTAAACAGTTCTAAATACATCATAATATGGCGCTAGACTAAAACCGTTCAGAAATACGGAAACTTGTTAGGGGCAGGTTGTGGGTCTGTCTCACTATGGTAGACACCATCGATCGATTTAGATACTAATTAGTTAATTGATTTTACGTTAAGTGCTTCGGCTCAACTCGTGTCGGCTAATTAGGCAAACGTTTTAATACGAATGCAGAAATTATTCGTAGCTTAATGGCCGACGATAAGATATTCAGCACAACTGAAGTACAGGTCGTTGGTAAATTCTACAGCATGCTTGAAAAGCCAGAGGATTCCAAGATGATTAAGCGGTCAGGTTCCAAGAACAGGAGGTTAACAAGAGGGTAATGGATTTTGAAGATAAGGTCAATTTCAGTACATCAGTGCACACATATAAACACACACGGACATAAATCAAAGTATACGCTCACATGCACGAGCGCACATGCATTTATGATTTAACGATTGTTTAGCAATGATTAAATCATTTTATAAACATCATTATCTAATTATATATATATATATATATACATATTGAATTACCATGACTAGAAAATTCGGCAAGCACCTACATGCGACATACGGAACCCTGAACAGCTGTTTCGACCATATTGGGTCCCATCAACATTACATACCGTGATCTCCAACGCGAAAGATCGAACCAGTTACCACCGAAAGCAGAGCCGAAACTCTACCTCTAAGTCATCGGTCCATATAGAACACAAGCGATGCAAAATTAACTAGTCATAGTAGATGCACGACCGCTTAATCTGATGTGTCTTGAAGGTACGTTTGATATCTACGGGGAGCGATCACCTCTGGGGCTACGTCTTCCCAAGTCGGCGTTATGCATCCACATAAACTTAACCTCATGGTCAGGAAAAAAAGATATTATCTTTTTTACTTTCGAATAGAGGAATTGATGTTATATTAATTGAATTAGGATGACTTGAACATTCGGCAATAACCTACATGTGACATACGGAACACTGAACAGCTGTTTCGACCTCATTGGGTCTCATTAACAGTGCATACTTTGTTCTCCACCTCTAGACATCGAACCAGCAATCACAGAATGCAGAGCCGAAACTCTACCACTGGTATATATATATATATATATATATATATATATACAGACATATATATATATATGTACATAAAGAGAGATATCATTATAATCAACAAGGAGTGGTTACAGAGGGAATTAAATTGATTTTCTCTCAGCCTGATTGTCTCTCTTTCTCTCTCTCTCTCTATCTTTTTCTTTCTACGCCATCCGTCCCTGTTGGTCATTGGTCTTAGTGAGTCCTCTAGATGGCATTCCATGTCTGCACCAAGCTGCTGAAAGTAAGTTTTGCGGCTCGGCCAACACCTGTGTCGCTCTCTGTAGGAGTCCATTAGCTTATGATTTATGCCACTGCAGTGCCGATCATGGCTTACTCATTTTCTTTGATGTTTTAGGCGATGGTTGGTAAAGTGACTGCTTTATGGGATGCTGCTCCCAGGATTTATTCAACGATATATATATATATATATATATATAATTGATTTGATCGGCTAGACACTTCGTATATGTTTTTTTTTGTCTCTGATCTGTTCAAGTCATTTTTTGAGTCTTTTGAAATCAGGAAGGCACTGTATTTTTTCAAAGTACTTTCGGTTCCCAACTGGAGTCATATTCAAGAAAAAGAATAATAATAAAAAAAACCCAGAACGATTAGTAATAAATATTTCACATGAAAAAATTAAATATCAACTCAAAACATTTAAACATGAACCTACTAATGAACTTGATCTTCTAATAAATCTGGCTAAAATAACCTTTGACAGGTTTGACATGTAGTTGAATGAATCAAACATTTACGGTTATGTCGTATATTGAAGCGCTGGAAAAACAACGAAAAAATCGCAGATATATGAAAATATAATTCATATTTTTATTCTTCAACAGCGACGTTTGTGTGAAGTAGGAATGCAATCAGAGAGAGAGTTCGCAAATATCTTTCTTCTATGGCGGGGACCCTTTTTGTGAAGTTGTGCGACAACCGGAGAACACACATGGGGGAGCTACTTGATTGACCAACGGGTCTCTTCCTTCCGTCCAAAATTACAGAATTTATATTGTCTTCCAAGTCCCAGGAACACGCCTCTTCGTTTATTGCTGGTTATCGGAACTTACATACTTCGTTTTTTTTATTCGGTAATTTGTTGTTCTTATCTGCGAATGGAAATATCTATCATTCTATCCGCAGGCGATAAATTACATTCTCGCCATCATCCTTTACTTTTCTCTTTCCTGTGAAACCACTTTGTTGATGTTATCTTGCGACCGCATTGAATCTGCTAAGCTCATCCACTGCACTCCATCGCTAGCTTAGCTTGTATATTACTCTTATTTCAGATTCTGGATTTGTTTTTATGATTATTCCTTCAACACATGTACTTATGAAACTAATAGAAAAGTTTTTATCCTCTTCTCCATGCCAGTTTCTGAGCACATTCTTACCAATAAGAAAACCAATCATATATATATATATATATATATATATATATATATATATATATATATATATATACAATTCTAGTTTGTATACGACTTCTCGCTGATTGCAGATGCCTAGACTCTGTGAGTCGATTACAGCAGCTGCTAAAACGTTAAGATTGATTTGTCCGAACATCATGCAAGACAGAGGAACACTTTTCTAAACAGCCCTTATTACAAGTAAATGTTCAATATGTGGTCACCTTTAAATTTTGTTTATATATATATATATATATATATATATATATATATATATATATATATATATATATATCTTCAGCAGACTCGGTAGGACCAACTTTCGCATACAATACTGAGGTCCCAGACTCTTTATCGTCATCCAACCCTGTCGCTCATTTTTTTTTTTTTTGCATTTCTTTAGTTTGTATTCTGTGTCTATAAAAAGTAGTAAATTTGGCGACCGTAGTCAAGGGTGACCCGAAGGCTCCCTTTTTGATAGCTAAAACACCAATGTGTTGTGGAGTTGCGCTACTCTTTTCCTTAGATTGCTCTACTTTACCAAAAACCCGTACCTTATGTTATATTTTGACCTTTTGACCCGGCTAAAAATGCCATTCCAAGGTGATGCACCGGAAAGAAGTGACACATTCCAATGGCCAGTAATCGAAAGAGATCGCGTGGGCGGATTAAGGCTGATAATATGGGACAAGATGAAGGTCCCACTGTGCCACTACAGAGTGATGCACCGGAAGAGAGTGACCTCTGAACTGCATGACCGTTATTTCCGCTTGATGACGATTAAACATTCGATTTCAAAGATCGAGTGGGCGTCGAACGATTATATAACTCAGTTGAGTTCGACGATCCAGGGGAGATGCAGAGAGTTGGAGTGAGAATTGGTAGGGAAAGCCACGCCCGGCCGAAGGGGCCGTCAGGAGCCCCGATTGAATTAGGGTCAAGAGAAGATGCTGATAAGATGCAGTAAAGAAAGCCAGCACCCAGCAGAATGGACCCCAGGGCCCCGGTTGAGCATCAGAAGAACAAGAAAGACACAACACTGACGGCCATAAGTTTGGGGTCAAAATATTTCAGTTATGTTCGGTCTCCAGCTCCTTCTCACACGCAAACTTTGAGTAACCCCTTTTGAACCCTTGCAATAAAATGAGAGGTAAATATTTTGTTAAAGAAGACTTCCTGCGTCTGTTATTCATTGCGTCGGTATGTATCCAGCATATATATGTATATATCCTGCATGGACATGTATATGAGAATGCCACACTTATAATGCTGAGTATTAAGCAAGGAGGCATCAAGTACCAATTTTGAGTCTTTGGTATGACTCGACCTGGGATTGAACGAACATCTCCCAGGCTATTAGCGAACCCTCTAACCATTATGCCAATGTCTTGTTTTTGTCTGTACTGAGCTAATAAAAATAAGTCTTTGCTGGTTGTCCAGCACAGGCATATCTATGTGCAGCTGTATTTGTCGTGTGTCCTGCTAACCAGATGAGTTTGGCACAAAACTCTTTTTAAGGTGGGTCGGGGTGTAAGGCCGTTGCCCAGACACGCCTGGCAGCTCGGAAAATGCCGAAGGCCCAGTCAGCATTCTCCTAAAAGGGTGCTTCAGGCGCCAGTCATTAATCTTCGCTCCTCCAAAGGGGTTCTTTGTGTAGCAGTCCATACGACAACGTTTCTTATGAGTTCATCCTTGCTTTTTCAGCAATGGGACGCATATTATGTTCCTCTTATATTAATGGTTAGTGAGATCGGAAGCAGATAAGCTGTAAAGCTGCTGATTTGTGGGTTGCTCCTTCCAGGATTTGTTCAAGATAGCGGAGACCATACTTGTGTATTTCCTATCAAGCTGTTTCTCAATGCGTTTCGATTGAGTGCATTCATATGCAAGTAAGTATTCGGATACAGCTTGGAAGAAATCGCGTTTCATTTTATCTGAAGGATTAGATTTCCATACAATCGTTAGCCTTTGCCAGGATTCTACGTCCACAGTAAATTTTTGTTAATGTCACTTTCGGTCGACGAGATATTGCTGCTAAGGTATGTGAACAGGTCTACCAATTTTAGAGGGTTACCACTTAGAGTGGAGAGGACCCCTTTTTGTTCAAAACAGATTTACTCTGCTTTATTTCCATTCCCATAGAGACCAATACGTCCTGCTATTTGATCTAGGCTATGCAGTAAGGATTCTGTCTCGGTTGGTTTATAGTGAGGAATACTATGTAGTCTATGTAATGTGTTTGGTTTGGTTTTATGGTGCAAAAACCATTGTAGGTTATTAATGCCTAATCCATTTTTATACATAGAAACAGTTCTATTTCAAACAGTTCAGTTTAGCATAAGTACATAGTTTCAACAATGGTCCGGGATACCAGGGTTCTCTCTTAGTTCAATTCATACCAAAGACTCAAAAAATAGTACTTGATGCCTCCTTATTTAACACTATGCATTATAAGCTTAGGATCAAGGGTAAAGTGGAGCAATCCAGGAAAAGGAACCCTCCCTTACACATCGATGTTGTACCTATTGAAAAGGGAGCCTTCGCGTCAACCTCGACTAAGGTCGCCAACTTTATTTTTAACTTACGTAGTTTAAATGTCAAAAACAGTTCTATTTCAAACAATTCAGTTTAGCGGAAGTACGCGGTTTAAATCTTAAGACAGCTCTATCAGAAGCAATTCAGTTTAGCGTAAGTCAACGAACATAATTTTGTTCTATTTTACCCTTAGATATGACCCTATCAGGTGCTACAACACTAGGCCAGAGTGGACCTGGGAACGATGGCAATGAAGAGGTATTCTGTTTTCAGCAAAGCTCCAGCATTACTGGAATCTCACCATGAGATTGTTTAGTCATATATCCTGGACACTTGTTGGGAGTCTTACCCCTCCGCAGATAAGTAGTCGAAGTATTCTTCAACCCCAGTTGAATGGGCCCTAGTTTATGGGGTGGCGTTACCCTTCTCCAGAGAAATAGTCACTGTATTCTTGTATTCGGGAATGAGTCAAGCTAGTTGAGATAATCCATCGGAGTAGATTGTGATATACGATTCATTACAGGTATCAGTGGAACTTTTGTAACAGATGACGGTTGTGCTGGGGTTGCTATTAAATGTTGCACACACAATTCTCAGTTGTGTTCTCTAGATGGTATTTAGTGACTTTTAGGCAGGAGAACTCACAATTATTCCCAAGCCTCTTATGAGGACATTGAAGAAGCTTGTCTACGCTGATGATGAGACAAATGTCCCACTATTACCGGTAATATGGTCTCTTTATTCAAGTTCACTATGGTTAATATCGATGTTCTTGAACGCATATAATACTGTATATCAACCCTTGACAGAACAATCAATCAGAGATTTCTCTGAACAGGACACAGCTGAGTAAATGAGTGGGAGCAGTCACGTGGTTTATCAGAAGTCGTGGGTGCTATGAAATGATATAGGAAGATGCCCACGTGATGGGGTTCAGTTGCAGTCAGTGTGAGTCTTAAATCAGTGCCAGCTTGCAGTTACTGAGAGCGCCCCACGGGGGTAGCTGCCCACAACTGTCTCTGAGAGGAAGAAGAAGTGTCAAGTTGGGTATTGAAGATAAAACAGCATGGTGTGGTCAAGAGAAGAGGTTATGGGTCAATATAGCAGTCTGTCGTTGTTTCCCTGTCTTTGTATGTCTCTCTCACACCTAGAGACTTGAATCCTTTCGAAAGAATAAAAAACATGTATAACAAAATGTTAATGTCATTCATCAAGCCATGTATATTCCTTTATCTTGGTATGCCACAAAAATATCTATATTGTGCTCAGCTGCAGATGCTGTAAGATCGGGTAGTTGGGTTTTTAAAGACCTAACATTAAAAGTTGCAATGCAAACAGTGTTTTGTATCTACGTAATTTGATTTTGGGGCTTTAAACTGTGGGGTCAGCCTCAGTAATACGCATCCCTAGTTTATCTACGTGAAGTGAGAGAGGGTTTGGATTAGGTTCATGGTATGTTTCCGTTGGTAGGTTTTTTTTCTAATTGAAAGACTCTAGGTATATATATATATATATATATATATATATATATGCCAGTATCGCTATGTCATCGGCGTAGTTAGCGTCGGTAATTGTTTTTGCGGGGTACCTTCTGCTTTTTTGTGTCAGCTCGAAACCGTTTTCTCTGATTTTATCAATCGATGTTCTAAGCACGTAATCTAGACAGATGATAAAGAGGTATGGAGCTAGCGTGTCCCCTTGTAGTACTCCTGCTACAATGTCGAAGTATTAAGCCGAAACACTACTGCATAGTTTGGAACGAGCCACCACAGGCATTGGCCTCCATGACAATGCACACAAAACGGAATATATGTGCTATAATCAAACAGGCAACATTTCCTCACTAGACGGTACCTTTCTGAAACTAGTAGACAATTTTCACCTACCTAGGAAGAAACGTCTCATCAACCTAAAAAGACATCGACACACGGCATACGAAGGCATGGACAGCTAACGATAGACTATCGATCATAAGAAAATTAGACCTGACCGATAAAATGAAACGCAGTTTCTTCCAGGCAGCGGTCGTATCGATACTAATGTATGGATGCACTACTTGGACGCAAACAAAACGGCGAAGAAACTGGAGAAGAAGCTTGACGGCAATTACAAAAGAATGTTGCGAGCAATATTGAACAAGTCCTGGCGACAACACCCCACAAGGCACCAACAATATATATATATATATATATAAAGTAGAAATAAAGTTGGTGACTATAATCGAGGGCGACCTGATGGTTCTTTTTGCAATAGCTACTAGACCGTGGTGTAGGTGAGGTCGCTACTCCTTTCCCTGGATTGCTCCACTTTACCCTCGATATGTACCTTATATTGCTGAGTATTAAGCAAGTATATATCAAGTACCATTTTTAAAGTCTTTGGTATATATATCATCATCATCATAAGGTTATTCGTAGAGAACCGTTATTGCAGCTACGGTTTCTTTTGGTAGGCCGTATGCTAGTAGGATTTGTTCCATCTTCCCTCTGTGAATGGAATCAAAGGTCTAGGTAAAATCGATAAATAGTAATGTCGCCAGCAGATTTTTTGCCCGTACGCCTTCAAGGATTCTACGGCCACCTTTCTCTCATCACGAAAACTATCCAAGTTAGACAAACCAGACATGCAGAACACTGCAGGAGAAGCAAGAACGTGCTAAAAGTGATGTACTACTATGGATCCTCACATATTGCCGGGCAAAAGCAGGACAACCCGCTAGAACATACAGGGTATCACAAAAGTGAGTACACCCCTCACATTTCTGCAGATATTTAAGTATATCTCTTCATGGGACAACACTGACAAAATGACACTTTGAAACAATGAAAAGTAGTCTGTGTGCTGCTTACATTTTCCCCTCAAATTAACTCAAAATAAAACCATTAAAAGCTAAACCCCTGCCAACAAAAATGAGTACACCCCTAAGAAACTACACCCTTAAATGTTCAAATTGAGTACTGTTTGTCATTTTCCCTCCAAAATATCATGTGACTCATTAGTGTTACCAGGCCCATGTGCATAGGGAGCCGGTGTGATCAAATTTGTAGTGCAGCTCTCACACTCTCTCATACTGGTCACTGAATATTCCAACATGGCAACACATAGCAAATAACTCTCTGAGGATCCTAAAATATGTATTGTTGCGCTACATGAAGATGGCCAAGGCTACAAGAAGATTGCCAATGCCCTGAAACTGAGCTGCAGTACAGTGGCTAAGATCATCCAACGTTTTAAAAGAGCGGCGTCCAATCAGAACAGGCCTTGGGTAGGTCGTCCAAAGAAGCTGAGCGAACGTGCTGAGCGTCACATCCAAATGAGCATAGTCCTTTCCCTTCAGAAACTGGGTTGCAGGGCAGTGTTCCAGCATGACAATGACTCCAAACACAGCTCCAAGACGGTCACTGTTTTACTGAAGAGGTAAAGCTGGCCAGCAGGTCTCCTGACTTGAACACAATAGAACATCTTTGTGGGATCCTCAAGCGGAAGTTGGAGGTGTGCAAATCTCAAATATCTGCCAGCTCCGCAACGTCGTCATGGTGGAGTGGAAGAGCATTCCAGTGGGTACCTAGGAAGCTCTGGTAAACTCCATGCCCAGGAGAGTAAAGGAAGTTCAGGATAATGATGGTGGCCACACAAAATATTGACAGTTGACATGGTGTATGTTAATATTGACAACTTTCCCTAAGGGGTGTACTCACTTTTTTTGCAAGGGTTTAGTTTTAATGGTTATATTTTGAGTTATTTAGAGGGGGTGAATAAATTAACTCTGTTATATAAGCTGTACACAGACTACTTTTCATTGTGTCAAAGTGTCATTTTGTCAGAGTTGTCCCATGAAGAGATATACTTAAATATCTGCAGAAATGTGAGGGGTGTACTCACTTTTGTGATACAATGTACATACAGCAGCTATGTGAGGATACGGGATGTAGCCCTGAAGACCTGTCAGAGGCGATGAACGATAGGGATAAGTGACAAGAGAGGGTCAGGGATATCCGTGCGAGTTGCACATGATATATATATATATATATATATATATATATATATATATATATATATATATATGTGGTGCATTCAATAGGTTTCCAGACTTTTTTGTACAGGCATTTAAAATTGTCATAGACTCTTGAAAAGTCAGTATGTTATTGCTATACATCTTATGAGATGACTGACCAAGTTTTATGATTTCAGGTTCAAATGAACAGCTACAGCAGGAATGGGAATACACCAAACTAAAGCCTGATTTTCACAGCTGGTGAATTTCAAAAATACAATCTGGATGTGAGGATACTTTAAAAGAACGATATGCAATAAAACTGTTTTAAACTCGGAAAAAAATGCGTCAGAAACGTATGGAATGCTTCAGACTGCTTTTGGAGCATTTTGCATGAATCGAGCATCAGTTTTTGAACGGCGTAAGAAATTCAAAGAAGGTAAGGAGACTGTGAGGGATGATGAGAGGTATGGGAGGAGTAAGGAAGTCAATACCCCAGAGTTGATTGGCCAAAGGGTTAGGCTTCGGGTTACTATGTTGAGATTTTAATGGAGTTCAAGAAGAGATTCCGTCGGAAGAGGCCAGCTCTCTTCAAATCGACTCAGTGGTATTTGCACCAGGTCAATGCACCAGTATACAACTTTATCCTTGTCACAAACTATTTGACCAAGATGGGCATCAAGACAGTTCGTCACTCTTCCTATAGTCCAGACCTTGCTCCCTGTGACTTTTGGTTATTCCGTAAGCTCAGAGGCTGAGAGAGGCTGTGACGAAGGTCATTGACACGCTCACAAAAGCAGACTTCGATGGGGCATTCCAGAAGTCGTAGGAACGGTACAAGTGTATTGCAGCAAGAGGAGATTACTTCGAAGGGGACTAGAGATTCATGTGTATACTATCAATAAAAGTCTAGAAACTCATTTAATGATCCTCGTATATATATATATATATATATATATATATATATATATATATATATATTCATATAAGATGTGTATCGTTCTTACTAGCTCACTTGGTGAGTTAATGATGAATAGAATTATTAATGTTCATACGAGTAATCAAAACTTGAAACCCTTTAACTATGTGCCTTAATTGAATTGTTAGTGTTACATAGCAATGCTTGATACTACTTAATTGTCTGTAAATAAAACTATTTATGTTAGATTGCAATATTTGAGAACATTTAAGTGAGTGCAGACCAATCATTAATTCTTAAAGAAACTCAATGAACAAATACCACTTTTATTGAACACTTGAAACTTGATAATTTCCTTTAGATACAAAGTAAAATTTCATTTCAATTGAAGAAAAAAAATATGAAGTGAATATGGCTACTGAATTTAGTCAGCTCATCCTTCTGATATTCTGCTGCTGCTGCTGCTACCTTTGCTGCTGCTACCTTTGCTGCTGCTGCTGCTGCTACATTTGCTGCTGCTGCTGCTGCTTTATAGAAAAGGTGAAGAGAGACCGTATGCTTTGTGTGTTTCGAACATGCCTGCTGTAATTTCCTTTTTCTATCTAAGTTAAATCCATTAGGGATTAACGTAATTAATCTAATAAGGCTAACAGAAATTAATATTATTGAAATGTGTCGTATTAATTAATTTTTTTTTTAAAATTTACGTTTGGAGTTTAATAACTGTCGGCAAAAAAACACGCTAAAAATATTCAGTTGACATTTTGGAGGAAATGTTATGAATTCAATTTAAACTTTTATTGCTATTCGTATTCGTTAATTTCACCTGCAAGACTATAACTATTTCATTTGCCTAACGCGGCGTAATGTCCAGGACTTGTTGCTAATATATATATATATATATATATATATATATATATATATATATATATATATATATAATCTAATAACTTTTATTGCTATTCACACTCTTTTATTCCACCAGCCAAACTATATGTCATTTGCTCATCGCAGCGTAATCTCCGGGACGAATCGCATATATATATATATATATATATGTGTGTGTGTGTGTGTGTGTGTGTGTGTGTGTGTGGATGACTATATGTATATGCACCCCTATGACTATATATATATATATATATAATCTAAAAGATATAGCCAGGGCGCAGAAACAGATTATTCTGTTTTAATTAAAATATAGGCAGGCAAATTCTATGCATCCTAAATAGTCTCAATATTTCTGTAGCTTAACATTTATTCAGTTTAAAATCATATTTTGCCAATTGAATGGAGGCAAAAGGAACTATTTCTTGGATTGTTAGACATTTATATTTCAAGGGAAGCAAATTATTGATATGTAAGATTGAGATTAGAGGATATCGAAGGAAGAGTGACAAAACTAAAAAAAAAAAAGTAGTAAAAGATTACAGTTACCAGGAGAGCATCGAGAAATTAAGATTAACAAGGAGAAACTAGAATGAGAGGTGATTTTACTGAAAACTTTTTTAAAAATATGGAATTTTTAGAACATTAAATTGATACGTTTCGGTGGAGTTTTCGTGTCAAAGGAATGAAAATGACAAAATTACATTGCAAAAAATTCTGTTTAGTACATCAAATTGACACCTTTTGCTCGATGTTTCACCTCATAAGTATTCAAATGACTAAATTCTCCTAAAATATTGTTTTGAACTTCAAATTGACTGGTTTTGGTGGAGGTTTCGTATGATAAGGATGCAAATAACTAAATTAGCCGTTAAAAATAGTTTTGATCATCAAACTGACACATTTCTTGGAGGTTTTGCGTCATTGGATTTTAAATGATTAAATTATCACCTCCAAAATCCTCTTCGCAATTAACTAAATTAAGCGGGAAATATTATTTAGAACATCAAATTGACATTTTTCGTTGGAGGTTTCACGTCATAATATTGCAAAGGATTAAATTACCTCCTTATACTGCTTGCAACATCAAATTGACACGTTTCGCAGGGGGTTTCGTGTCATAAGGACACAAATAAGTAAATTATCCCCCATATACTGTCTAGAACATCAAATTGACCAGTTTCGTTGAGGTTTTGTGTCATAAGATTTCAAATGACTAAATTATTCTCCCCAAAATATAGGACATCAAATTGATACGTTTCCTGTAATAAGAGTGATAATGACTAAATTACCCCTAAATACTCTTTTGGACATCAAATTGACACGATTTGCTGGAGGTTTCGTGTCATAAGATTTCAAAGGATTAAATTATGACCCTCAAAACTACTTTAAAAATCAAATTGACACGTGTCGCTGGAGGTTTAACGTCCTAATCTTGCACATAATTCAATTACTCAAAAAATATTGTTTTGAACCTCAAATTGATAGGTCTCAATGGGGATTTCTCGTCATGAAATTGGAAATGACTAAATTACTTACCCCTTAATACAGCTAGGAAAATCAAATTGAGACGTTTTCACTGGAGTTTTCATATCATAAGATTCCATATTACTAAATTACCCCAAATTAATAGTGCTTAGAACATCAAATTGACACTTTTTGCTGGAGGATTCACGTCATAAGATTGCAAATGATTAAATTACCCCCCACCACTAAAAATGCACCTTAGAACATCAGATTGATACGTTTCGTTGAAAGTTTAGCATCATAAGATTTCCAATGACTAAATTACCCAAACGAATATTGCTTAGAAAATCAAATTGACACGTCTCACTGGAGGTCTCACGCCATAAGAATGCAAATGACTTAATTACCCACCAATACTGTTTAGAACCTAAAATTGACACGATCGTGTCATATGGTTGCAAATGACTAAATTACACCCACTCAAACATATTGTTTATAGCATCAAATTGACAGGTTCCGCTGGAGGTTTCCTGTCATAAGATTGCAAATGACTAAATTTACCCCGAAACTGTTTTGAACATCGAATTAGCACGTTTAGTTACGTTTCGTGTTATAAGATTTCAAATGACTAAATTATCCACCAAAGCTATTGTTTAGGATATCAAATTGACAGGATTCGCTAGGGGTTTCCTGTCATAAGATTTCAAATGACTAAATTAACCCCCAAAACTGTTTTGAACATCGAATTGGCAGTATTCGCTGGATGTTTCACGTAATAAGAATTCGAATTATTAAATTACCCTTTCCCCCAAAATACTATTTGGAAGATCAAATTGACACGTTTTGCTAAGGGCTTTGCTAAGGGTCCAAAGATTTTAAACGACTAAATCACCCACACAGCAAAAATGTTTCTACATAATATGTAGAAAATAATATGTAGAAAATATGTACGTAATATGTAAATAATATGTAAATAATATATGTAATAATATGTCAATAATATATGTAAATAATATGTAAACAATATACGTAAATAATATGTAAATAATATGTACATAATATGTAGAAAATGTGTACATAATATGTAGAAAATATGTTTCTACAGAATTGGCACGATTCGCTGGATGTTTCACGTAATAAGAATTCGAATTATCCTATTTACCAACCCCTCCACTCGGGCAGGATATGACACAAGGTCAATTTTAAAGCGGAGTTGAACAGGTTTGAATTCATAATTTTCCTTCTCCTAGACTAGTTGCCTCACCAAGGCTAAAGAACCTAGTCTGTCCTACTATTTACCTATAGCTGGAGGGAGATTAATTGGATTCATACCTTTCCCAAGGGTATTAGTGCTATGTGAAATGCAATCAGTCTCGTCCAGGATTTGAACTCGTGTCGCCGTGTTCATTTCCTACGACAATAACCATTACACCACGAATTATTAAATTACCCTTTCCCCCAAAATACTATTTGGAAGATAAAATTGACACGTTTTGCTAAGGGCTTTGCTAAGGGTCCAAAGATTTTAAACGACTAAATCACCCTCACACAAAAATATGTTTCTACATAATTAGCATTTATTAAATGTAATTCAGGGGAGGTGTCCTCGTGGTGTAATGGTTAAAGCGATGTACTGCGGAATCGTTGTACGCGAGTTCGTACTCCAGTCGTGCTATTACGTTCACTTTCGGGCAAATACCCTTGGGAAAGGTATGAACCTCCTTATCCTCCCAGCTATGGGTTAAATAGTACCACTACTGTTCTTCTAGGAGAATAGCTTTGGGATTAAATAACCTAAAAAAAGTTAATATGCCATTTTACAAAGAAACCAATACATTCACTTTTGGACTAATACCCTTGGGAAAGGTATGAACCTCCTTATCCTCCCAGCTATGGGTTAAATAGTACCACTACTGTTCTTCTAGGAGAATAGCTTTGGGATTAAATAACCTTAAAAGAGTTAATATGCTATTTTACAAAGAAACCAATACATTCACTTTTGGACTAATACCCTTGGGAAAGGTATGAACCTCCTTATCCTCCCAGCTATGGGTTAAATAGTACCACTACTGTTCTTCTAGGAGAATAGCTTTGGGATCAAATAACCTAAAAAGAGTTAATATGCCATTTTACAAAGAAACCAATACATTCACTTTCGGACAAATACCCTTGGGAAAGGTATGAACCTCCTTATCCTCCCAGCTATGGGTTAAATAGTACCACTACTGTTCTTCTAGGAGAATAGCTTTGGGATTAAATAACCTTAAAAGAGTTAATATGCTATTTTACAAAGAAACCAATACATTCACTTTTGGACTAATACCCTTGGGAAAGGTATGAACCTCCTTATCCTCCCAGCTATGGGTTAAATAGTACCACTACTGTTCTTCTAGGAGAATAGCTTTGGGATCAAATAACCTAAAAAGAGTTATTATGCCATTTTACAAAGAAACCAATACATTCACTTTCGGACAAATACCCTTGGGAAAGGTATGAACCTCCTTATCCTCCCAGCTATGGGTTAAATAGTACCACTACTGTTCTTCTAGGAGAATAGCTTTGGGATTAAATAACCTTAAAAGAGTTAATATGCTATTTTACAAAGAAACCAATATATTCACTTTTGGACTAATACCCTTGGGAAATGTATGAACCTCCTTATCCTCCCAGCTATGGGTTAAATAGTACCACTACTGTTCTTCAAGGAGAATGGCTTTAAATGGCATTAAATAACCTGGAAAGGTTGATAAGCCATTAAACAAACAAGCCAAATGTATTTTAGTTTTGATCTTTTTAGTCTACTCGTCAAATGTATTGTTTTTGTAGTTTTTGTTCTTATTCATATATTTTATTTTCCATATAACTGATGTTCATTGGGAGTAGAGGATATCGTTGCACGGGAGTGGACTCAGCTACTCGTGTTCGAGTTCTGAACGAATCAGTTTGCATTTCATACAGCGTTAATACTCTTGGGAAAGATAGGAATCCAATTATTCCCCTTCAATGCCTAAATTATTACAGCTGCCAGGAGTCTTTAACCTTTGCATGACAACCAGTCTAAAAGAATGAAAACCAATAGTCAACGTGGAGAGTAATGGGTTCCACTCGGCTATCTCCGCTCAAGACACAGTACTTGAGAAACTACCGCACGACCAAACCCGCTTACAGTAACACTAGCAGAGATTTTCTACATTCGCTGATCATTGTTTTTGCCATAAAAGGAGACATGTTCTATAACCCTGAGTGTTAGATGATTGCTGGTGACTCGTGAATTAGAACACGTTGAAAACAATAGGTTTGGTTTAGTTGTTTAATGGCATATCAACCTTTGTAGGTTATTTAATGCCAAAGCAATTCCCCTAGAAGAACAACAGTGGTACTATTTAACCAATAGCTGGAAGGATAAGGGGGTTCAAACCTTTCCCAAGGGTATTTGCCTGAAAGTGAACGTAATAGCGCGACTGGAGTACGAACTCGCTTACTGCGATTCCGCCATCCATCGCTTTAACCATTACACCACGAGGACACCCCCAAACATTAGGATGGTTATTAAATTTCTGAGATTTATAGGTTGTGTATATACTCTTTTAATGATATCAAACTACAACAGATCTGTGCAATATTTGTATGCGTGAAGTTGGCGACAGTAGTCGAGGGCGACCAGAATGCTCCCTTTTCAATAGCTACTACACCGAGGTGTAGGGGATGGCGCTACTCCTTTCCCTGGATTGCTCCACTTAACCATTGATACGTACCTTATATTGCTGAGTGTTAAGCAAGGAGGTATCAAGTCCCATTTTAAAGTCTTTCCTATGACACAATCTAGGTTTGAACTTAGATCTCCTAGACCATTGGTGAATAATCTACCCACTTGGCCAATGAGCCGGTTTTATGTGTAAAGCTTATGTAAAGAAAACATGTTATTTTGTCATTATTTTTATTATGATTTGAGTTTCAGTTTTATTTTCAGTATCTCACAATCCTCCTCAAGGTTTTTACCCACGACCTAGCGTGAGGGAAAGTAAGGATTCTATGAATTCTACGTATTCATAATTCTACTGCTTCTTTTGGGTTATATTATTCAGTCACATAGATAGAACTCACCTAACAAAATGAGCAGTGCATTTTATTGCTTCGTATAGGCGAAGAAAGTAAAGTATATTGTTAATGAACTTATCAATTCTTTTCTTGATCAAATCCAGAATTTCTACAATTATTGGCAATATGGTCGTTTTAAAGTACCATAATAACATTGTTTTCTGAAAAGTCAACGGATTATGATTTTCTTATTTCTTGCCAGATGTTCAAGACTCTTCCCAGTATTTCGACCAATCTTCAAAAAATATCATAGTTTGGATCGTTCAGCTATAATTATTATTATTTACTCCTGGAGAGATTTTCACATCAGTTTTAGCTGATGGTTTCTCACTGAAGTTTGAGTAACAGCAATTCATCGCAAATCTCCAGGACTCTCCTCAGTATTCGGGCAGTTCTCAGTAATGCTGTCATTTGGATAGTCCCTACCCGTCCGCCAACTTCAAAGTCCACCAGGCCTTTTAATAATCTTTTAGTTATTGTGCCAAAAACGCCAATCACAATTGGTTTAATCGTCACTTTCATGTTCCACAGCTTTTTCAATTCTCTAGCAAGGTTGAGGTACTAATCTTTCATTTCCCATTCTTTCAGTTCAGACCATGGTTTAAAAGATGGTGTTTCACGGGAGTCTCTGTAAGAGCAAATTCTGTTTTAGCACACTTTTCTTTTCGCCTGAAAATTTATATCCTTTACATATATATATATATATATATACTGTAATCCATATGTGTTGTTTTTTACCCTCAAATTAAGCGTGTATCATCTGAAGAGACAAAGATTATAATATTCTTCACCCAAATAAATTTATAATGACAATTTAGCCAGGTTTGAGTTGTCTTCTAGTTGCATTATATACATATCAGGCACCCGGAAAGTTTTTTTAATAATTTTTTGATCGGTTGGGAACACATCATTTGAATTTTCATTTTAAATTTAAGGCTTCAATCTCGAGTGTGTTTTAATCCCACATCATATATATATATATAAATGGAAACCTCACAGGCAGTTAGATTTATAGACCATACATAATTCTTCTTTCAAAACGTACTGAGATTGCTTATATATATATATGTGTGTGTGTGTGTGTGTGTGTGTGTGTGTGTGTGTGTGTGTGTGTGTGTGTGTGTGTGTGGTTTTCTTATTTTCTTTCCTGAAAATTCAATCTCAAGAGTAAGATTTGAAAATGTGGAAGGAAATAAAAAGAAGTATGAGTTAGCTGCTTGGCACCATATTAAAAAGATCTTTCACAGGGGCTTTGGTTTATAGAATATTGTTGGGAGTATGTGTGGAAATATATTTGAAAGAAAATTATCCCTATTCAATGTTTGTTTTTGACGCAATAAATATAGCTCAAAATTGATACGTTTTCAATCGCGTCACCTGAGTTTAAAATATGTAGACAGCATCAATTTTCAGAAGTATACCCTCCCACCCCAAAAATGGTTGCCTTGGATACAGGATCTAACTATGTCTGGTGGTGAGGTATCACTTTTTCAGCTCCCTGATTTTGTCATTACTCTCAAGTCTATTATGACCCATAGTAGTAATTCTTGTTTGTTTCCCATGTATTCTCGATTTGAAAATAATAAAATATCGAAATATAAGAAATTATAAAGCAGTATGCAAACAAATAATTATTCCTAAATAGAAATATGAAACTTTGATTGGAAAAGGTTAAACGACGGTAACGTACACTGACCAAACCAATTTTTAGTTCCAAGAAACAAAAAACTGTTTTTTAGGTAATTTGATAGTGCTGATTCTGAAAATGTCTTTTGTTTTTCATGGTTAGTTACCGTTTTTCTTGTAATGGAATTGGTCATTTTTGAAAAAAAAGACCAATTTACGATCTTGGTTATCGCAAAATTTCGATAATAAATGTTGTAAGTAAAGTTAGCGACCTTAGTCAAGGGTGACCCGTAGACTCCTTTTTTTCAATAGCTACTACACCGAGGTGTAGGGGAGAGAGCTACTCTATTTCCTAGATTGCTCCACTTTACCCTTGATCCTTATCTTATAGTGCTGAGTGCTAAGCAAGGCGGCATCAATACAATTTTTTTTGTCTTTTGTATGACTCGACCTGGGATTGAACCCTGGTCTCCCGTTTAATATAATGGCCGAAGGATTTCGTTTTATGCCTTTGGGTTTAGTTAGGCAGAGAACCTTTCGGCTCAGTGCATGGGTTACTTAGGTGTTCACGTGCGTGCGTGGGTGGAGCGGACGTGTCACTCTGAGATATCACAATGGCTCAGAGGGGAAACAGGGCTATAGAGTGCGAACGACGCCACGCACCGGGAGCACGCGTGGAGGATTTCGGGGACTTTGAAAAAAGTCAGTAGAGTTGAGTCCTCTCTCGGAAGAAGACGGTTGGTTTTCGCTTACTTGCCGAAGCCAGGCCAGTGGCCTTTGTGGCGGGTACCACATGTGTTGGGGGCGGGGGCAGATGAAAAAGCCAGAATAGACAGAATGTGTATCTCTCTACTTATGTCGAAGAACCTTTAAAATCTAAGGTAATAAAAAGTTTCGTACCTGAACTAAGAAGTTGTAAGTGTTTTTCGTGTTTCGAGATTCATATGTTCTACGTTATGTGCCGATCTATATATGAGTTAGGAACATTCTATGTCCATTTTGAATATCTATATTTATTTCTGGGTATTGTACATCCCGGACCATTGGCGAACACTATACTAATAAGGCCAATGGCCCGGTGTAGACTGAGGAATTTACGTTAGCAATCTGATATAAACTATTTTCAATCAAAATCAAAAATTTTCCAATTTATCGCTAACAATGAAATTAACTGATAAAGATAATCAGTAAATCACGTTAATAAACCTGATAATTAAGATGACATAAATCCTTAAATCATCTGTTCGATATTCATAAATTTGTCCAATCAATTTTGTTCCGTCACAACGGAAGGAAACCAATTACATTGATAGCTTTTGTTTTTGCAGTTAGAAAGAAACTCCAGCAAAATACATCACAATTGAATGCACCTACTCAATGATACATGATGAACATAATAAAAATGGCTTCACCATAACATCAGGAAACTCATTAAGGAGGATGAATTTGTTACTCAATGAATGGCTTGGAATTACGCACTTGGACATCGTTTGTTCACGTGGAGAACATCTTTTTTGGCAATTGCACGACCGATAAATACAAGGAGTTCGTGGAAAAGCTGGTTAAAAGTCAACAAGACATAGGCTTTGATATGAGTAAAGTTAATATTTTACATTGCCATGTCGATAAATTTCTGTATAATTGCCATGTCGATAAATTTCTGTATAATTGCCGAGGGTGTGAGTGATGAGCAAGGAGAACGATTCCATCCGGATATCAAAACAATCATAGAGCATTACCAGGAACGGTTGGACCAAGAAAAGATGGCTGATGGCTGCTGAAATATCAAATGCGGCTTTAAATAACATTCCCACACAAGAAACAATCAAGAAAGAGAATCTTTTTTTTGACATCGTTCTAATGTCCAGGATTTGATGATAACATTTGTTTCTGGATGGACATTTTTTTTCTATATTCCAATTCCCATAAATTTCGGCGTATAATTTGATTTTAGAATATTCGTGGCACAAAGGATGTTTTATCTAAAATTCTGGGTTCAACTCTCTCTCTCTCTCTCTCTCTCTAACCCAATCGCTCGCTCTCTCACACACTCACACACACACACACACACACACACACTCTCTCTCTCTCTCTCTCTCTCTTTCTCTCTCTCTCTTTCTGACATACATTATCTGTCTCTGTCGACCATTGCGCTTTATAAGTTCTCTTGAATTATACCTGCTGTATAGGTCAACCTCCACTATAGTACCACAGTCTCTTTGTACATTATATGACACATTCATAGGTTACTCATTATAGTTGATATTATATCAATCTACAATGTATTGGCCAATCATAACGTAGTTGTCAGACAGGCTGCCTGAGTGCTGTGACATTCCGGGTAGTGTTTACAGTCAGTGCGTCATCTGGTGGAAACACCGGGCGAAATAGCGTTGATATATCTTATTAATACTACAATGTTGAGAGAAATATTGAACAAGTCATGGAGACAGCACACAACAAAGCAGCAACTGTACGGCCATTTACCACCCATCATGAAAACTATCCAAGTTAGACGAACCAGACATGCGAGACACTGCTGGAGAAGTAGGGATGAGCTCATAAGAGATGTACTCTTGTGGACCCCTTCACATGGCCGAGCAAAGGTAGGACGAGCAGCCCGAGCCTACATACTGCAACTCTGTGACGATACGGGATGTAGCCCTGAAGACCTGCTGGAAGCAATGGACAATAGGGAAAGGTGGCGAGAGAGGGTAAGGAATATCCGCGCTGATGGCGTAACATAATGATGATGACAGTTAATAAACTCATACTAAGATATAAGATGTATAGTCAGAGAAAGTAGGAATAAATCCACACTTGGCCCAAATGAGTACTTTTCCTTTCATATGAGAAATGCCACAAAGTTCTCAAATGGCAACTTACTAAGCTAAACCGGTCATGGAAAAATTATCAGCAACCAGTGGATGTTTCAGAAAGCTAAAATTACAATTCTATACACCCAAGACAAGGTGTTTGATGATAACACAATCTGCTTATCCCTCTCCTTAGTCAATAACTCGCACAGCAAACACTGCCTCATTACCATCAGAGATGTCAGGAATATATATATATATATATATATATATATATATATATATATATATATATATGTGTGTGTGTATGTGTGTGTGTGTGTGTGTCAAAACAGTTCTTTTTCATGTAATTTAGTTTAGCATAAGTACGCATATAAGTTCTATTTACCCCATTGATAAGGCCCGATCATATGCTACCATTCCTGGCCAGAATGGAGATGGGAGCGATGGCAGTAAAGAGGTACTCTGCATTCCCCAAAGCTTCAGCATTACTGGAGCCTCACCATCAGATTGCTTAATGCCATATCATGGATACTCGTTGGGAGAGTCTTACCCCTCTGCAGAAATGCAGTAGGTGTATTCTGCCGCCCCAACTGACTGAGCAATCACGACGGCTCTTAGATTGAATAGACTGTATCTCCCGAAGAGGGATTAGAGACACACCTTAAAAACGAGGGTCCAGGCTATGTAACTAAACTGTTGCTGAGGATGAGGCTCCAGTTAGGGATACCCGGGGAGGTTCCCTTTATTGCATTAACTTCTAGAGTTAAAGTACTTTTTACATACCATCTATGAGTCAAACAGAACTATTTAAAAATTCTTCGTATTGCTACGCGGTGCGAAAAACTGAAATAAAACATGTAATTAAAAAAGTAATGTACGTAGAAAAGGGAAAACAGAAGAAAAATTTGTTTGATGTTTTTTTGCCAACGCGTTCCGATTTCAATTTTTTTAAGATGCAAAATTGTTTTATCAAAATTATTTTTGTTAACTTTTCAAAAAAGAGATCATAGCATGACATGACCAAATTTGGACATATCAACCTGTATTAAACCGTTTTTTACACAGCAAAATCTACAAGCCATGGTAAAGATTTCTAATTGAATCAAAATTTATCTCTCACAATTGCCTCTCATCATCATCATCATCATATCGTGCTTGTACCACGGATATCCCTGACCCTCTCTCGCCACTCCTCCCTATCGTTCATCGCCCTAGGTAGGTCTTCAGGACAACATCCCGTATCCTCACATAGATGCTGAATGTATGTTCGTGCTGGTCGTCCTGCTTTTGCACGGCCATGTGTGGGGGTCCATAAGAGTACATCTCTTATGAGTTCGTCCCTGCTTCTCCAGCAGTGTCCTGCATGTCTGGTTCGTCTAACTTGAATAGTTTTCGTGATAGGGGGTAGGTGGCAGTACAGTTGGTGTCTTGTGGGGTGTTGCCACTAGGACTTGTTTAAGATTGCACGTAGCATTCTTGTGTAATTGCCGTCTAGCTTCTTCTCCAGCCGTTTTGTTAGAGTCCATGTAGTGCAGCCATATAGCAGTATCGATGTGACCGCTGCCTAGAAGAAACTGCGTTTCATTTTATCGGTTAGGTCTGATTTCCATGTAATCGATAGCCTATTGATAGCTGTCCATGCTTTCGCTAACCTAGTTTCGATGTCCTTTTCGGTTGATTCGACGCTGCTTCCTAGGTAAGTGAATTTGTCTACTAGTTTAAGAGGGGTTCCTTCTAGAGTGGAGATGTCCCCCGTTTGATTATAGCACATATATTCCGTTTTGTGTGCATTAACATAGAGGCCTATGCTTGCTGCTGCTCGTTCCAAACTATGCAGTAGTGTTTCGGCTTGGTCAGGTGTATTTGCCAGTATCGCTATGTCATCGGCGTAGTCGGCGTCGGTAATTGTTGCTGCGGGGTACCTTCTGCTTCTTTTCTTCGTCAGTTCGAAGCCATTCTCTTTGATTTTGTCAATCGATGTTCTAAGTACGTAGTCTAGACAAAGGATAAAGAGGTACGGAGCCAGCGTGTCCCCTTGTAGTACTCCTGCTACAACGTCGAAGTATTCTGTCTCCATCTGGTGATCGTACTTTTACTTTAGTGTTTCTATAGAGAACTGTTATTGCTGCAACGGTTTCTTTAGGTATGCCGTACGCTAGTAGGATTTGTTCCATCTTTCTTCTGTGAATAGAATCGAAAGCTTTGGTAAAGTCAACAAATATTAATGTCGCTTGTAGGTTTTTTGCCCGTACACCTTCAAGGTTTCTCCGGATGGTTAATATTTGTGAGGTCGTGGATCTATTTCTTCGGAAGCCATTTTGGTTTTTTCTTAGTATGTTGTCGATTTTGGGTTCTATGCGGTTTCGTAGTAGGGCATTGTAGATTTTGGCTGCTATGGATGTAAGTGTTATGCCTCGGTAGTTTTTGGCTAATCCGAGGTCCCCCTTTTTAGGGAAGGGGAGTATGCATCCCTTCATCCATCTATCTCTCGGATTTTGATTGTATACTGCGTTGCAGTGTCGGAGCAGTATGTCGTCGAATTGTCTGGTCTTCCATACTTCCGGGGGAATTTCGTCCAGCCCAGCAGCTTTCCTTTTTTTAATTTTTCTGAGAACCGAGTCGAGTTCTTCTTGTGTGAACGGTCCTAGTTTAATGTCTAATTGTTTGCTAATTATTCTGGTGATTGGTTCATGTGTTATTTTCGGTGGGTTTCCTAGTAACTTTTCGAAGAGCTGTTTCCACAGTTTTATTCTTTCTTGTTAGTTTGCTGATTTCAGTTTTGCTTTGGCTGTGTTCTTTCTTCTACTCACTTCGTTTATTGTTTGCCAGGCAATTCTAGATTGTCTATCTTCCACCGAGTCTCTAATCTTTGCCTCTCATACTAAAATAATTTTGATAAAACGTTTTTGCATTACAAAACAGATTGAAGTCGAAACGCGTTGGCAAATAAATAAACCATCAATCATTTGGCTCCCGTTTTACTGTTTCTAATTAGATTCGGTCACATTCAACTTATTTCTTTTTACATGAAAGGGTGATGTTCTTGTATAATGGTTAAAGCGATGGACGGCAGAATCTTCGTAAGCGAGTTCGAACCCACGTTTCTATATTAAGTTCACTTTCAGACAAATACTCTCGGAAAAGGTATGAACCCCCTTATCCTCCTATCTATGAGTTAAATATAACTACTACAGATCGTCTAGAAGGATGACTTTGACATTAAATAACCTACAAAGTTTGATATGCGATTAAACAAAAAAACAAACAAATCCTACATAAAAACGTAAATATAGACACGATTTCCGCATATCTGGGGATAAAATAACCCTAAGTGAGTTGACATGCCGTTAAAATCAATCAATTATTATAATAATGTGGACATTCCTCTCTGAATAGATATATTTACAAGTCATATTCTTAATCCCACGACAATCTCGGAGCAAAGCCTAGTCACGTGGGGCAGTAGAATACGACGACTGAACTTTTGCCGAGGGGTAAGACCCCTACCTCCTTTAAAGATGATGATGAGGCTTCAGTTCTGAAGCATTATGGAATATAGTGTCCACTTTCAATGATATTGCCAGATCAATTTCGACTCGGAGTAGTAGTACCTGTCACGGTCCCATCTATGCGTCAAATAGAATTGTTTAATCCTTTCGTATGATTGGAATAATTTAAATGAGTGAAAATAGATGATTTCTGTTAAATTGAATTATAAGTATTGCCTAGCAATATTGTAATATAATTGCTGATGGATTTCGTTTTATATATCTTGCCTTTCGGTTTAGTCAGGCTGAGAACCTTTCGCTTAGCGCATAGGTTAGTTACGTGCAACATTAACGCAGGTGTTCACGTTCGCGCGGAGAGGGTGTGTTATTCAGAGATGTCAAAATAAAAATCCCAGATAGGTATTGGGACCAGAGTATGTGGGTGACGTCACGCACCGGAAGCGTGGGCTGAGATTTGAAAAAAAAAGCAGAGTTGAGGTCCCGCCTCGGAAGAAGAAGGTTTGACTTTCAGAGCTGGGCGAGGCTAGACGACTTTGTGCACTACGGGCGCCGCGCGTTGGTTGGGTTGAGAGCTGACGATGTAAAAAGCAGTCAGCGTAGAAAGATTGTGTGTCTCTCTCTCCTCATGTTGAAAAACCTTTAAACTCAAAAAGGTGAATAAAAGTTTCGTACCTGAACCAATTTCGTGAATTTTATATTTTCGGGATTTCTATGTTTATGAACAACTAAGAACGTTTTTCCGCATCGTGGACCCTGTAAATGTAAAATGATATGAAAGCATTTAACTGTGGATAAACAAATATTAATCTTAAACTGAATTATTAATTGTAAATAACAATACTTGAAAGAATTTAATTGTTTGCAAATAAATGAATAATGTTGAATCGAATTATTAGTGTTAATTTACATAAAAAGAATGTGGGTCATGGTTATCTTTTGATGGCTGTTTTTATTCTCATCTATAGAAGCCACTCTTATACATGAGCAGCAGTAGTTCTTAAATCGAACTGACGATTCTGAGCGTTGAGCCACGAGACTCATACGTCAAGGACCAGGTTAGACATTGCGTTTGGCCGTCAGAGGGTTTATTCGCATACCTTTACGTCCATCATGCTGCTTCCCATGTGTACGTAAAAAAATAAGCTTTTCTTTTCCAGTAAGTTTTAACTTAGTTAAAGTCCAAGACTAACGTATAGTTATAAGAGGTTTTTTTTGGTTATTTTCGCCTGTCTTCTGATATTGACCCTAACATGTTTTGTTTTGTTTTTAGCATTGGGGACGTTTTTTTCTAAACTACTATGGAGGGGTTGTCTGTGAGGATTTTAAGCTTTTAGAAAAGACTCTTCCATGTACAAAGCATGCTAGCACCTTTGACCAGGGTCATATATTAAATTTGGATTTACGGTAAAATTGTCTTTACATTTAAAACATTGTACAAGCGGCATTTTACAAAGAAAACAGCATATAATTTTTAAAAATGTTTTAGCATTTTAAATTATTAGGACTGAAAGAAAATATTCTGGTGGCACATGGTTACATGGTTCATCTCTACCGTTATCCTCAACCGTTTAGTCATTAATGGATTTAACATAAAATTTGGTTAGGTCTAGTACTTGGGGAGGGGGCAATAGTCATTTCATTATATTTTTGAGTTTGTTTTGTTTTGTTTTTTTGTACTCCTATGGACCCCACATATGGCCAAGCAAAGCAGGACGACCAGCTCGAACATACATAAAGCAGCTCTGTGAGGATACGGGATGTAGCCCTGAAGACCTACCAGAGGCGATGAACGATTGGGAGAAGTGGTGAGAGAGGGTCAGGGATATCCGTACTGGTGGTATGACATGATGATGATAATGATGATTGCATGAAACGATTTAAACGAGAGCAAATAAATGAATGGTGTCGTTCAAAATGAGTTGTGCTAAATTGCAATACATTAAACCAATCCAACTGTGTACAAAAATGGGCTATAGTTTGTTATAAAAAGTTACCGACAACAAATTCGTTCACAAAGGATCTACAACCGTTGATATGCCATAAAACCCAACCAACCAAACTAGCTACTGTTTCATCAGTCCTTTTTTTTTGGCTAGCTGGCCTACACGCCGATCACTTGACTTATTCAGTAGTCATTACTAGGTTACATGGTACCAGTAACATTTTTCCAATGATTTGATTACACACACATATATATATATATATATAGCTTTTTCTGTGCCGTTAAAATCAATCAGTCAATTTTGTATAAATAGTTTTATTGCAAAAGAAAAAAGAAATGTCTCAAAATTAACTGAACAAATTTCAAAATGTCTCACGTTAGCAGATGACACGTTTCGTTTTGTTAATCCCTTCGAGGACTATTAATTGTTATATTTCCGTATACCATAGTATAATTAGATTTTGTTTTATTAATACTCTTCGTTCTATGCATGTCACACCAGGTTAAACGTCCGGGAACTTAATTGACTCATAATTAGATAATATTTCTTGTTATTCTTCAGGACAACGTCCTTTCAAATCGTTTTCTATTTTTTCTACCCTTTTTCTGCTCGAAATGAAAAAAACTGATATATATATATATATATATATATAAAGAGAGAGAGAGATGGAGAGGGGAGAGGAGAGAAAGAAATAGATAGGAACAGTGTGAGATAGATCCGTAAGATATAGTTGTTTTTTTTAAGTGTTTATTTTGTTTAAAAAAAAGATATGTAATGAGATGTCAATCCATGATTTTTCATATTTCTACCTCAATGTTTTTGCTTTTTTTTTGTTTTTTTTTTTAACTCGACCTGATATATTAAAGATATATTGTCTACTGTGCTAAAGACATTACACTGTCTTTCAGCTCACATTTTACTGCCTTCGGACAGGCCGATCTGTCATTTGTGCCGGGTGAAAAACTGAAAGTTGATCGCGTGGTCACTGGTGGCTTTCCCAACTGGCTATACCTGCTTTGAAGGCACCTGAGTTTCTAAGATAGAGGACTGCCGACGGAACCGAGAATTATTTGGTATAGCTATGCATGGGCTTCGATTAATGCGTGGATCCCCACAATAAAACAACTTTGGGTCATTTATCAACTTAAATCCTTTTCTTCAGTAGATGTACAATCCTTATAGGAGACTTATTTGGTTATTTGCATCGGTCAATACAAACATCACCAGCGTTTTATTAATAACCAGCAGGAGTCTTATGGCCTGGTGACTCACGTGCTGGACTGCTGCAACATGTAATATAATTGGGGAAGGATTTTTTTAATATCATTTTTCGTTTTATATATCTTGCCTTTCGGTTTAGTTAGGCTGGGAACCTTTCGGCTTAGTGCATTGGTTAGTTAGGTGCACACATTGATAGCAGGTGTTCATGCGCGCGCGGGGCGGATGGGACTTTCAGAGATATCACAATAAAAACTCCAGATAGGAAAAAGGACCGGGGACGTGAATGACGTCATGGCCGGAAGCGCTGAGGATTTTTGGATTGGAAAAAAAGACAGTTGAGATTCGAGTCTAGAGGAAGGTAGTCGATCTTTGGTCTCGCTTCGGCGAGACCAGTTGGGATCTACGAAATGTGCCGTGCATTTGTTGAGTCTGTGACGATGGACGAAAAGTCAGCATAGAAAGAAATTGTGTCTCTCTCTTCTCATGTCGAAAAAACCTTAAACTCATAAAGGTAAATAAAAGTTTCGTACCTGAACCAAAAGAAAGTCAAGTGTTTCGAGTGTTTTCGGATTCCTATATGTTTATGAACATTTGTGAACGTTTTACGTATCTGTATATATTACGTACATTTCCCGTATTCGTAGATTATGGCTATGTAACAAACGTAGCTAATTCGAACTTCAGTACTGCAATTATGTTCCCTTTCGGTTTGATAGTCTTGGGAAAAGATGTAAAGAACATTATCACTTTCATCTATGGGTTAAATAGTATCACTTCTGCTCTTATACAAGAATGACATTTACTGTAAATCACACGCGAGTGTTGATATGTTAGTAAAAAAAAAAAAAAAGAAAAAAAAACTTATACAGAGTGGAACGATAAAATTGTCGCCCTAGAAAAGACGATATGATTCCATTTCCGTTTTTTTTTTTTTTTGTTGCCACCATCTACTAGTTGGCTAGTTGTGTACAAATCCCAAGAGCGATAGGAGCCTTCTATCATGTCTGAAAGTGACACAATGTTCAACAAGCGAGATCGGAGATATGCCGCTGTACAACTCATGCACTCTACCGATCCAAGTTATGACAAAAAGACCATTACCAGCACCCTCAAAATGCAAATCTGGATTGCCAGGAATAACAGGGATGTGCCTAGGGTGATGAAAACAAAGTTTCTGGCTACGCTTATGGCCTTTGGTGTGGTTTCAAGTGAGGGCCACATCATGCCACCTCACATCTTCGAAGTCGGTCGGATATTCAACACCAAAGTGTACATGGATGTGCTGATTAGTGTGGTGATCCCCTGGTGCAATCAGGTGGCCGGTGGCAGACCCTGGGTATGGCAGCAGGACTCGGCGCTGACCCAAAAGTCCAAAGATACCCAGGCTTGGCTTCAGGAGTGCTACGACTTTGTACCCCTCTCTCACTGCCCCCCTCTTCCCCCGACCTGAACCCGCTGGACTACTTCGTTTGGTCATAGGTCGAGAACATCACTAACATGACCTCTCACAACACCAAAGCCAGCCTGATCGCCGCCATCCGCCGAGTATTCGCCGAGCTCCCGCCGGCGCTTGTGGAAAAGACATGCTCCCATTCCGGATCCGCATCGAGGTGGTGATTGAGGCTGAAGGCGACTCCATTAAATAGATGTCAGCTCTACCCCATAATCAAGTTACCTAAATTGATTTTTTCAATAAAAGTTTTAAAATAAAGCTGTAATGTTGTTTTCTTTAGGACGACAATTTTATCGTTCCGCCCTGTAGATGTCAGTTCTACTACATAATCAAGTAACCAGAATTGATTTTTTCAATAAAAGTTTAAAATAAAGCTGTAATGTTGTTTTATTTAGGACGACAATTTTATCGTTCCACCCTGTAGATATCAGCTCTACTACATAATCAAGTTACCTGAATTGATTTTTTCAATAAAAGTTTTAAAATAAAGCTGTAATGTTGTTTACTTTAGGACGACAATTTTATCTTTCCATCCTGTAATTTGATTGATTGATTTTGACAAGATGTAAACTCATCTGAAATTATTTAACGCTCAAAGTTTATGGTTTGGTTTCGTTTCTTTATTTGATGGCATATCAACATTTTTATGTTATTTGATGCCGAAGCTCTTCCTCTCGAAGAACTGCAGTGATACTATATAACCCATACCTGGGAGGATGAGGGGGTTCATACCTTTCCCAAGGGTATTTGCCCGAAAGTGAAAGTAATAGTGCAACTGGAATACGAACTCGCATACTACGATTCCGCAGTCCATCGCTTAACAATTACACCACTCCTTCTTTCTCTTCCTTGTTGTCAAAGTAGATTCAAAAGATACCTAGCCTATTTGACGAACTCAAAAACTGAAGACACCGTTTCGTTGTGACGTCAGCCTGCTTTCCTGTCAACTTGTCTGCTTTCTTTTCCTTTCTCTTTCGATGTGGCGAGCCACAAATTCCATGATTCTTTCTTCCTTTCTTTTTCACTTTAATTTTTTCTTTCTTTAAAGATTACAACAAAAAACGTCAGAGACCTCACTTTCTGTCCTTTCTTTCTTTCTTTCTTTTAGTAAATTATCAAATCAACCTACTGTAACGACTGCCAACGTGACAGCTTGCCTGCTTTCTTTTCTTTCTCTTTCGATGAAACAAGCCACAAATCACACGGTTCTTTCAATTTTTCTTTCTTTCTTTCTGTTATATAATTGCGGAAGGATTTTTTTTATATTATTATTTTTCGTTTTATATATCTTATCTTTCGGTTTAGTTAGGCTTAGAACCTTTCGGCTTAGTGCATGGGTAGGTGCAGACATTAGCGCAGGTGTTCACGTGCGCACGGAAAGGGTGTGACAATCACAGATGTCACAATAAAATCTCCATATAGGATATGGGACTGGGGATGTGAATGACGTCATGTCTGGAAGCGATACTATTTACCAACCCCTCCGCTCGGGTAGGATATGACACAAGGTCAATTTTTAAGCGGAGTTTAACAGGTTTCAATTCAGAGTTTTCCTTCTCCTAGACTAGTTGCCTAACCAAGGCTGAAGAACCTAGTCTGTCCTACTATTTACCCATAGCTGGAGGGAGAATTATTGGATTCATACCTTTCCCAAGGGTATTAGTGCTATGTGAAATGCAATCAGTCTCGTCCAGGATTTGAACTCGTGTCGCCGTGTCCTTTTCCTACGACGATAATGACTACACCACGGGCACCTGGAAGCGATGGGCTGGGATTTTTAGTGATTTTGAATAAAATCAGAAGGTTGAGATTTGGACTTAGTCGAAGCAAGTTGATTTTTCGGACCTGGGCGAAGCCGGTCCAGTTTGTGGACTGCATGGTGCGCGCGTGCGTTCGTTGAGTCAGTGAGTTGAGAGCTGACGATGTAGGAACAGTCAGCATAGAAAAATTGTCTCTCTCTCTCTTCTCGTGTCAAAAAGCTAAACTTAAAGAAGGTAATAAAAGTTTCGTACCTGAACCAAGAGAGTCGTGTTTTTCGGATCCCTATGTATATTTCCCGTATTCGTATATTGGTCGTATTTCTGGCTCTATATTACATTTCTTTCTTTCTTTCTTTCTTACTTTAAAGATACAACAAAAACGTCCGGAGATCTCACCATCCGTTTTTTCTTTCTTTTCTAAATATTAAGTATACAGACACACAGATATACTCACAGGTCACAATACTAGTGCTATATATTATTAGGAGATAATTTCAAGTAACGATTTATACAAATAGTTTTTAGCTATATGCGTACCGCTACACATCAAGTAAACGGTTGTAACATCACACAGCAAAAATAATCACTAGCAAAGCTAAGGCGTTCAGAGGTTTTGCTGGTACTGTCTCAATAACTGTTTGAACTAAGCAGAGACATTCGTGACGAACAGGCTTATGCGTGCAGTACCACACCTTAAATGTCAGTTGGACATCGTGATAATGTTGCCGTAAGAAAAAGTGACGACCACATCTAAACTCCGTCTTGTTTCGTTAATACCAACGTTTATTCACGACTACACTTTTTATGTAGTCGTCAGGAAGAACGAAACAGTGTACGAAAACTGAGTCGACCGCGTCAGCTAGACAAAGAGAAACAATATGTCATGAGAAGAGAGAGGGCAGACACAAACCTTCAATGATCATCCACGTTTTCTCTAGTAGTTCTAACACATGCTTCCTCGAAGAATCTGTTCTCACCACTGCACGTCCTGGCTCCAAATGCTGTTTTTTCATTGTCATGAATACCGGGTCTAATGAGTAGAGTGTTCGCCAATGGTCTTGTAGATCAGGGTTCAATCCCACGTCGAGTCATACCAAAGACTAAAAAAATGGTACCTGATTCCGCTTTGCTTAACACTCAGCATTATAAGGTATTATTTACCAACCCCTCCGCTCGGGCAGGATATGACACAAGGTCAATTTTTAAGCGGAGTTTAACAGGTTTTGAATTCAGAGTTTTCCTTCTCCTAGACTAGTTGCCTAACCAAGGCTGAAGAACCTAGTCCATCCTACTATTTACCCATAGCTGGAGGGAGAATAAGGGGGTTCATACCTTTCCCAAGGGTATTTGCCCGAAAGTGAACGTAATAGCGCAACTGGAGTACGAACTCGCGTACTACGATTCCGCAGTTCATCGCTTTAACCATTACACCACGAGGACACCCCTCAGCATTATAAGGTAAGGATCTGGAGGTGCCCGTGGTGTAATGGTTATCATCGTAGGAAATAGACACGGTGATACAAGTTCAAATCCTGGACGAGACCGATTGCATTTCACATAGCACTAATACCCTTGGCAAAGGTATGAATCCAATTATTCTCCCTCCAGCTATAGATAAATAGTAGGGCAGACTGAATTCTTCAGCCTTAGTGAGGCAACTAGTCTAGGAGAAGGAAAATTATGAATTCAAACCTGTTAAACTCTGCTTAAAAATTGACCTTGTGTCATATCCTGCCCAAGCGGAGGGGTTGGTAAATATGATGAGGTAAGGATATAGGGTAAAGTGGAGCAGTCCAGAGAATAGAGTAGCGCCCTACTCGATACCTCGGTGTTGTAGCTATTGAAAAGGGAGACTTCGGGTCATCCTTGACTAAGGTCGCCAACTTACTTATCTTACATTGTCATATCCCGCAGCCAACTGACTCTTTCTTGTGTTCTATCCCACGTGATCTCTTAACGGCTTTTTCATTTGAATCATTTTTAGTCAATCAGGACTCGTTGCCTATTTTCCACTCATATTCTTCTATTTTTAACCTGAGCATGCATAATTATTTTACATATGGCATAAATTATCTCTATTTGATTCAAATAACGTTCAAACTGATGTGGTTAATCAATAATTGCGACCCTTACAAGTACAAATACTTTGCTTTGATTAGCTGATGTACAAGCACTCAAACGGGCAAGGGTTATTGTAAGCATAGAGATTCGGGAATCGTCTTGAAAGTGTGTACATATTGATATTATTTTTTTAAATTTTTTTTTTTTTTTGTATTTTTCAAGGTTTTGTTTTTCTGTTCACAATCCTATAAAATATGTATTATCTTTAAATAAATCTATTTCACCCATTGGTAAACTGTAAAAGGTACAAATAATCCAGATCGGAGTTGACCTGAGAGAAATGGACCAAAAGTACAACTTTTCATCCTCCAGAGCTACAAAACTGGAGCTTTACCATCAATTTCGTGTCATATCTTATGCCTTCCTTTCTTTTTGTGTGTGGGGGGTCTTACTCCTCTTGAGAGTATATAATCAGCTTATTCTAAGCCTGACGTTATACCATTGTGTTTCTGAGTGGATCTGGGAGTAATGGCAATGAGGCGGGTATTTCGCACCCATGGAACCCTAGAACTGGATACTCACTATCAGATGGATTTTTTATGTCGTAGTCATGATAGGTTTTCTCTGCTAAAAAGAAGAGTGAATACTGGCAGAATACAGGGGCATACAAAATAAATTTGAAAAATTGATGAATAAATAAATAAACAAAAAAATAAATAAATACAGCTGGAAACTTTTTTCCCAGACAGCTAATAATTTAATCCACTGATTACTTTCAATCTACGATACAATCACGTGACTTTCTTCAAACGTATTTCAGAAAAAAAAAAGGAAAAGTAGCTTTTTCTGGTTTACGTTACAACACCGAAGTGTAAGTTTCTTTCCTTTTTTTTTTGTTTCTCAAATTTGGATAATTAAAAAAAAAAAATTCGCCCAAAAGAAAATTAGCTAGTTATTCAGCATCCAATTAAAAAGCAGTTTACTCAATCGACATCAAAGTAAATGTTGCTTAGCGCATTTACAGTCATATTACGTGACGAAAGCGAATAAATTACGTCCGACGTTACAGTTAGGTTTCTCAACTTCGCGCGCGCGCGTGTGTGTATGTGTGTGTGTGTGTGTGTGTGTGTGTGTGTGTGTGTGCGTCTCTATGTATGTGTACGTGTTTGTCTATGTATGTGTGTGTGTGTCTATGTGTGTGTGTGTGAAAGGAACAAGCAGAAAATTCGATTCATATCTTTCAAAACATATATATGACGTAGTAATCAATTTGGTATATGAACATGTTTAGGGAAGGAGTATAAAGATATTAGATATTTTATGTCATATCCTCGTCCATAAACAAGAACACGCATTTTCAAAAAAGCATTCTATTTTCATCTAAACTAGAGATACCATACTTATTTCTATTTGAACATCATACAATGAAAAACGATATTATCGTTAACACACACCTTTTCCCCAGTGCCTTTCCTAAAATGAACCGCTCTTAATTATAAATAATTCCTGTCTTTCTAAAACTCATGCAAGGCACTTCTTGTGGTATAATGTTTAGTAAGGTAGACTTCACGAGTGAGCATGATTTTCATTGATTACCCCATTCAAACAACCTGTAACATATTGACCCTCGACCGAGCTGTCAAATAAGAGATGCACCTGTGTAAATAACGGGTGCATTTGGTCGAAGATATCAGGGTATAACATTGACTGTGGATGGGTTGAATTGGGTGCAGATGTGACCCCCACAAGAAGCAGGTGGATGTCAAGCAATTATATAACCCGGCGCCACAGAGAGTTCGAGTTAGTTGGAGATAAGATGTTGTAGTGAGAACTAGCTCCCAGAGAGGACTGGGCCCTCCGGATCCCCGGTTGATCAGCCCAGCAGAACGATAAAGAAGTGCTGCTAAAGACAAAGGAACTTGGAGTCAATATGTTGCAGTCTGTTCAGTCTCCAACTCACCTCTCACATACAACCCTGTCGCAACCATTTTGAATAAAGTGTGAGAGGTATATTATTCTAAAGAAGTGTGTTTGTTCGTCATTATTGTTGATTTTGTTTTCGCGTGTATATGTGTATAGTTGTATATGTATTAGGGCTACGCAACAGACCCTGTGCCACATCTGGGCAAACCCCATTGTAAATTACACACCGAGTGCCCCATTCATTTGGCTTAGATCCAAATCGAAGCAAAAGTGCTTCGAAAATTACAACCAAAAAATCATTCATACTGAATAAATCCTACATAATGTTTCGCTGCTTCGTGTTGCTTATTCATTACAATTTATTCATATATATCCACCCTTAAAAAATTGACAGACTTCGGTGACCTCAGATATTTGAAACTTCCGAAGATATTCTAATATTAATAATTGGGTAATTATGTGATTAGAATTAGGTACGGAGACATGGATGTTCATGCATTCTTCGGAAGATAATCTAATAATAATATTTGGGTATTCATTGTAATAAGGATTAGGAAGGGAGAAACATGGATATTCATGCATCCTTCTGAAGATAATCTAATAATGATATTTGGGTATTCATTGTAATAAGGATTAGGAAGGGAGAAACATGGATATTCATGCATCCTTCTGAAGATAATCTAATAATGATATTTGGGTATTCATTGTAATAAGGATTAGGAAGGGAGAAACATGGGTGTTCATGCATCCTTCGGAAGATAATCTAATAATAATATTTGGGTATTCATTGTAATAAGGATTAGGAAGGGAGAAACATGGATGTTCATGCATCCTTTAATTAATTCTGTTATGGATTGGAGGCACTGACTTATATCTTTTGAGAATTTCCTGCCGAGTATTGAATAAAACGCCCTCCAAAACTTTATTGTTTCTTCAGTATACGAGTTAATTTCTGATTCTCCAGACTACGACAAAGCCGTCAGAAAACTTCTGCAGTTATATGACAAAGCTGAGAATGAAATCCATGCAAAACATAAACTATCAACGCGCCGGCAAATACCAGAACAGAAGCAAAATGCATATTTTCTAAACCTTAAGTGACGATCGCAATGACAAGGCAGTCAGTAAAGAGGAACACAGAGCCGGGGTCATAAGAGATGCCATCATAAGTGGTTTCTTTCCATTAATATTCGACAACGATTACTTGAAAATGTAAACCTGGACCTCACCATTGTATTCATACAATGTGTCCTCGTGGTGTAATGGTTAAAGCGATGAACTGCGGAATCGTAGTACGCGAGTTCGTACTCCAGTCGCGCTATTACGTTCACTTTCGGGCAAATACCCTTGGGAAAGGTATGAACCCCCTTATTCTCCCTCCAGCTATGGGTAAATAGTAGGACGGACTAGGTTCTTCAGCCTTGGTTAGGCAACTAGTCTAGGAGAAGGAAAACTCTGAATTCAAAACCTGTTAAACTCCGCTTAAAAATTGACCTTGTGTTATATCCTGCCCGAGCGGAGGGGTTGGTAAATAGTACCATTGTATTTATACAAACTCAGAATAGTTCAGATTCTTACGCTATCTCACAAACAGTTTTTAGTGCTGCAGTCCCCTCTGAGAGTAACCCTCGCGACCCAAACGGAAACACAACATCCACAGCGGCTTCTAAAACTCAACAGTGTTTCTTTTGTATCCTCACCTTAACTGTCAAAACGCCAAGTATCGAAGATGTTGCAAAATCGGCCATTATGCTTGTGCATATCGTTCACGGACTTCCGTTACTTTTCCTTTTTATTATCATGTGGGAATAGCAGTATCGTTTATAGATTTGTTTGTTGCAACCACCCCGATAAAAATAAATCGCAAGAAAATCAGGACTATCGTGGACACTAGGAGTACTGAGAATTTCATATGTGAATCGTTGGTTCAAGAGCTTCGTCTGACAACCCTGTCAGGTAGTAATACCGTGCCAATGGAGTCGACTTCTCTCAGCTCTCAAAAATCAGGTTATTGTCTAGTAAATGCGGAAGACGAAAGGCAAAAATAGTTTTATTCTGAACTGTCTGTGCTTCCTGATTTGTGTGCTGCTGTCATTATTGGAAACATTTTATGAGGCAACTCAAAAGTATGTGTGGGAAATTTCGTGTAAAAAGCCCCCCATTCACCTTAAGTATGTACGGATCGACTTCTTTCTCTATTCTTCCACGCCGACTTTTTGCTAATCTTACAGAGAAATTCAAAACTGTTAAATTTAGAAAAAGCAGTAAGAAAAATAAAGAATCCATTGCTACTGAAGTACATAGAATGCGTTCTGAAGAGATTATTGAGCCCAGCACGTTTCATTAGAGAGCCCTGGTCGTAGCAGCTAGGAACGAACGACATAAAAATACAATGGTGGTCGACTTTTATAACAATAATAATAATACCACTCCCCTTAAAAATAATGAAATAGACAACATATAAGTAAGAATCAGGAGGTGTTACCACTAAAGTTTCGTCGGAGGCATGAATCTTGCGACCAGGATTTATGGCAAGAGATGTTTCTTGGTAAAATTTGAAATTTTCTTTTTTGGTAAAATTTGAAATTTTGGGCAAAATTTGAAATTTCTTTGTAAAATTTGAAATTCTTTGGTAAAATCTTTGTGGTAAAATTTGAAGTTCATTTTTTTCACGTTTATTTAACAGCAGTGTACTTTCGAAAATGATAATTTCACTCAAAAATGGTTAGACTAGTTTACTAAATTTTTGTGTAAATATTTGAACACCGTGTACCATCAGAAAATTGTGAAGAAAAAGTCTAGAATAAGAAAAGGAAAAATGGCTGAGAAAAGAAAATAAACGAATTAATTAATTTAAAATTATTTGATCAAGCTACACAGGCTAGTTAGAATAAGAAGGGACAGTTTGGCTTAACGTTAAAACTTCAAAATTCTTTTTTGTGGCAAACTTAATGTCTTTCTTCCTTGCAAAAAAAATTGGTCACATCACAGACAGAAGCACACACAACTATCATCCCTGGGTGTGGTATATCTAGAATAGATTACCCATAATGCAAATCTTTCTCAATGAAGGACTCAGAAGACGTATCTGAGTGGCATGATCGGCAGGTGCTCCCATAAGAACATTATTGAGAAACCATTACGCGAATATTGGACCAAATTTTATGGACAAAATTAAGTCTTCATTTATATATATATATATATATATATGAAAACTGTATTTTGACCATAATACCAAATGGTATTTTCATAAACCAGAATCCTTCCCAAAAATTAAATGCAAGAAATTCTCCGAGATTTTGAGATAAAAACGGATAAATTAATCCCAGCTAAGAGACCAGAACTAATGCTTATTAGAAAAAAAATGGTGTTATGGTCAAAATTAAATCTTACATATATATATATAAGATTTAATTTTGACCATAACACCATTTATATATATATATATATATATATATATAAAGATTTGTAATGGAAAAAGGATGATCGATGATATTTGGACAAAATTCGCTAAATCTAATACCACAATTTTTTTCGATCAACCGTAGATGATTCGATCGAAAAGCAAATTTTATAACCATAACAGACTAGAAATATATGAACAGGTAGATTGTTAAGAATATACTCAAGAGGCGACCTCTACATGATCTGAAACACAAAATATTGAAAAAAAATAACAGAACCAAGATTTACGGCATCAATATTAACAGAAGAAGATAGAAATAATGTGGAAATAGTAATAATAATAATATTTGATTGAAAAGTAGGCAACATTACCATCTTTTAGAAATCATTGCTAGAAAATATCAAGGCAGAAACGGAAACGATAACAGTATTATTAAAATATAAATAAACGGACATCAGCGGATTAAATGAGCTAATTTCTGATGGAGCAAAAATACTCAGTGATAACATTAATATTCTTCTTAGCAACATACCCAGTTATCTGAGGCTGTACCATAGACCGACACCATCTGCCTAACGAGTGTCCTGGATATGACATTAAACCATCTGAAGATGAGGTTATTGCCTTGTAGATTTAGGGAATGTGGAGTACTCCTTTATCATATTTACCAACCCCTCCGCTCGAACAGGATATGACACAAGATCAATTTTTAAGCGGAGTTTAACAGGTTTGAATTCAGAGTTTTCCTTCTCCTATACTAGTTGCCTCACCAAGGCTGAAGAATTCAGTCTGCCCTACTATTTACCCATAGCTGGAGGGATAATAATTGGATTCATACCTTTCCCAAGGGTATTAGTTCTATGTGAAATGCAATCAGTCTCGTCCAGGATTTGAACTCGTGTCACCGTGTCTATTTCCTACGACGATAACCATTACACCACAGGCACCTCCTTTATTGACATTGCTCCAACGTTCACCCTGTCTCGGTGTAGTACCACCTAATATGTTCTATGTATGGGCCGAATAGAACAAACTATAAGTTTAAATAAATGACTGATATTAAATTGTAACTGTTATATAGCAAAACTTGAAACAATTTAAATGCGGGCAAAAAAGAGCCAAAGTTCGATGACGAATATTATCTACAAAATGTGTTTACAAATTATATATTGAATATATAAGTATAAACCGGATTTGGCATTAAATAACCTAAAATGGTTGATATAGCATAACACTCAACCAAAGAAAATCCTATATATTTGATATATATGTATAAAGGGGACTTGGCATTAAATAACCTACTATTGTTGATATGCTATAAAAGTCAACTAAAACAAATTATATATATCTAATATATATGCATGTTGTATAGTGACTTCCGGTATCGCAGAAGTATAAAAAACGTCGTGTTTCTGAAGCACGGAGCAGAAGCAGAGAGATAGCTCTGAAAGGACGTCAGTCAATCATAAAACTAACTTCGGACGTAACATAAACAGCGCGGACTGTACCACTTGAGTTAATAAACAATTAACTTTATTTCACAGTGTATCTTTTCCTTACCACGATACAACAATGTATAAAGAGTATTTGGCATTCAATAACCTACAAAGGTTGATATGCCATAAAAACCAGCGCAACCAAACCAAACCAAAGGAACAATGGCAGAAATACTAAAACTTGATGGGAAACGGGCCTAGATGGAAAAATGACTACACAAGCGACAAAAAGCGAAACTATGGAAATGAAAAAAGGACTCACTAGAATGAAAACGCTAAAAATTTTCCAAAACAGACAAAACTGATGACGACTCTAGAGGAAATAAGTTAAATTCTATTTAAGAAAAAATAAAAAGAGAACCAAAATATATCGGGACAGCGTCAAGCAATACAAACAAAACAGGACTTTACAAAGCAGCAAAAGAAAAATTTAAGGATAAATCGATGAAGAATGCTCAAGGACAAAAGAAAAACCGGATGCAAAGGGGACAATACGTGTCGGAAGAAGATATGGGAGCAGAAAGATCATAATATAGATGAGGGATAGATAAACAACACCAGAAAAAATTAAAGGACTCAAAAAGGCTTGAGATTAAGACACATCGATATTCGTAATCTGCAACAATCAAGAATGTAGTACCACACTGAAAAACACCAGGCCATGAAGACAAATATGGATTTTACATTAAAAAAATATTCACTTGCATCCACGTGATATTGGCACAGCAACTGAATAAATGCCTGCAAGAAGCCAATATACTCAAAATATGGAAGAAAGATAAATGTTCTCTGATCTAGAAACACCCCACCACCAAAAAAACTCTCTCTAACACCAATAGCCAGATAACGTGTTACATCTGACTTTAAAAAATCATAATCACACTAAAGAGATAAATCTATGACTCACTTGAATGTCGTGGAATACTTCTGGACGAACAGAAAGAGCGCCGAATAGAAACAAGAGAAGCGGACGACCTATTATACATTGATTAGCACATTCTCGGGGGCAAAACAAGCAGAAAAATCATAGACATGGCTAGGATTTATTTTTTAAGTCTCTGATATGGTTCCAAGAATTTGATTACAGAATGTTTAAAAATGTACAAAATATCCAACAAAGTCGTAAACTTCATCACAAACGCCATGAAAGCTTGAGTGTGGAATTCGCAGTAGGAGCACGAAAGCTAACAGTGGTTAAAATCGAAGATGTATATTTCATGGTGACTCGATTCCTGGCCATTGCGATTTGGTATAGTAATGATGAAGCAAAGGTGTATTCTTAGAAAATGCTCGGAAGGCTAAACATTCTCAAGATGAACATAAATGATATCAAGCTATTTACCGAAAACCGCAAAGAATAAGAAACACTTATATACACATTAAGAAACACTTATATACGCCATTGATATAAGAATGAAATTTATCATTGAAAAATGTGTGGGTAGTCCTTGTGGTGTAATTGTTATAGCGATGGACTACGGAATCGTAGTAAGCGAGTTGGTACTCCAGTCGCGCTATTACATTCACTTTCGGGCAAATGACCTGGGAAAGGTATGAAACCTCTAATCCTCCCAACTATGGGTTAAACAGTACCACTACCGTTCTTCAATGAGAATAGCTTTGGCATTAAATAACCTACAAAGGTTGATATGCCATTAAACAAAGAACCAAACCAAACCGAAAAATGTGTCATATTTAGAATTAAAAGTTGAAAAAGTAAAACAATGGAATGAATAAGACTGCCAAAGTAGGAAAGCACGATGGTACTTAAAGAGAAGTAAATTTACAAGTACTTCGGATTGTTACCAGTGGACGCTTTCAAACAAAGTTATTAAAGGGAAATAAGAAAAATCTTCCTCGGAAAAAAACTAGAAAACATGAAATATGAAACAAGGTGTAACATAATGGCCAGTGCCTTAGAGTTTAGTTAGGCTGAGAACCTTTCGGCTCAGCACATGGGTTAGTTAGGTGCAAACTTTGATGTAGGTGGTAACGCCTGCGCGGGGCGGATGTGCCACTCAGGGATGTCGCAATAACCCGAGATGACGAAATGAAGTGACAGGGTGCGGGTGACGTCACGCACCGGAAGCGTGCGGAGGTTTGTGGGAGATTTGAAAAAGGTTAGAGAGTTGAAAACTAGACACCGAAGGTGGAGATTAGACTTTTGCGAGCTTGCTGAGGCGAGACGAATTTGCGTGCCATGGGTGCCGCACGAGATAGGGGCCAGATGAAGAAGCCAGCATGAAAAGATTGTGCCTCTCTCCTTATGTTGAAACCTTTAACTCGAAAGTAATAAAAAAGGTTTCGTTCCTGAACAAAGAAGTCGTAACGTGTTTTCGAATTTCGAGATTCCTATGTTCCTACGTTATGTATATATGTAATGAACGTCCCATGTACATTTCGCAAATAGCCGTATTTACCTATAGTACACAAGCTTCGGGGAACATTTATCAAAGGAATAAACACTTGGATAGGGCCTCTTTTCAGATAATAAAAGTGTACATAGGAAAAATCCAGACAAATGGAGAAATGAGAGAGATAATTAATGACTATACTTATAAACTTATATCCGATAAATGATATACATAGATAGACTGAATGTGTCAAGATAGAATGAGGAAAAAGATTAACTAGATTTGACGATTGTGTCAAAAGCATCAAGACGAGGACTTGAGCGAAGAAAAATTAACGACACCAGACAGAAACAGCAAGCGTGTCATGTATACAAAGTGTTAAACCACAAAAACTAGAAAACAAAAATAGGAAGAAAAACAAATATATGGGTACATCAATAGTCAAACTGGCAAGATTACCCAAGAGAAAACCTAGAAATGGGTAAGAAAAGGAAACCTCAAGAGGAAAACTGAATCTTTTAAAAAGAAGCAGAAAATAATACTGTAGGGACCAATTATATTAAATCAAAAATCCGTAATACGCAACCAAAAAGCAAATGTAGGTTATGTGCAGACAGAAATGAAACACTTGATCACCTAAGTGAATACAGCAAACTAGCACTGCATGAGTACATGAATATATATATATATATATATATATATATATATATATATAAACATGAATTTGTATATTAATAAATTCATATTTTATGTTATATATATATATATATATATACATTGGCAACCAACCTGTTTGTCAGATTGTCGCATGAGAATATATATATATATATATATATATATATATATATATATATATATATATATTAAATCTGCCATTGGAAAAAGGTAAGTTTATTTCTTCGATATTTGTGAATTATTTTCTAGAACCATATTTGACAAACATCTTATTTTGCTTCAGGCATTTTATCCTAGGCTGCAAAAATAATCAGGTTCAGAACGGTTATAGCAAACAGGGAAAACCAAAAGTATAATTGCGTCGTAGACGAAATTATTTAAATGAAAAAAAAAAAAGCAAAAAAAAAAAAGCAAAAAATAAACAACAAGAAGGCATAATCTCGAATGAGGTCGACAGATGCGCGTTATGAAACACACTCAATATATTTCTGCGCAAATTACACACTTTGTTAAGGGTTTATATATCTATTTTTTATGTTAAATTTTTCGCTTAACTTTTAATTTTCTTTTTTTTTTATGGTTCATGATGTTGAGGGGAATAATAATAAATTATTTTTTGAAGCCGAACGAGGAATGTCCGTGGAATGATTATCGTTCCATCTCTAAACGCGGACGGAATAATCAGGCCTTTTACGAAAGAAAGCGGAAATTGAAAAAGTTTGAGATAGTGAGAAAAATGAGTTTCGTACCGGAAGAGCCATGACTACCGAAACACACACACACACACACACACACACACACACACACACACACACACACACACACACACACACACACATGCTCACATACACGCATATATATATATATATATGTATATATTCTTATGTTAGCAAATATTAATGTAAGTGTAACACAGGTAAAACTACTCAAACATGGCGAGAGCTCATTTTAGTTAAAATCTATAGAGAATAAACTAATTTCCAGTCCAATTCGAGACTTATTTATTATTTTCAGGGGTTCAATGGCCATATTACATATCACATTTTCATCTTTCGATACTTCATTAATATATTTACCCAACCCCGCTCCTATGACACAAGATCACTTTTCAAGCATATTAAATTTGATTTGTTGTCAGAGGATTTTCTCCCAGATTGGTTGCCTAACTAAAGCTAGGGAACCAATCTCTAACTACTATTTCCCCTGTTGCTGGAGAGGAGGAAAAGTGATGGATCCAAACCTTTCCTAGGGGTATTAATGCGAGGGTAAAAAAAAAACCGACATCATGAAGGATTTAAACTTGGGATTACGAAAAAACCGTTCTGCTAAGAGCGATACTTGATAGCATCATCATCATCATCATCATCATCATCATCCTGTGTCCTTAAAGAATTGTTGTTGATATGTTCAAGTTGGTCGTCTAATATTTTCACGTCTGTGTGAAAGGGGCCCATTAGAGAACGTCTCTTATGATTTCCTTCTTAATTCTCCAGCAGTGTCCCGCATGTCTTGTCGGTCTTATTTGGGTGGTTTTAGGGATGTGAAGTACGTGGCCGTACAACTGCTGCTTTGTGGGATGTTGCTTCCAGGATTTGTTAAATAGATCTTGTGGCATTCTTGTGCAGTTCCTGTCTCGCTTTTTCTCCGTACGCTTAGTCAGCGTCCAAGTGGTGCATCCATATAGCAGTATGGAAACGACCGCTCTTTGGAAGAAATTGCGTTTTATTTTATCGGATAGGCTTGATTTCCATATCATCGACAACTATATTTTTGATATATCGGAGATAATTACAATCAAAACACTTCACTCCCTTCTTCCATAAGCATTCGTTATCATTACGAACCATTTTATCTATCTATTTATCTATCTATATATTTGGTTAAACCATGTATATCTTCTATTTTAGTAAAGTATTTATTTACAATTAATTTATTACCGTCAGAATTAAGCTTCCAATTATTTTGAATTATATCTTATCATTTATCACATCGTTGGTTGATTCCACTCATGTAAAAATCAGTGGGGTTCCAGCTCAGTAGGTTTTCCACAAACGTTCCCCCCCACCTGATCTCCTTATAAAGGAAATAAATCAAAATCACTTGTTGCAAGGTTTTGTGAATATGAAGGTGGAGGTATTACAAACCAAACTAATCTTTTTCTTGCGTGATTTCTGATGAATGTAGATTTTGGTAATCAGAGAGAAGCGCTTCGTTTCACTTATTGACAATTGTAGAGTTTTTTCTTAGATTTTTTTTAATGATCATATCACAGCTGTTGAGTGTACAAGTCTGCATTAAGTATCTGATTGCAGTATGGTTTGGTTTGGTTTCTTTGTTTAATGGCATATCAACTCTTGTAGGTTATTTAACACCAAAGCTACTCTCCTAGAAGAACAGTAGTGGTGCTATTTAACCCATAGCTGGGAGGATAAGGGGGTTCATACCTTTCCCAAAGGTATTTGCCCGAAAGTGAACGTAATAACGCGACTGGAATACGAACTCGCTTACTACGATTCCGCAGTCCATCGCTTTAACCGTTACACCACGAGGACCCCCACCTTCTGATTGCAGTTTAAAGACACAAAATGAATAATACTACATTGGTCCCACCATCCACACGTAATAAGTTTTCTTCCATGAAGTTCCGTCTTTAAGATTGGCTAAAGATTCATCCTCGTTAATTCACTGTTTTCTTCTAAATATCGTCATAAAATAGACGTTTTTGTCTGATAACATGATATAATTAAAATGGTCATTTGACAGCTTTTAAAAAATCTTATCAGGATTGATACGCAATCGTGTTCATTCCTCTATCTTAGAGTATGAGGACACCAAATACCAAGTTTGCTTACTTATTTACCTAATGCTAATTAATATAAGTTATGTTAACGACCCTTGTCGAGTTTGACCCGAAGGCTTCCTTTTCAATACGTACTACACAAATGTGAAAGGGAAGGCGCTACTCCTTTACGTGGATTGCTTCACTTTATCCTTGATCCTTACCTTATAATGCTGAGTGCTAAACAAGGCAGCATCAAGTACCAATTTTTGAGTCTTTGGTATGACTTGACCTGGGATTGAACTCAGGCCTCCTGGACCAGAGGCAAACACTGTACTGGTTAATTAATATAAGCTTTCAAATATTTAGGTACTCAGTGAGCTGGGTCTGAAGAATCCATCGATTGCATCTTTGCAGAGGTGTAAACCACTCCACAACGAGTGTCTTGGATATGACTCTAAACAAACTGACAGTGAAGCTCCAGTAAAGCTGGAACTTTGAAGAATGAGAAGTATCCCTTTATTACTGTTGGGTATCACCTACCTTTTCAGCATAATGAGCTGTTCCATCTGCCGTATATGGTAGTAGCGGAGATCAGTCTGGGAATAAACCTACGAGTCAGACCAGAAGAGCCGTTCCTATTGTTGAAGTATATCATTACTCTATCACTAATCCTATGTTCTTATTACTAACAGTCTCTCTCTTGTAAATACTCTTTCCTGTAAATATAACTATTTTCTTCACATATCGTAGTTTGTCTTATTATTACTACTACTTGTGTTCACTAACCAGAACACAATAATTACCACCCCAGCCAGATCCACTCTGAAGCTGAATAGCAGCACCTTCTTTGGTCCGATTAATGGGTCAAATCGAATAATTTGACATTTAAACGGAGTTCTAAATCGTCTTATGCTAAACTCAATTGTTTGAAATAGATCTGTTTGATAATTCAATAATACATAAACACATGATTAATTTTTAATCAAATTGCTAGTGATACATAACAATACTTGGAACTTCTTAACTGCAAACGAATGAATAATATTAAGTACAATTATTAATGCTGAACAGCAATGCTTAAGAATCTTTAACCGTATCGAAATTGAAATAGTTTTATTAAAAAACAATACGTGGATATATTTCACCATGTGCAAATGAATAGAATACTGTTGAATTGAATATTTAGTGATAAATAGCTATACTTGCAACCACTTCACTGTCTGTAAAGAAATGATTAATATTGAATAGAATCATTAATGTTCGATATAAATAGCTGAAACCATTTAACTATGTGGAAACAATAGCAATACTTGTGTGTAAAGAAATTACTTCTAGCTCATTTGAAAATGAAATTACCGTTATGACTGATGTTAAAATGTTAATGTTACCTAAAAATACTAGAAACATTTTAAATGTATGCAAACATATGATGAATAGTAAATATAATTATTAATTTAGATAATAATACTTGAAACCATTTAACTGTGTAAAAAAAGATGGAGCTCAGGTTCGTTTTCAGATGTTATCAATAAAATAAAATGATCTGGTTGGGTTAGGTTTTATGGCATATCAAACGTTGTGAGTTATTTAATGCTGAATCTGTTTAATAACAATAAAATCTATTTATAGATCATTGGTCTAATGGTTAGAGTGATCGCCAATGGCCCGGGAGACCTGGGTTCAGTCCTAGGTCGAGTCATACCAAAGACTCAAAAATTGGTACTTGATTCTACGTTGCTTAACATTCAGCAGTATAAGGTAAGGATCAAGGGTAAAGTGGAGCAATCCAGGGAAAGGAGTAGCGCCCTCCCCTACACCAAGGTGTAGTAGCTATCGAAAAGGGAGCCTTCGGGTCACCCTCGACTACGGTTGCTAACTTTACTTCACTTTACAGATCATATATATATTCAATATGTACAAAATGATTTTGCATTAAATAACCTACAATGGTTGATATGCAACGAAACCTGACCAAACAAAATCATAGATACTTAGTTTGTAAGTTTAAAGAGGATTTGACATTAAATAACTTACAATGGTTGATATACGAAGTGCCTTCAATAAGTTTTCAGACCTTTTTGTACAGGCATTTAAAATCGGCGTATACTCTTGAAAATTCACTATGTTATTGATAAACATCTTATGAGATGACTGACTAATTTTTATGATTTCAGGTTCAAATAAACAGCTACACCAGGAATTGGAATACACCCTACTTAAGCCTGATTGTCACAGCTGGTGAATTTCAAAAATGCAATCTGCACGTGCGGACACTTTAGAAGAACGATATGCAATAAAATTCTGTTTTAAACTTGGAAAAAATGCCAGAGAAACGTATGAAATTCTTCAGACTGCTTTTTGAACATCTTGCATGAATCGATCATCAGTTTTTGAGTGGCATAAGAGATTCAAGGAAGGCAGGAGTCTCTGAGGGATCATAAGAGGTGTTGGGGGAGTGAGAAAGTCAGAACACCAGATTTGATTGGCTAAATAAAGAATTTCATGGATAAGGACCGTCGTGTGTCTCTATAGACAATAAGTGTGGGAACTGTACACATAATTATTAGCGAGAAACTGAAGATGCGGAAGATTTGCGCGACGTTTGTCCCAAGGGTGCTCAGAGAAGATCAAAAAGAAAGATGTTGTCATGACAGCAGGGATATGGTCGTGCTGATCAATTCAGATCCTGCAGTTCTTGATGCTCTGGTGACCTGCAATGAACCTGGATCTACTGCTATGACCCAGAGACCAAGGGACAGAGTTCACAGTGGAAGCATGATGGCTCTCCCAGACCCAAGAAGGCCAGACAGATTAAATCCACCCCCAAACTTTTGATGATCTTTTCTTTTTTGACAGCACTGGCATGATCTACATACACTGGGTTCCCACTGGACAGACAGTCAGCAAAGAATACTATGTTGAGTTTTTAAGAGAATTCTGGAAGAGATTCCGTCGGAATAGGCCAACACTCTTCAAATCGGGTCAGTGGCATTTCCACCAAGACAATGCACCTGTCAACAACTCCATTCTTGTCACAGACTATTTGACAAAGATGGGCATCAAGACAGTTCCTCGCCCTCCCTATAGTCCAGACCTTGCTCCCCGTGACTTTTGGTTATTCCCTAAGCTCAAGGAAAAACTTAGAGGCTGTCGTTATGAGACAATTGAGGAGATAAAAGAGACTGTGTCGAAAGTCATTGACACGCTCACACAAGAGGACTTCCATGGGGCCTTCCAGAAGTAGTCGGAACGGTACAACAAGTGCATTGCTGCCGGAGGAGATTACTTCGAAGGGGACTAGAGTTTCATGTGTGAACTCTCAATAAAAGTGCCCATACGAAAAAAGTCTGGAAACTTATTTAATGAACCTTGTACCATAAAAGCCAAACAAACCAAGCCACATATATTTAATATATATATATATATACATAATAACGAAGATTCAGCATTAAATAACCCACAACGCTTGATATGTCACAAAACCTAACCAAACCAGATCATATATATTTAATATAATTTATAAATGGGATTCGACATTAAATAACCCACAATAGTTGATATACCATAAAATCCAACGGAACCAAATCATATACAGTAGCTTCACCCACAAATTCTCCGTGTTAGTGGGATTTCTTTCCATAACTTTCACTCTTAAGGTCTTCCAAAGATTTTCTATTGGATTTAAGTCAGGACTTTGCGGTGGCCAATCCATAATTTCGAAATCTTGCTCGCTAAGGTAACTCATAACCACCTTTGCCTTGCGACATGGGGCATTATCTTGCATAAAGATAGCCCTATCGAAACATGAATTCTGTATGATTGGCACAACATGATCTTGAACAATGTTATTATAGATCTGCGTGTTTACACAGGTTTGTTACCGGACAAGAGGCGTTGTACCTTGGCTAGAAAACATTCCAAATACCATGACACTTCCGCTCCCAAACTTGACTGTTTTCTTAGTACACTTTGAACTTAATCTTTCACCAATACGTCTCTTTACATTGTTTTTTTCCATCATTTCCAAATAAATTAAACTTGCTTTCATCACTGAAAAATACTTTTTCCCAATTTTCATATGTCCAAATTACATACCTGTTTGCAAACTCTAATCTCTTCTTCTTTTTCTTCGAACTAACAAGTGGTTTCTTCCTTGGGGTTCGATTAAACAGCCCTATTTCTTGCAGTAGTCTAGAAACAGTCTGTCTTGGCACATTAACACATGAGATACTATTCATAACCCTTTTAATTTCTGTGCAAGACTTAAAACGGTCATTTAATGACATACGCTGCATTATTCGATCTTCTCCTGCCGAAGTTTTGCGGGGTCTGCCGGTTTTAAAAGCACTAACTATTTTGCCAGTATCATTGTAGGATTTAACAACCCTGCCTACAACACTCTTGGAACGTTTCACGTTCTCTGAAATCTCTCTAATGGTGTGCTTTTCCTTGTGTAGCTTCACAATAGCTTGTCTCACAGAGTAATCAAATTTTTGGCGTTTCACCATGGTGCCGGCTGATGCAACGTTTACAAATGACTAAGTAAGACTTATTCTTTAGAGGAAATCAAAAAATTGAATATAGCATGCTGTTTACATTGTTTTTCTCAATTTTATTCATTACTTTTGGACGTTTTAAATTTGAAAATAAATAAATAATAGTTATAATTCTTTTTCTATCCCTTGCAAATGATTTAAATTTTAGTATGTTATTATGGATGATAACGACTACCAGTCGTCAAAACTTTAGCTTTTCACAGTTGTTATTTCTAACAAATATTAGGTTTTAAAATTTTGTCCCTAAGTTTTGGACGCTACTGTATATCTAATAAATATTTATGAAGCGGATTTGGTATTAGACAACCTACAAGTGTTCATATGCCATAAAACCAAACCAAGCCATAAAAGATCGTGATCAAAGTGGACCTTGGATTTTAGGTAATGAAGAGGTACTCCTCACTCCTTAGATGTCAATAACTGGAGCCTCACTAACAGATTCAGATTAATGTCGTTCTCATCATACTCATGAGTTGTAGTCTTGTCCGTTTTGCACATGAAACAGAGTCATAAAAAAGCGTGTTGAAATAGAAGTTGATGTAGTATGAAATTATTTTGTTTGTTTCGTTTCGTTTATTTTGTTTAATGGCATATCAACCTTCGTAGGTTACTTAGTGTCAAATTCATCCTTCGAGAAGAGCAGCAGTGATGCTATTTAACCCATAGCTGGGAGGATAAGAAGGTTCATACCTTTCGCAAGAGTATTTGTCCGAAAATGAGAGTGTTATACAATTACGGAATGAATTTTTACATTAATCATTTTTCCTTAATTATATTTTATCATTCGGTTTGGTCGGGCTTTGAACTATTCGGCTCTTAATACAGGTGCACACACATTGAGTACTGTTCACGCTCGCGCGCAGAGGATATGACAATCACAAATGTCATAATAAAAATTCCAGATCGGAAATGTGACTAGGGTATGAATGACGTCATGCCCAGAAGCGATGGGCTGAGAATTTTGTGATTCTGAAAAAGACGTTAGTTGAGATTCGGCTCTTGGCCGGGCCAGTCCAGCTGGGGGTTGACTGAGGATGGGGTAGGAGACAGTTGGTTTGTCTGCCTCAATGGCAGACAGTTGAAGTTGAAGTTTGACCATGGAGTTCTGCGGATCTCTACCGACAGTGATCTTGGGGGGCTATGGGATACGCAGCGTGTTTGTTGGGTCAGATAGTACAGTCAGCATAGCAAAAATTGTGTCTCTCTCTCCTCGTGTCGAAAAACTCAAGTCAAGAAGTTAATATACGTTTCGTACCAGAACAACGGAGAGTTGCCAGTGTTTCTTAATTCCCTGCATCTCTATTGTGACTACATAACAAGCGTAATAGCGCAACTGGAGTTCGAACTCGCTTACAACGATTCTGTAGTCCATCGATTTAACCATTACATCACGAGGACACCCCTCCGATTAATTTGTAAGATTTTATTGTTTCTTTAGCTCTAAGTTAAGTAATAAAGAAAATTATTAACCCCCCATATCCCACTAAATTCCATCTATAGTTTATATAGTGCTACTGCCATTGTACCATAGTCATGATATAGCTTCGGGTGCATGACGTCATTCACATCCACTGGTCAACCTTTCTCTGGGATTTTTATTTTGACATCTGTGAACGACACATCCTCCCCGCACGCGCGTCAACACTTGTACTCAAGTTTGCACCTAACTAACCCATGTCCTGAGCCGAAAGGTTCTCAGCCTAACTAAACCCAAAGGCAAGATATATAAAACGAAATCCCTCGGCCATTATATTACACCATTTTTCTACAAAAATGGCTTTGCCATTAAATAACGCGTGAAATTTGATACACAATTTATCAAAGAAACCAAACCTAATAATCTAAAATATCATATATAAATCTCTTACAACAAAGAAATTGTTTGCATTCTTCGTTTATTGACATATCAAACTTCCTAGGTTATTTAATACTAAAACCACGCATGGTTTTATTTCTTTTCTTTGTTTTTTTTTTCTTGTGGTATATTCACCTTTGTAGGTTATTTAGTGCCAAAAAATCCTTGTAAACGAACAGCAATGAACTGGGGGGGATAAGAAGGTTCATAATGTTCCAAAAGGTATTAGTCCAAAAGAGAAAGTGATAGGGCGACTGGAATTCGAACTCGTTGCATAGTTCTAACTCCACTTCGAGAAATTAAGTGTGGCTGGATAAAGGGAGAGGCAGGTTCACAGGGAAAAGAACAAAAAACACAACAACAACTTTGTGATTAAAACGCCAAGGTAGGATGGAGAGCGTGTAACACTTCGTGGATAATTAGTTCTAGTTTGAGTTTCAGCTGGCAAAAGATAATCTTAATTAACTGGGTCCGGCTGGTAATGTCACTGTTCGCTGTTTCTTTGTTCCGGCCAAATCAACTTTCCTCGAACCCAAACTAAGTGTAAGTGCTAGGACCCAAAACGCACCTGTATATATATAGAATGTTTTATCATTATTTCCGGCCATGGGACACCCACGAATAAACCCATAACTTTTGGGGGGGCGATTTCTATCTTAAAAAAACTGGACATAAAAATATTTCCTAGACTGGCCGTCTCCGATACAGTGACATTAAATTCGGACCCTTTTAAGTTTTTGACCAGTACCCGACAAGTACTTAACACTTACCTACGTCCGTGGCCATATGTATAAACATTTTCTTACCTAGATTTTCTAAATCTAGTTAATGGGTTTTCCTAACATTTGAAATTTGATAACCAGGCCGAATCTAACTCATCTTATCTCATATATATGTGTGTATACGTGTGTGTATGTAGGTGAGTGTGTGTGTGTGTGTGCACACATGTGCGTGGGTGTATATATATATATACACACACACGCACACATGTATGGGTGCATACACACACACGTGTGTATACATTTATGTGCATATATCCAACTCATAGTGTCACATCGTTTATAACGATGTCGCAGTATCCTATTTACCCAACCCCTCCGCTCAGGCAGGATATGACACAAGGTCAATGTTTTAAGCGGAGTTTAACAGGTTTGAATTCAGAGTTTTCCTTCTCTTAGACTAGTTGCCTAACCAAGGCTGAAGAACCTAGTCTGTCCTACTATTTACCCATAGCTGGAGGGAGAATAATTGGATTCATACCTTTCCCAATGTCGCAGTATGGACTCCACTTACTTAATCTGGTATTCTCGGGTCTGATTAGGCGACAAGGAAAAGAATTTCCATCGAAATTAATCAATTACCTTTACTTTCTTTAGAATATTTGTTTATTTTAACTAGCTTTTATCTTTTTGCATATAAACTTTTTTGTGATAAATGATTATCATATTAAATAAAGACAAATTAAACACGAATTGACGTACAAAAACAATTTTTTCACATACAAAATATTGCATCTTTATTAAACTATTCCAGGAGAAAGTATATATCCGAAATCTACATAATCGAAACAATATTCTTAATGTCCTTGATAAGTAATCCAAATTCTTGGTCTAATTTCTAAGTCAATGGTTTATTTGTGGGGTCTGAATTGGAAGGGAATGTCATTTTGTATTTATTTAATTTCTCGATATAACAGAAATACATTTCTAATGAAAAATTTACCGTATTTACCATCCCCTTCACTCCGGCAGGATATGACACAAGGTTAATTTTAATGGAGGTTTGAATTCAGAGTTTTCCTTCTCCTTGACTAGTTGCCGCACAAAGGCTGAAGAACCTAGTCTCCCTTACTATTTACTTATAGCTGTAGGGAGAATAATTGGATTCATACTTTCTTAAGGGTATTAGTGCTATGTGAAAGGCAATCAGTCTCGACTAGGTTTTGAACTCGTGTAGCCGTGTCCATTTCCTACGACGATAACCACGGGCACCTCCAAAAATATTTACTGAATACAATTCTCTATCGTTCTTTTTTTCTTCTGTTTTGTCAATTAAATCTAATTAAAAATACTATAAAAAAGAAAAAAAATTATCAAAATAATTTTAAAAAATCAATTGAAAAAGAAGGTCAACCTTAGATTTAAAATTGCTAAGTAGGAAAATAATGAATTCGTTTGTAATTGAAAATAAAAAGAAATAGTAGAACTGACTGAAATTTGAGATGAGTTAGAATCTTCCGTCCAAATATCGATATAGATTAATCGCAGAAGAAAACACTTCAAAATACATTTCTTGAAATGAATAACCTAGTTAATATGATAGAATCTTCTAGACTAGAGGTGGCGTTATTATATATATATATAGGACTTTACTTCAAAGAAGGTTTTCCACAATTTTTATATACGGACCGATCACCACCTATAGCATCCACATTTATTAAAGATTTAATTCTTATGGATAAAAGCTGTGAATTCGACGAGATTGAAGTGTTATATCGATCCTAACAATTTGCAACGATACAATGGCCGATGTGGAAAACGTCGAAATGGACGAAGGTAACGGTTCAAACGATTTTAAAGAACATTGTCTCTCTCTCTCTCTCACTCTATCTATCTATCTGTCTGCTTCCCTTTTTCTCCTCTTTGTAAAGCTTAAATTCAATTATGATACAATTCCAAATGGCGACTTGAAAAAAATACCTTTTCTACAGACGTCGCTGGAGGAGCGCAGGTTCCATGAAGAGATTATTGGAGTAAAAAAAAAAAATTCTAAAAGAATTCATAAAAAAAGTTACAGATTTAAAAAAAAAAATAATTAAAAAAGATGAATAAAAAAAAAAGGAGAACGTGAACGAAAAAATAACACATATTTATCGACATTGACAGGATTCCAAATTAGCAGCAAAAATGTTGTATATATATATATATATATATATATATATATATATGTACGTATGTATGTATGCAGGTATGTATGTTCGTACAAGATGTAGCGTTTGTGTGTGGGCGTATTCATTTATTGTGAGATATAGACATATATTTATATTTGAACAAATACTTCGGGATATACTCGCTGTATTTCATGTAGTTGCACACATACATAAAGAAACACACACACAAGAACACACTAACATGTACACATACACAAAAACAAACAGATAGATAGATAGATAGATAGATAAGAATAAACAGACAAAGATAGATAAGAAGGAACTGCCCGATGTAAAGTGATAGATAGATTTAAAAGAATACACCAAGATAAATAGACAGATAAGAAGGAACAGCCATAGATAGATAGATAGATAGATAAAAAATATAAATGTTTGTTGGCATCAAAAAGAGAGCACGACATTATTACAGCATAGCAGGTGAAAACTTTCAGAAATGCTAGAACTATGCACATTATAAGTCCATGACATTAAGTTTCCTGCATTTTAAACTATCCTGAAATGTAAAAAAATGACTAACATAGCCTCACTATAGCTTGAGGTAAAGTCACGAAATAAGATTTTATTACATTTTCGCGAAATGTAGTCACGGGATAAGATTATACACATGACATTCAAACAATATATATATATATATATTGGAGTTAGGCTTCCTGATGATCCGATAAGGTGAAACTTTAGTAGAAGATTTCCGACTCGCGATTTAAATTAATCTTATAATTGGCTCCACTTGTGTTGAGCGCTTTTGTAATTGTAACATTGCATGATTCGCGGAAGGTTTTTAGTTTTCTTTTGACCAACTGACTGCGTATCCCTTGATTGTTTTCAAGGGGTCGGACGAGGTTGGCTTTTTCTTTCTTTTTGACCTATAATTTTTTCTTTTTCCCCCGGGCAGTGATTCGAGATACTTTTATCTCTTGTTCCTGGCGGGTTTTTTTCTGGTACCGTGAGTGCTGGTAGATATTAGATTAGTAAAATATATATATATGGAAATAAATAGGACCACGGAGAGATTTTAAAGAATCATTTATTTATTTCGTTCTTACATTGGTATGTTTCTAGCTTGTTCCTTTCGTCAGAGAACATATGTGGCTCAAGGCCATGTGAATGGCGTACTCACTTGTGTTTATTTGTATGTTTTTCAGGTTTTTCTTGGGTTTTTATAGAGGTCACTCCAACCTTTCCTTTCTAAGACTGTGTCTCTTTTTTCCGTTTTAATCCCAAGTGGGTCTTTAATATTTGATATGTCATAATGTTTATTTTGCTTAACTCTGGGTAGTTGTGTGCGTGTGTGTCTCAGTGTGAGTGTCTCAAAGTAGTTTCAAATTTCACTGTCCGTTACTTTTTCTTCTGTGTGTGTGTACGTGTGTACGTGTGTGTGTGTGTGTAGTTCGGGCTTGATTGTTACTATGTGTGCGTGTATATAGTCTAAGTCTTGAACTATTTTTTAGGTAGTGTGGTTTATATATATATATATATATATATATATATATATACACGTGTGTATGTGTGTGTGTGTATGTGTGTGTGTTAGTTTTCATTTTTGTGTGTACATAATTCATGTTTCATTATCTATGACGTTTTTTCATTTATTTGAAGTAATGTGTAATCGTTAGTTTGATAAATGAGAATAACTTTAAATTTACCCAGACTACATTCGTATAGTTGTTTAGATACATTTAATTTTCTATTTTGTGGGATTTTAATTTACTCTTGTGCAGCGTCATCCTATTATTGAGGGCTTGGGTTGATTATATTTCTTAACATTTGTTACATTCGATTATGTAAACAACGTTTTTTGAGTTGTAGCTTAAGTCTTTATTAATTCTGAATTTTGTGTCCCGGCTTTTAAAGGTATTGGATTTTCCTTTTATGGTTATATCATATAATCCACATCTTTAATTCTTGCATTTGATAATTCCTAGTGTTATTTTTTTCCCCGAATGTAAAAGAAGTCATAATTCTTTGAAGATATCTGCGATGTCTCTGGCTTTGAATGACTTTTGTTGTCTAGTATTTCTTTTATTTTGTCATTGTTTTTAAGTTCTTTTGGGTTTTTATTATTTCTGTGGATTATTCTGGGTTGTTTTTGTTGTAGGTTGTCGACGTATACAAGGAGTTTTTCGTTGTTATGTTTCTTTTGGGCTTCGTAGTTCTTTTTTTGTGGTACATTGTCGGTTAATTCAAATTCCTTATTTATAAGTGTTATTGGGTATCCCTTTTGGTGTAGAGATGTGTGTTGTTCTTAATGTAATATAATAGCCGAGCTATTTCGGTTCATCCCTTTTGGTTTAGTTAGGCTGAGAACCTTTCGACTCAGCTCATGGGTTAGTTAGGTGCAAACCTGATGCAGTTATTAACGCGTGTGCGCGGGCGGATGTGTCACTCAGAGATGTCACAATAGCCCAAGACGAAACGGGATGACAGCGTGCGAATGATGTAACGCACCCGAAGTTCGCGGAGGATTTTGTGGATTTGAAGAAAGTTAAGAGTGTTGAAATTAGACGCCGAACGAGGAGGTTCGACTTTTGGGGCTCGCTGAGGCGAGACGAATTTACGCGCCATGGGCGCCGCACAAGATAGGGGCCAGATGAAGAAGCCAGCATGAACAGATTGTTTCTCTCTCCTTATGTCGAAGCCTTTAACTCAAAAGTAATAAAAAGGTTTCGTACCTGAACAAAGAATTCGTTACGTGTTTTCGAATTTTGAGATTCCTGTGTTCTACGTTATATATAAATGTTACCAACATTAGATGTCCATTTCCCACATGGCCATATTCGTGTATATGGCTATGTAACATTAATGCGAGTTTTTCTTAGATTTTTTTTATAATTATGGTGTATATTCTACGTGCTGGAGTGTAAAGGATGGATTTTTTTTACTGTTTTTGCAGTGGTGGCTATTGAAGTGGAGGTATTGTTGAATGTGCGTGGCTTAGTGGCAGATATTTGCGATGGTTTGGCTATTTTTGTTTTTTTAATGAGGATATCTAAAAATGGTAGTTCTTTTAAGCTGTGTTCCCTAGGGAATTTTTTTTAGGTGTTTAGGTTTTTGAGTAGGTTGTGTAATTGATTAATGTCTCCATATGGGTATTTCAGTATATAAAATAACCATCCTAATACATTTTTCATGACTTGATAAAGTCTCCTTCTAGGTTGTTGCCGCATATATATATATATGTATACTCCCCTGTCCCCGTGGTATGGAGTTCTCTGGCGAATGAAGTAATCGTGTTGCCATTGGCGTTTATTGCAAATCTTTTCATACATATGAATTGAGGTCTCGGCAGCCATTGAACGGATGTATTTAAACAATAGTAATTGTGCTTCATAACCGTTTAAAATTTACTTCCCAGCTAATGGCTCCTCGTGGCTGAAGGGTTAGAGTCTTGGCTTAGCTTGGCGTTTGAGTCAACCAGGTTTCGATCCCGGCTACGAGAAGCTAATATGTGTAGCCACACTGATGAGTTCTTTTGAGCATATAGAAAATAGTCTTGGAGGCAGCACCCCACAAAGCAGCAACTGTACGACCACTTACCCCCCCATCACGATTAGGACACTGATGAAGAAGTAGAGACAAACTCATTAGTGACATACTCCTGTAGACCCCATCACCTAGACGAGCAATGGCAGGACGACCAGCGAGAACCTACATACAGCACCTCTGGGCAGATACGGGTAGTAACCTGAAGACCTGCCGGAAGGAATGGACGATAGAGAAGGGTGGCGGGAAAGGGTCAGAGATATTCGTGCTGATGGCGTGACATGATAAATAAAACTACACCAAAGATAACCTACAAATAGTTGGTCTGACGAACACATCGACGAGAAAAGGAACGATACCAAGTACAGTTAGTTTATATCGCTAGTTTGGTTTGGTTTTGTGGCATATAAACTTTCGTTGGTTATTTAATCCTAAATCCATTTTAATACATATAAACCGTTCAATTTCAAACAATTCAGTTTAGCATAAGCACAGTTTTTTTTTGTTTACGCACAGCTAAATGTAAAAATAGTTCTATTTCTAACAATTCAGTTTAGCATAAAAACAAAGTTTAGTTATAATTGACACATAGAGAGGACTATATCAGGTGCTGCTGCACCGGGACAGAGTACACTTGGGAGCGATGGCTATAAAGGAGTACCCTACATTTCCCAAAGCTCCAGCATTACAGGAGCGACCCAATCAAGTTGTATATTGTATTTTCCAGGGTACACGTTGGGAGTGTCTTACACCTCTGTAGAGAAGTAGTCGTTGTATTCTATAACCTTAGCAAACTGTACCAGGTTTAATTTCTCTGCTATCCTTATATATATATATATATATATATATATATATATATATATATATATATATATGAGGGGTATGCGATAAGTTTATAGACTTTTTTCGTATGGGCATTTAAAATTGTCGTAGACTCTTGAAAATTCAGTATGTTTTTTCAATACATCTTATAAGATGACTAACCAATTTTTATGATTTCAGGTTCAAAGGAACAGATACAACAGGAATTAGAATACACCCTACTAAAACCTGATTGTCACACCTGGTTAACTTCAAAAATGCAATCTGACACTTTAGAAGAACGATATGTAATAAAATTAAATTTTAAACTTGGAAAACATACCACAGGAACATTTGGAAGGCTTCAGGCTGCTTTTCGACCATCTTGTATGAATCGAACATCAGTTTTTGAGTGGCATAAGAGATTCAAGGAAGGCAGGGAGTCTGTGAGTGATGATAAGAGGTGTGGGAGGAGTAAGGAAGTCAATACACCAGAGTTGATTGGCCAAAGGCTTAGGGTTAGGGTTACTATGTTGAGGTTTTAAGGGAGTTCTGGAAAAGATTCCGTTGGAAGAGACCGTTGGAAGAGACAATGCACCAATCCATAACGTCATTCTTGTCACAGATTATTTGACGAAGATGGGTATCAAGACAGTTCCTCACCCTGCCTATAGACCAGACCTTGCTCCTTGTGACTTTTGCTTATTCCCTAACCTCAGAGGCTGTAGTTATGAGACAATAGAGGAGATGAAAGAGACTGTCCAGAAGGTCATTGATACGATCACACAAGAGGACTTGCATGAGGCCTTCCAGAAGTTGTTTGAACGGTTCAACAAGTGCAATGCTGCCGGAGGGGATTACGTTGAAGGGGACTAGAGTTTCTAGCGTTTACTATCAATAAAAGTGCCCATACGAAAAAAGTCAGGAAAATTATCGTATGCACCTCGAATATATATACCTTTATGAAAAAAACAAAAACCGGTCACATTAGGATTATAAATTCATAATCCTAATGTGACCATTTTTTTTTCTTAAAGGAATTATTGCTCTGTTATGTCAGTTACATTGATGAAAATTTAAATGTTCATAGTTGAATGATATATATATATATACATATATATATATATATATATATATATATCATTCTAAAATAGGAAAAGAATTCATGATACTTGGAGAGCTTACATGAGGACCGATCACACCATTTTGGATTTTGATTCTTTCTTATCATCATTTTATCGTCTTTTATCCTTATTATTAGCACATAAATTCAGTTTTGTGTGCATTGACATGGAGTCCAATGACTGCAGCAGCTCGTTCCAAACAATGCAGTAGTGTTTCGGCTTGGTTGGGTGTATTGGCCAGTAGCGCTATGTCGTCGGTGTAGTTGGCGTCGATAATTGTTTTTGCGGGGTACTTTCTGCTCCTTTTCTTTGTCAGCATGAAGCCGTTTTCCCTAATGTTATCGATCGATGCCCTAAGTACGTAGTCTAGACAGGTGATAAAGAGGTATGAGGCTAGCGTTTCCCCTTGTGCTTTAATCAGAAAGGCGACATCTCCACGCTAGATGGAACCTCCCTGAAGCTGGTTGACAAATTCACCTACCTAGGAAGCAGCGTCTCATCAACCGAAAAAGACATCGACACACGGCTAACGAAGGCATGGACAGCTATCGATAGCCTTTCGATCATATGGAAATCAAACCTGACCGATAAAATGAAACGCAGTTTCTTCCAGGCTGCGGTCGTGTCGATACTGCTATATGGATGCACTACTTGGACGCTGACTAAACGGTTGGAGAAGAAGCTCGACGGCAATTATACAAGAATGTTGCGAGCAATATTGTACAAGTCTTGGCAGCAACACTCCACAAGGCGCCAACTATACGGTCACCTACCACCTTTCACGAAAACTATCCAAACTAGACGAACTAGACATGCAGGTGACTGCTGGATAAACAAGGACGAGATCGTAAGTGATGTACTCCTGTGGACCCCCGTATATGGCCAATCAAAAGCAAGAAGACCAGTTCGAACATTCATAGAGCAGCTATGTGATGATGCGTATGTAACCCTGAAGACCTGCCGGAGGCGATGAATGATAGGGAGACATGGAGAGAGAGGGTCAGGGATATCCGTGCTGGCCGCACGACATGATGATGATGATGATGATCATTATTATTAACTTATCTTTTGTTTGAACATTTTGCAATTTTTCTTGCGTAGAGCACCGTAAAAATGTTGCTTTCTTAACGTTAACTTTATTTATATACATGTATATACGTGTGTACTTGCATAAGTGTGGTTAATGGAAATACGCATATAATCACATATGTGGACAGTGGGTTCTCTTAAATAGACAGATACGGGTGGCCTCCAAGAGAATTTTTTTATATGAATATCTCTTAAAAACAATTTTAAGATGCTGGTATTCTCGATATAGAGTTTTGAAGAAAATCAGTTAAAGAATATTTCTCAAGCGTATTGCCATTTTATCTTCGTATATTGTATAATGAATATGGCTAAATCAAGACTCCGCGATATACAAACTCGTAAAAGCAAGCGGTATAAGCTCAATAGTTCTACAACATTTAAGAAATTTTACTACAGATTTTTCATTTATGCAATAATAACCAATATATAAATGCTAAGCAAACTTAACCCTCGTGGACCTTTATTCCCCCTGCAAAATTATATGCCCGCCCACCTGATTATTATACGGAGCACTTTGATGAGCTATAAGTTCGACAGATGCAATAAAAATGCCAGGGTTTTATCGTTTACAATTTTGTACCATAATATTTCGCTCAGATACATTGTTTACCACAATAATTTGCAACTGTTTATAACCTTTATAGAATTTACGCTCCTATATTTTTGACCAGCCACGTGTAGCAAAAATTTCTAGAAAAATAGGATCCATAATTTCCTTGTTCCTGAAACAAAAGATGATGAACGACGTCGGTAAATTAATTTGTTTCGGTAACTTATTGGACTGAGAAATCACATGCCTTGTGTTCACAACTACGTCCACGCAGTCCGACGGAATGTGAATCCGATTTTTAGAGCGGGTCACGTGACATGGCCACCTATATATACTCTGCATTTTTGATTGCTCGCTCTCTCATTCTTCGCTCTCCCAGCTAGCGGCACATAGCTCAAGACGCGTAACATAGATGCGTATATAGTTTGCGACTTTTTTCATATATTGGTCTACTTTCCGGCTGGACGCGTTCAGACATTTCACAACATCCCGATAGACACAAATGACCAACCTGGGAGAAAACACGGCCATCAAAAATACATTGCCATTCTCATGTGTATCTCTACTTCGCGTGGAATACTAAGTCACACACACCTATAGTCGTACATGATATTTTCAATATATTAGACCCTCGCTTACACCTACATAAGAGCATATAAACATATGAAAGTGTAGTATATTGTACCGCTTGACAAACAACAAGGGACTCGTAGATATATAAAAACATAATACATATTTTTATTCTTCGACGGCGACGATTGTGTGTAGAAGGGAGTCAGAGAGAGTTCGCACATATCTTTCTTCTCTAGCGGGGACCCTTTTTTGTGAAATATTACGAATGACGATTGTGTGTAGAAAGGAGTCAGAGAGAGTTCGCACATATCTTTCTTCTCTGGCGGGGACCCTTTTTTGTGAAATATTGCGAATTTCGGAGAACACACACGTGGAAGCAGGCAGGTTTGCTTGAGCGTCCAGCAGACCTCCCACTTCGCTTAAGTGGCCAGCGGGTCTCCTCCTTCGTTTGAGCGACCAGTAGATCTCTGCCTTCAGACCAAAATTACAGACCTTATATTGTCTTTTCAAGTTCCATGCGGAAGTATGAACATCCTCTTTGCCCACGTATTTTTCTGATTATGGCTGCTTACGAAACATACATACTTCGGGTTTTTTCGCCAATTTGTTGATCTTAAATGCGAACAGAAATATCTGTCACTCTATCCTTAGACAATAAATTCTCGCCATCATATTCTATATTTCTCTTTCCTGTGAAAACCACTTTATTGATGTTATCTTGCGACCACATTAAATCTGCTAAGTTTATCCACGGCACTCCGTCGCAAGCTAAGCTTGTATCTTACATAAGGATTCAGACATTATTACCCTTTGTTTCAAGCAAGAATACTCATTCACCATAATATTCGTGTTAGCCACACACACACACACACACACACACACAAATACGAATATTTGAAAAACTATATTCGGACATTCATACGTTTTTGCTATGCATCTTTTTTTTGCTTTTTAATATATACATTTATTTTATTTATATTGCCTTGTGAATATTTTTTGTCTACGTCGATTATATTGCTTGCATTTTAACAACACACCACACACCTTTTTATTTTACAATAACCTATTTTATGAAGTGGGATTAGGCTATTTCATCTTTTCTTTGTCATAGGGTTTCATTTTCTGAGGAATATATCGTAATAACGAAACACGTTAATTTGATTTTCTGTGTGAGTATAGCGTTGACACTGAGTCAACGGCGCTTGTGGACAGTCATTTTCTCGCCAATGCGATTATCAGTCCTATTGTTTACCGCGCGGTGAGTATCCAATTATTTACTGCTATGTCAGCATTCTGGGACAGATGATCTAGTTTGGGAATCGTGATTATTGATGCAGTTATATTGCATTAATTGTGTGATTTGTAGTCGACGACTTACTGTTCCGATACTGCAACGTCGTATATGACCAGAACACCATAGACAGATGGACAAAGGGCAGAACATCATCCCTTTCCCCAAGAAGTGTGACCACGGAATAGCCAAGAACTACAGAGGTATGACCATTACTTCTATAGCAGTAAATATCGACAATGCTCAGCAACTCAACTGCATAAAAACTAAAATAGGGAAAAGTCTAAGGAAGAAGCAAAATGGCCTTCGGAAAAATCGATCCACATCACAAATTTTTGCAATCCGACGAATTTTAGGTGTTCGTGCAAAAAAAGAAGTCTCAAGGCGACTGTATTATTTATTGACTTCTCCAAGGCATTTGACTCTATATTCAGAGGTAAGATGGAGCAAATAATGTTTGCCTACGGTCTCCTCTTAGAAAACGTCACTGCCATTATGATGCTATATAAAAACACAAAAGTAGAAGTTCGCTCTCCGGATGGAGACACAGTCTACTTTGAAATTGTCACAGGTGAGCTGCAAGAGGATACATTAGCCCCATACTTGTTTATTCTCTGCCTAGACTACATGCTTTGAACGTCAATATATTTAATGAAAGAAATAGCGTTACGCTGGCAAAGGCAAGAAGCAGACGATACCCGGCACAAACTACTACGGACATGGACCACGTGGATGACGTTGCGCTTCTAGCAAATACAACCACCTCGGCCAAATCACTGTTAAAGTGTTTGGAACGAGCAGTTGCTTGCATAGGCTTCTATGTCAACGCAGAGTAAACAGAATACATACGCCTAAATGAAAGAGGTGACATCTCAACACTATATGGTGGATCTCTGAAACTAGTAGACATGTTCATCTACCTCAGAAGCAGTGTCTCATCAAACGAAAATGACAACATGCGACTAGCAAAAAGCGTTAACAGCTATCGATAGACTATTTGTCATATGGAAGTCAAACCTGTCCAATAAAATAAAACACATTTTTTTCCAAGCAGCGATTGTCTCAATATTGCTATATGGATGCACAACACGGACGCCGACTAAACATATCGAGCAAAAGCTTGTGGGGCAATTACTCAAGAATTCAGCGTGCTGTATTGAACTAGTTTTACAGGCAACATACCACGAAACAGAATCTACACGGCCATCCACCACCCATCACGAAAAACATCTAAATTAGGCGAACCAGATATGCGGGACACTGCTAGAGAAATGAAAAACGAAATCATAAGCGATATACTCATGTGGACCTCTTCTCACGGACAAGCAAAGTTTGGGTGACCAGTTAGAACCTTTATAAAACAGCTCTGTACTGATGCAGGATGTAGCAAGGAAAACCATCAGGGAATGATGGACGATAGAGACAAGTGTCAGGAGACAGTCAGGGACATCTGTACTAGTAGCATGACATGATTCTGATGATGATATATCAAATTAGTCGAACAAGCAATAACCAAATTAAAAAAAAAACCTGCCGAAAACAAAAGCAAATAAAAATTATCGATTCGTACACTAAATTTAAAACATCAAACCTAATAGATAAAAATAATACCAACTCTGCAAAGACACTCCTAAACCAAGCCAATATAGTTTATAAATTTATATGTCCATTTTGAGAGTGCCTCCCGAATTTTATTTTTTATTGGCTACATAACCACTACACTATCATGTCGCCTCACTTATTACCTTTCTGAAAATAGCACCATAAAGCAACATTTAATTATAAAACACAACAATAGCACTGACCAACTTACATTTTCCGATGTATGGAAGATTCCCACAGGTATTACAAAAATTATATATAAAAATAATAATGATAAACGGTTACAAATCCTAGAAGATATGCATAGAAAATAAAAAAAGCAGACAAAAACAAAATTGCATTTAACACCGGCACTAACATATTGAATATTTCTAATCACTAAAATTGTAAACCTTTCTAAAAGAACGTTTTGAAACAAAATGCAAAAAATGTTCCAACTGACAACTTCAATACAAAACGCTACAAATTATTAAATAGTAAAATCTCAAACTGTCAACTCAAACACACGACCCCTGATGACGACCAAAAGTATGTTCGAAAGCGCTTGGCCAGAAGATATTAAACAATACAGCCTCTTGAGATTCAGGGAGGGTCGCCCGTGTGAAGTGAGCGCTCAGCTTCTCCAGCACCGAATTCAGGCGGCCTCGACCGAGTGACCGCCGCTATCAGAGACAGTCAGCAAAATACGTTATTTGTCACGTGCCCCACCAAACAGGCGAGTATAGCAGAAAGACTTTTTTAAGGTGACTCCGGATGCAGAGCCATGGCCCAAACACGCCCAGTAGCTATCAAAAATGCCTCAAGCCCCGTTGGCATTCCCCTAAAAAGGGGCTCCTCAGGCAACAAGCGATAAAGCTTGCCCCTCCGAGGAGGGTTAGAGCCCGGAGGGACGAACCCTGGAAGGTCGAGGGCGGTCGGCCGAGAGACATAAATACTGTCCTCCCCAGCACCCACAGCAGGCAGCCTCGACCGAGTATGTGCCACCGTCAGAGACAGACAGAAAATTGTCCCCTCCTACAATTGTGCCTAATTCATTCATGAGGATTCGGACATAACCATTATTGTTCATACGTGTGGTATATATATATATATATATATATGTGTGTGTCTGTGGGGGTGTTTTGTTTTTATTTCTTCCAGAGGAAATTTCACTACTACGAAGTCTTTTATGGTCTTTCACAAAATTATTGTGCTCGATAGCTACTGAACTTTAAGAAGACCTTGAACTGGACTTATGATTACTGTGCAAACAAATGAATAATGTTAAATAAAAATATTAATGTTAAATAGCAATACTTGAAACCATTCGACTGTATACAAACAAATGAGTTTACCTTTTTTAAAATGATGTTCCCGAGATACTAATAGTTTGCACATCTTATATATATATATATATATATATATATATGGGTGTGTAAAGGACAAGCAAAGGCATGGACAGCTACCGATAGGCTATCGGTCATATGGAAGTCAGACCTGATCGATATAATGAAACGCAGGTTCTTCCAAGCAGCGGTCGTGCAAATACTGCTATATGGATGCACTACATGGACGCTAACTAAACGTATGGAGAAAAACCTTGACAGTAACTACACAAGAATGCTGCGAGTAATATTGAACAAGTCATGGAGGCAGCATCCTATAAAGCAGCAACTGTTCGGCCACTAACCCCTCATCACGAAAACTATTAAAGTTAGACAAACCAGACATGCGAGACACTGCTGGAGAAGTAGGGACGAGCTCATAATTGATGTACTCCTGTGGAACCCTTTACATGGACGAGCAAAGGCAGGACGACAAGCTCAAACCTACATACAGTAGTTCTGTTCCGATACGGGATGTAGCCCTGAAGACCAGTTGGAATCAATGGACGATAGGAAGATAGGCGAGAGAGGGTCAGTGATATCCGTGCTGATAGCGTGATTCAATGATGATGATGATGATGATATGTGTATGTGAGTGTCTGTCTGTGCGTATGTATAAGTGTGGATTCACTTTAAAATACAACTACCCCACCAACCTCTCTATTTATAGGGTATCTCAATATACATAGGAACTATGTAACTACTAATAACTGTACGAATAATAACGTTGCGTACTTTTTTTTTCTTTTTGAAAGTACTATACTATTAACTATTAATTTTCGACCGCAAAGTATTGGATGAGAGAGGAAAACATTTTCAGCGTCACTACTTATTTGTAGATAAAATTATTCAAAACTGTTTCAAAACAGATGTAGCCGATTAATATGATAATAATTGAGTACTGAGACAAGAACTAAAAAAAAAAAAAAGATTGCATGTCCTGGAAGCTGATGTAATAACAATTAAAAAAACCCATTGATTTGAGGTCTTTAGTTTAAAGGGTGCCTTTTTACAGAACATGCTCTAAGTCACCGTCATTAGGCTTGTCTTCGTAATAAACTATTTGGTTGCATCTTTTTTGATAAACCTAGTAAATAGATGTCTTCATACAAAGAAACACATCGACACAGTCTTAAACTTTTACACTCATACTGACACACAGATTCACAGACACACATACACATGTATATTGTTAAATCATTTTGGTGCATAGTTTCATATGCTTATTTTGCAAGAATTTCGAACAGATTTTTTTCTTTAATTCATTGCCCAGTCGGTTGGGGCTGTAAAATACAACGACTGCTTCTCTGCAGAGTAATAAGACTCCTCCCACCCAAAGTGTCCTGGATATGACAATAAACTAATAAATATAATGGTGAAACTTCAGTAATGCTGGAGTTTTGGGGGTGCGGGGTGTCGGTTTATTGCCATCGCTCCTATGTTCACTCTGATCCGTAGTGGAAGAACTTGATCCATAGGTCCAATAGAACTATATTGTGAGCTTTAGCAAAACTGAATTGTGTGAAATAAAAGCATTTTTACATTTAAATTTGTGTATTACCCAGTTGAATGGGGCTTTAGAATATACCGACTACTACTCTGCAGAGGAGCAAGACTCCCCTAAGGTGTGTCCTGATTATAACACAAAACAATTTGATAGTAAGATTCCAGTATTGTTGGGGCTCTTGGGAATGCGGAGTACCCTTTATTGCTATCGGTTCCAGATCTATTTTGACCCAGATTGGTTGCAACTAGTAGGGTTCTGTCTATGGGTCAAATTGAGCTAAACTGCGCACTTATGCGAAACTGAAATGTTTGAAATTGAACTGTCTATATGTATAAATATGGATTCGGCAATAACAACTTACAGTGGTTTATATACCATAAAACGAAATCAAACAAAATCATTTAATTCAATAAGTATAAGGATATTCAATATTATGCAATTTGTAAATAAAGCAAAAGGACAGGATGAAGAGCAGTTGACTGGAACAGGTGCAGCGTTGAAATCGTGAAGGGGAGAGATGATGTTCTGAGTACTGCTTTCTTAAATCAGTTTACTTGCATGGGTAAAAGGACTTTACTATTTCCGGTGTTTAATCCTTAACTCGCATCATGATTCAAGGAAAATTTTGATAATGAATATCAGATATGAATTACAATTTTTGGAAGAAGGTAACTATTATCTTCTCTTTGATTGCAGCAATGCTATTTGGATATCAGGAGTCTGTTAATCACACGAAAGACCAAAACCCTTCCTCTTCGCCGATTCAGTCAATGGTCTTCGAAAAGAAAAGACCACTTTTCGCTGCTCAGTTCTTAGTGTACCCTTACTGTACCAAAGATTGAGTTGAAGGAAAAGTTGACAAATGCTAGAAACTCAGTTTAACTACCCAACGTTAATTCACTACTACAATTTCTAGGTGGTCGCGGGGAGAAAGAAAGAGAGTATGGAAATTGAGATGACCGCGTTAGCTGGACAAAGATTAGAAACATATCCTGGTGAGAAAAAGATGTAATATATTGACCAAAATAACGATATGTAAAATATTCAGATGTAGGGAAATCCGAAACACTTCCCACTCTCTGTTGTCCCGGTACGAAACGTTTATTAACTTCTTGAGTTTTAGGTTTTTGACACGAGGAGAGAGAGACACACAATTTTTACTATGCTGACTGTTTTTACATCGCCCACAGCCAACCCTCAGCTGGACTGCCAAATCTCAACAAGCCTCGCCCAGAATCAAATCTCAACTAACTGACCCAACAAACGTGCTGCGCATCTCGTAGTCCCCAGCTGGACTGCCCTCGCCCAGGTTTAAATCTCAACTCACTGCTTTTTTCAAAAATTACCAAAATTCCGAGCCTATCGCTTCCGGGCATGATATCATTCACACCCTGTCTCATTAGCTTTCTGGGGTTTTTATTATTGCGAACATGAACACCTGCACTAAGAGCCGAATTGTTCAAAACCTAACCAAACCGAATGATAAGATATAATTAACGAAAAATCATTCCCACATTATATAACAAAGAGAGCAGACTTGGACCTTGAATTTTTTCCGGGTATTCTGTTGTCTTTCTAAAATGCTTGTCCACTTGGTCACATCTAGTGTGAAGCGCACCCCCAAAATTGGTGCTCGTAAAATTTCGTCTCTTTACATCTTCATGACTCGTGTCTAAGTATACGTCTTTACTTCGTCATGTCTCACCGTCAACTGCCCAAAAGCGAGTCTTCTCCCTTCCAACTAGTGTCGGCGGGACGAGCTTCCACTTCCTCTGGCTCCACACATGCATACCAGATCTTTTGGGATCTTCAGTTTTTCCTAGTTATTTTCAACTACAGCAAGGGTTGTTTGGAGACTTACATTTTATTTATTTTTTTCAATTTCAATTTGCTATGAACCTTTCATTCACTTTACATTAGAAGAGATTTAATTGTACCACCCGGTGAATGGCATTGTTTTTCTTTTTCCTCGCTATCGAGATAATACCCCAAAAAGAACACGAGTAAGACCTTTCATCAATCTCGTAGGCGGTTTTTATCCTTTGCTTGTACCTAGAACTACTGTTATATATATGGATGCGTGAAATAGACATAGGGATATATGGATGTGTGAAATAGACATAGGGAATCCGAAAACACAAAATTCACGAAATTGGTTCAGGTACGAAACATTTTATCACCTTTAAGTTAAAGGTAATTCGACATGAGGAGAAAGAAACAAAATCTTTCTATGCTGACTGATTTTATATCGTCAGCTCGAAACCCAACCAACGCAGAATGTGAATCCGATTTTTTAGAGCGGGTCACGTGACATGGCCACCTATATATACTCTTCAACCCAACCAACGTGCGGCGCCCGTAGTGCACAAAATCGTCTGGCCTCCGCCTGGTCTGAATCTCAACTATTTCATTCAGACGCAGGAACTCAACTCCCTGCTTTTTCTCAAATCCCAAAATCCTCAGCCCACACTTCCGGGCATGATGTCATTCACCTCCCTAGTCCATTTCCTATCTGCGAATTTTATCTTGATATCTGTGTATGACGCATCCTCCCTGCACGCGCGTGAACACCTGCGTCAATGTTGCACCTAATTAACCTCTGCGCTAAACGAAAGGTTCTCAACCGAACTAAACCGAAAGGCCAGATATATAAAACGAAATCCCTCGGCAATTATAGTACACTACGTACACATTATATCTGTTTATTTTTATCTTTTGATACGTTTATATTTCTACGCATTAAGTTTTTGTTTAGTTTGGTTTAATAACTTGTCAAACTTAATGATTGGTTTGTTTCCTTTGTTTAATCCTATTTACCCAACCCCTCCGCTTGGGCAGGATATGACACAAAGTCAATTTTTAAGCGGAGTTTAACAGGTTTTAATTCAGAGTTTTCCTTCTCCTAGACTAATTGTCTAACCAAGGCTGAAGAACCTAGTCTGTCCTATTATTTACCCATAGCTGGAAGGAGAATAATTGGATTCATACCTTTTCCAAGGGTATTAGTGCTATGTGAAATGCAATCAGTCAGGTCCAGGATTTGAACTCGTGTCGCCATGCTCATTTCCTATGACAATAACAATTACACCACGGTCACTTCCTTTGTTTAATAGCATATCAACCTTTGTAGGTTATTTAATGCCAAAGCCATTCTCCTAGAAGAACAGTAGTGGTACTATTTAACCCATAGCTTGGAGGATAGGGGGGTTCATACCTTTTCCTAGGGTATTTGACCGAAAAGGAACGTAATAGCATTACTGGAGTTTGAACTCGCTTACTCCGATTCCGTAGTCCATTGCTTTAACCATTACACCACGAAGACCCCCCCACGCACACACACATAACGAGTTATTTAAGGTCAAAGCAATGCTTGTTAAACAGTGGTGATATTATTTAACTCATTGATAGTATCGATGGTTTGGTTTGTTGAGTTTTATGGCATATCAACCTTTGTAGGTTATTTAACGCCAAATCCATTTTTTTAAAATAATCTGTTCTATTTAAAACAATTCAGTTTAGCATAAGTACACAGTTTAATGGTCAAAACATTTCCATTCCTAATTATTCAAGCAGTTGTATGTAACAATTCAGTTAAGTGTAAATACAGTTTTAATGTCGAGAAACAGTTCTATTTGAAATAATTCAGTTAAGCATAAGCACGCAGTTTAAATGTAAGTACGGTTTAATTGTAAAAGTCATTTCTATTTCAAGCTATTCAGGTTTACTCAAACAATTCATTTTAGCATAAGTATGCTGTTAATTCTATTTAACCCATAGATAGGACCTTTATCAGGTGCTACCACTCCGGGCCAGAGTGGACCTGTGAGCAATGGCAATGAAGGGGTACTCCGCATTCCCCAAAGCTCCAGCACTGCTGGAACCTCACCATCAGATTGTTTAGTGTTATATCCAGGACACTCGTTGGGGGGGTCTTACCCCTCTGCAGAGGTGCAGTCAGTGTATTCTACAGCCCCAGCTGAATGGGCAGTACACAGAGTTAAATGTCAAACAGTTTTATTTCAGATAATTCAGTTCAGCATAAGTACACAGTTTAGACGTCAAAAACAATTCTATTCTGAGCAATTCAGTTCAGCACTAGTACGCAGTCTCAATGTCTAAACAGTTCTATTTTAAACAATTCAGTTTAGCATAAATACGCAGTTTAAATGCAAAAATCAGTATAGTGAAAGAAACACGTAATTCTATTTAACCCATAGATAGGACCCTTATCAGGTGCTACCACTCCGGGCCAGAGTGGACCTGGGAGCGATGGCAATGAAGGGGTACTCCGCATTCTCTAAAGCTCCAGCATTGCTGGAACCTCACCATCAGATTGTTTAGTGTCATATCCAGGACACTCGTTTTGGGGGGGTCTTACCCCTCTGCAGAAGTGCAGTCAGTGAATTCTACAGCTCCCCCACCAGCTGATGGTGTAGAGATAGAAGTACAGATATTTCCCAACGCTTAAGTCCGAAAGTAAACATAAATCCGTGACTGCAGATTGAACTTGCCAACTACGAATTCGCTTACTCGTACATTGTAGTCCTCTCGGCTCGGACTGAAGAATACACCAACTGCCTCTCTGCCGAGGGGTAAGATCCCTCTTACGAGTGTCCTGGATATGACACGAAACAATATGATGGTGATACTCCAATAATGTTAGAGCTTCGGGAATGTGGTGTACCCCTTCATTGCCAGCGCTTCCCGAGCTACTCTAGCCCGAAGTGGTAACACCTGATAGGGCCCAATCTATGGGTCAAATAGGAATAAACAATGTTCTTATGTTAAACTGAACTATTTGATGGTTTGGTTTGGTTTGGTTTGGTTTGTTGTGTTTTATGGAATATAAAACTTTGTAGGTTATTTAACGCCAAATTCATTTTTATGTAAATAATCTGTTTTATTTAAAACAATTCAGTTTAGCATGTGTACACATTTTAATTGTCAAAAACATTTCCATTTCTAATTATTCAAGCAGTTATATGTAACAATTCAGTTAAGCGTAAATACAGTTTCAATGTCGAAAAGCAGTTCTATTTGAAATAATTCAGTTAAGCATAAGCACCCAGTTTAAATATAAGTACGGTTTCATTGTCAAAAACATTTCTATTTCAAACTATTCAGTTTACTCAAACAATTCAGTTTAGCATAAGATAGGGCCCTATCACGCGCTACCACTCCAGGCCAGAGTAGACCTGGGAGCGATGGCAATGAAGGGGTACTCCCCATTCCCCAAAGCTCCAGCACTGCTGGAACTTCGCCATCAGATTGTTTAGTCTCATATCCAGGACACTCGTTGTGGGGGGTGTCTTACCCCTCTGCAGAGAAGCAGTCAGTGTATTCTACACCCCCAGCCGACTGGCCAATGAACAATTTGAAATTGGAATGTTTTAGTAGTTAAACAGCATACTAATGAGAGAATGAAGTGATTGAAATAGAACTGATTTTACATTTAACTGTGCATAAACAATACACTGTACTTATGCTAAACTAAATTGTTTGAAATAGAACAATTTTGATACAAAAACCGTCTACTTATACTAAACTGAATTGTTTTAAATAGAAATGTTTGTACGCATAAAAATGGCTTTGGCATTAGATAACCTACAATGGTTGATATACAATAAAACTACCGACCAACCAACCAACCAACCAACCTAGCACATTATCAACTAGTCCACGAGGTTTTACCTCACCTCTTTTGTGCGCACTTTTTATGCAAAAGTTGTACATAGAACACTACGTACATTCCAGCTTTTTAGATATGTTTTCTTTTATTATTGTAATACATTTTATGATTTTAAATATTTATATTAAATTACTAATGTGTTATATGAATTTATCTCGATTTTTTCCGTTTATATGTGTTAGTATATCACGAATATAGTAATACCATTATTGAAAAGCGACAAACTCTCCTTCCTAACACCAAATTCCGATAGCATCTTCAATAACTGGTAACAAAAGTGCTAATGTATTGATTATTATGTTTGTTTGCGAGAGAATAGAAACAATTTTCCCAAATTTCCAGCAATGTTTTCGATATTTAAAGAGAAATTCTACGAAGGTATTAAATCTCAACTTATTTATTTTTCTTTACAACACGTGTCTTGGCTGTCAAGAACCGCTTCAAGCATTATTTAAAGATAATCAAAAGAATATACAAAAGAAACGAAAAAAGTCCTAACACATGTAAATATAATTGTAATGGTTAAATTGCAAAATGTATCGTGATATTTTACAACCACATGGCGTGATTATAAGAACAATATTTGGATATGAATGGGATACTTGATTTCTTTCTTGCTTTTGTTTGATTTCCGGCCATAAACATAAGGCATTTTAAAACTTTAAAAGTGAAAACAATCATTCATAATGTAATATCTGAAGAGACGACTGACAGCATGAAGACATGTACACAGTAAACCAAATTTAAAAAAAGATGAAATAAAATAAATAAATAAATAAATTAAGCATTTGAAAATTTGCTACGTTTTCGGACATTTCCTTTTAAAATATTCATTTCGCTTTCGCCCGATTTACAAAAATACTGGTATTTATAACTAACTTAAAGTAAATAGTCAGGGAAACTGGAGTTCAATCCCAGCTCGAGTCATACCAAAGACCCAAAAGGTGGTACTTGATGCTTAACACTTAACAATATAAGGTAAGGATCAAGGGTAAAGTGGAGTAATCCAGGGAATGGAGTAGTTCTCTAACCGACACCTCGGTGTAGTAGCTATTGAAAAGGTAGCCTTCGGGTCGCCCTCAACTATAGTCGCCAACTTGACTTTTTTTATAAGTAACATTGTAAGATATACACACACACACACACACACACATTCGCATATATATAGATATATCTAGTTTGGTTTCTTTTATTTATCAGCATATTAATCTATTAATATCATATCTGCAGAGACTACTGACAGCATGAAAAGATGGAGTAAACCAAATTAAAATTGAAATAAATAAATAAAACATTTGAAAATTGCTACGTTTTCGGAGATTTCCTTTTAAAATATTCATTTCACTTACGCCCTATTTACAAAAATAGTGGAATTTATGACTAACCGCGTAAGAAAAACACACACATACACGCGTGCGCACACATACGCATATTCATTTATTCACCCACATACACATACACATATATACATATATATCTGGTTTGGTTTCTTTTATTTAACGGCATATCAATCTCTCATAGGTTATTCAATTCATAAATCTAATTTATATGTACATGTTAATGGATAATCATATCAACATTTTCAAAATTCCATAGCAATAATTTTTTACGGCATTTTCTTATTTTTCTATACAAAAACATTTGCTTGCACACCGTCATTGGGGAGGTGTCCTCGTGGTGTAACGGTTAAAGCGTAGGACAGCGGAATCGTAGTCAGAGTGTTTGAACTGCTGTCATGATATTACAGTCACTTTCGGACTTTCTTTGGGAAATATATGAAAGCCTTTATCATCCAAGCTATGGGTTAAATAGTGCAACTACTTTACTTCTAGAAGGAATGATTTGGCATTAGATTACCTACATTAAACAAAGAAACCAAAGGAAACGGGCATATGGAATCAAGTGTTCCTGCCAAACATAAAAATGTGGCAGATAGTCATATGATTTCAAGCGTTCCTTTTAAGTACAAATATTTTATGCATAATTATTTGGTTTCAGGTATTCCTATCAAACACTAATAAATCATATGCATTTGTGTGGTTTCAAATAACTATTTTTATTTAGTAATCCGTTATGGAAAAAATGTAAACAAACGAAAGCTACTACAGAATGCCTTATAATTCCCGAGCTGACGTGATTCGCTTGTTGGCTGAGCGGTATGTTACGGAAAGCTGGGCAGGATTCGATCCCAGCTTCAAACATCCTACGTGTCTACCCACACTGAAGAATTGTGATACAACGAACCAGCCTGTCTGTGGATGACAATATATATATATATATATATATATATATATAGTATAATAGAGTTTGTTGTCACTAAATCCCTTTGTGGGTAAGTGTCGAATCAAGTGCAATAAAATATCTGGGAGAGCTATTATATATATATATATATATATATATATTTAATTCATGGAATATTGTCTGCAACCCTGGGTTTCAGGGAGTTTTTTCAAATCATCTGGCAGTTAACTACTTAACTGCCTGATGATTGTTGCGTTGCAAAAAACTCCATGAAACCCAGAGTTGCAGACAATATTCCATGAATTAAATATATATATATATATATATATATATATAGCATATACTTTCAATCATTCCTTTTCAATACGAAGGATAGATTCCTGTACAATAATGGCTAATGTGCTTGACAACCGTATCGAAGTAAGCGAGTTCGACTCCCTATGGTTCTATTACGTTCACTTTTGGACAAATACGCCAGGGTAATATATCATCTTCATCATCATGACGTGCGGCTAGCACGGATATCCCTGACCCTCTCTCTCCCCGTCTCCCAATCATTCATCGCCTTCGGCAGGTCTTCGTGGTTACATCCCGTATCATTACATAGCTGCTGTATGAATGTTCGAGCTGGTCGTGCTGCTTTTGATTGGCCATATGCGGGGGTCCACAGGAGTACATCACTTACGACCTCGTCTTTGCTTCTCCAGCAGTGTCAAGCATGTCTGGTTCGTCTAGCTTGGATAGTTTTCGTGATAGGTGGTAGGTGGCCGTACAGAACATTCAGAACATTCTTGTATAATTGCCGTCTAGCTTCTTCTCCAACCGTTTTGTCAGCGTCCATGTAGTGCATCCATACAGCAGCACCGACACGACCGATGCCTGGAAGAAACTGCGTTTCATTTTATCGGTCAGGTTTGATTTCCATATGATCGAAAGCCTATCGATAGCTATCCATGCCTTCATTAGCCGTGTGTCGATGTCTTTTTCGGATGATGAGACGCTGCTTCCTAGGTAGGTGAATTTGTCAACCAGTTTCAGGGAGGTTCCGTCTAGTGTGGAGATGTCGCCTTTCTGATTAAAGCACATAAATTCAGTTTTCTGTGCATTGACATGGAGTCCAATGCCTGCAGCGGCTCGTTCCAAACTATGCAGTAGTGTTTCGGCTTGGTTGGGTGTATTGGCCAGTAGCGCTATGTCATCGGCGTAGTCGGCGTCAGTAATTTTTTTTGCGGGGTACCTTCTGCTTCTTTTCTTTTTCAGCTCAAAGCCGTTTTCCCTAATGTTATCGATCGATGTCCTAAGTACGTAGTCTAGACAGATGATAAAGAGGTATGGGGCAAGCGTGTCCCCTTGTAGTACTCCTGCTACAATGTCGAAGTAATCCGTGTCTCCATCCGGTGAACGTACTTTTACTACTCCAGGCTATGGATTAAGTTCAATCCCTGGTGTTCGTTAGTAACGAAGGTTGATATGCCATTAAATAAAGAAATCAAATCAGACCAAACATATCCACTACTTAATAATTTAAACATCTTTTTGTCTTATAAGTACATACCACAGTCAGCTGGAACTGTAGAATACACAGACTGCATCACTGATGAATTGTAAAAAGAACCTAAAGTTTGTTTTGGATATGACACTAAAAATACCGATAGTTAGGCTCCATTAATGCAAGAGCTTTGGGGAATACGGAGTACCCTTTCATTGCCATCTCTCCCAGGTACACTCTTACCGGGAGCGATAATACATGAAAGGGTCCTATGTATGGGTTAAATAGAACTGATTGACATATAAATTGATTGCAGCAAATGTCTAATGCTAAATTGTATTGTTTACAATATAACCGCTTGATTATTTTCCTGTGAGTAAAAAATACCCCGATGTTTATTTAAATTTCTGGTGATACGTCGCAATTCTTGGAACCATTTAACATTGTTGATGAGTGTAAATAAGAATATCTTCTTATACTAAACTGAATTGTTTGACTAAAACGAATAGCTTGAAATAGAAATGTTTTTGACAATTAAACTGTGCACTTATGCTAAACTGAATTATTTGAAATAGAACTGTTTGACTAAATTGAATAGCTTAAAATAGAAATGTTTTTGACAATTAAACTGTGTACTTATGCTAACCTGAATTATTTGAAATAGAACTGTTTGACTAAATTGAATAGCTTGAAATAAAAATGTTTTTGACACCTAAACTGTGAACTTATGTTAAACTGAATTGTTTGAAATAAAACTGTTTGTCTAAACTGAATAGCTTGTAATAAAAATGTTTTTAACAAAATAACTGTGTATTTATGCTAAACTGAATTGTTTGAAATAGAACTGTTCATATGTATTAAAATGGATTTCGCATTAAATAAGCTTCAAAGGTTTAAAGGTTAGAAGGTTACGATAAAACACAAACAAACAAACAGTTTAATTTTTTTTGAAGTTTTGCTGTGTCACTCAAAATTCAATTGAATATCACTTTTGTGCTCACACACAGTTAAATGATGAAACAATTATTTTTCTAATAATTCAATTGAGCATGAGTCGTTTGTTTGCACAGTTTAAATTTCAAAAAGTTCTTTTCAACCCATAAATAGGAACTACCACTCCATGCCATTGTGAAATTAGGAGCGATTACAATGAAGGGGTACACCAAATTACCGAAAGCTCCAACAAAGGTCCCTCAATATTGTTTAATATCATATCTAAGACACTCGTCGTGGGATGGGCAGCTTACTCCTCTGCAAAAATGCAGTCCATATATTCTAAAACCCCAGCAGACTGGGTGGTACTACTCAATGTGTGTTGTATATTGACCTCCGACCCGGCCAACCTGTCAGATGAGAAATGCACCTGGGTAAATAACAGGTGCATCTGGTCGAAGATATCAGGGGATAACCTTGACTGTTAACGGGTTGAATTGAGTGTAAATGTGACGCTCGCAAGAAGTAGGTGGGTGTCAAATTATTATATAACCCCGGCGACTGGAAGTTCGTATCAGTTGGAGAGAAGATGCTGGAATGAGAACCATGTCCCAACAGAGGCTGGGCCCTCAGTCCCCCGGTTGAGCAGCCCAGGAGAACGGGAAAGAAATGCTGTTATAGTTGGGTGGGGGGTCAATATGTTGCAGTTCTATTCAGTCTCCAACTCACCTCTCACACAATAATACCTTTCGTAACCCTTTCGAATAAAGTGAGAGGTATATTTTTCTAAAGAACTGTGTCCGCTCGTCTTTACTGTGCTGTCGTTATGTTTCTGCATGTATATGTGTATAGTTGGTCATGACTATACAACATATGCACCTGGCAGTAATATAAAGAGGGAGTGTGCTAGATCTTCAGAACCGGACTCTATCAATGATATGCAATTTAATTGTATATCCATTATATATGAATGGGCAGAGTCCCGCGTAGGGCAATGGTCAACCCTATGGACGTCAGCTTGATCTCTAATAAAGCAACTACATTCACTTTCGTACAAATACTCTTGATTAAGGCATGAAACGCCTTATCCTTCCTGTTGTTGGTTGAATAGCACCACTGCTGTTATTCTATGAATAAATCAGGATGGTTGATATGCCATTAAACAAAGAAACTAAACACTCAAAAAGTAGAATTTATTTCTAACTTTCAAAAACAAATACACTCACATACACATGTTATGTTTTGACCTTTTGACCCGGCCAAAAATGCTATTCAAGGTGATGCACCGGAAGGAAGTGACATATTCTAATGGCAGTTATAGAGGAAATCGCGTGGACGGAAATTGGCTGATGAAATGGGACGAGGAAAAAAAAATCCCATGATACTCTCAGTGACAGTTATTTCTGCTTGATGTCGATTAAACATTCGACTTCAAAGATCGCGTGGGCGATCAAGTGGGCGTTGAACTATTATATAGCTCAGTCAAGACAGAAGTCAAGCCAGTTGAGTCCGACGGCGAGAAGAGTTGCAGCCAGTTGGAGACGAGATTGTGGTTGGGAAAGCCACATCAGGCCGAAGGGGCCTTTGGGCCTTGATGAGTTGAGGTCCGGAGAAGATGCTGATAAGATGCCGTAAAGAAAGCCATCGCCCAGCAGAGTGGCCTCTAGGCCTCCGGTTAAGCATCTGAGAACGAGAAAGACACAACGTTGACGGCCATAACTTTGGGGTCAAAATATTTCAGTTATGTTCGGTCTCCAGCTCCCTCTAACAGTAAAACCCCACAAAAAATTTTCGAACCCTTGCAATAAAGTGAGAGGTAAATATTGTTAAAGAAGCCTTCCTGGTTTTTTCGATAGTTTTTGGAGGCTGTTTTCAGTAGTGCACGTTTTCTTTCACCGCTAAAGTTTCCCATGGGACTCTATATTTAGTTTTAAGTTTTGTTGGTATGTATTTTGCTGCTGCCTCGAGGTGTGCATTGACGAAATTTTCATATTCGTCGTTTGGTGTGTTCTTTTCCGTCCTTTCTTGTTGTGTTTCGAATCTGTTTCTTAATTCTAATACGTATTTATCTCTTATATCTCTGTTGTTCAAAAGGGCACAGTCATTGTGTTTGGTGGTCGCAGTTCGTTTGGCGTTTTTTCATAGGCTTAACCGTATTTTCGCCGTGACTATTCGGTGATCGGTGGACACACCCTCAAAAGAGGAGTATGCCTCGCAATTCAATGCACTATTTTTCCATTTCTTGTTTATAAGGACGTAGTCTATCTGAGCTTTAGTATTGTTTGGATACGTGTATGTCCATAGTTTGCCCTCCTTTTTTTGGTAGTTTGTATTGAGGCATGCTAATCTATTTTCTATCATGAAATCTGTTAGATGTTGCCCATTCCTATTTGACGTGTTGTGGAGACTGTATTTGTTGTTTCCGTTTTTCCCGATTTGGGCATTCATGTCTCCGCCAATGACTAACATGTTGTGTTTCGGGATGCTACGCACTAATGAGGATAACTCATCGTAGAAGGTGACTAGTTCCGTTTCTTCACTAACATTGGTGGGGCTGTAGCATGAGATGATTGTTGCTCTGGGGTGGCCGTTAAAAGTAGCTGCCATCATTCTAGCTTGTATTTTCTCAACGCTATTAAGCGTTTTTAATGCTCTAGGTCCTATAAGTAATCCTACCCCTCCTACTATGGCGTTGACAGAGTTTTTCCATGCGGATACAGTGACGAACGACCAGCCATTGCCAGTTTCGTGATATTTGATATCTTCGGTGTGCGTGTACCTGTGTTCTTGTATGCATATTATGTCTATCTTATGTTCTTCGGCCGATTCGATTAGCTCTGGTAGTTGACCTATTCTATTTTAGGTTTTTACGTTAAATGTGGCTATTTGTAGTGTTTGCTTGCATTTTAGTAGTTTTGATTGTTTGAGCTCTGTAGCTGATTTTTCGAACACTGAGGCCAGGGCTACAACCTCAGCAGGACGCGCCCCTTTTTTACCCGCGCGAAGAGCAATGCGGTTTGTGTATGTGGTTTGAGTGTGGGTCATGGTTATCTTTCGATGGCTGTTTTATTCTCTTCTATAGAAGCCACTCTTATAGAGGAGCAGCAGTAGTTCACCGATCGAACTAGCGATCCTGAGCGTAAAGTCGTCAAACTCACGTCCAGGACCCGTTTAGGTATTGAGTTTGGTCGTCCATTGGTTTATTCAAATACCTTTACGTACATCATGCTGCTTCCCATGTGTACGCAAAAAGGGGGGGTAATTTTGATTTAAGTTTTCTTAAATTTTCTTAAGTCCAAGATTAAGGTACTTTCGTCAGACTTTCACTGGTACTGATTATTGCTTTTTTTTTTTGTGGTATTGGGACTTTTCCTATGCTTTTTAGTTTTTCTTTTTCTTTTTTTCTATACTACAGTTCGGAACCTAGCAGGCTTCAGGAATTATAGAGCTTTAAAATTTTTTTTTTTTTTTTTTGTGTTTTAGGCTTTTACTTTTTCTTCTAAACTACTGTTCGGGCTTTCTTTACGAATTTTTAAATTATATTATAGAAGAGATTCAAAAACATTCTGCCTTGTTCGCTGACATTTGGAAAGAGACTTAACATCAATTTGGCTTTATAGTAGAGTAAGCGTGTCTTTACATTTAAAACGCATAGTTTAAGCATTATTTCACAAACAAAACACAGCATGACATTTTGTAAAATTCAGCATTTTAAATTGATAGGACTTAAAGACATACTGACCAATATTGATATATTTCTTCCTGTTGGCTCCTGAGTTCAAATGCTACTTCTTCGTTTTAACTTATATTTACTACTGAATTTTAGGTAGTTTTGGAGGCGGTCTACTGGTGGGGGGATATTCATTTCATTTTTTCCCCTTTCTCTTGGATGGGGAGGCTTCTGGTAGCATTAGGTGTTTTAGGCTTTTACTTTTTCTTCTAAACTACTGTTAGGGCTTTCTTTACGAATGTTTAAATTATATTATAGAAGAGATTCAAAAACATTCTGCCTTGTTCGCTGACATTTGGAAACATCAATTTGGCTTTATAGTAGAGTAAGGGTGTCTTTACATTTAAAACGCATAGTTTAAGCATTATTTCACAAACAAAATACAGCATTTAACCCATAGATGGGAGTATAAGGGGGATCATACTTTTTCCAAGGGTATTTGGACTGAAAGTGGACGTAATAACGCGAGTTGAGATCGAACTCGCTTACTACGATTCTGCAGTCCAAGGCTTTAACTATTACAACATGAGGATACCCCGGCTTTTCCATTTATTAACCTGTGAAATTTGATGTTCCATTAAACCAAGGAAGCAAACAAATAAATGTGTTTAATCTAGTGTTGATTACTCGACTGTTCTTAAAAACAAACAATTCAAATTTAAATGTACATGTTTTATTGTACTTTGTTTCAAGCCAATCAATATGAATGAACAATCGCCAGGTTCCAGCCTATCTTCATCATCAGTTATGGATGCAATGATCAAAGGGGAATTGAACTATCTTTGTTACGGACAAGCTTATGCATCCTGCATTTACCAGGGTGAGTCAATTTTTTTGCTATATTTTGGTAACATGAGGCTCCAATTGGGCGTGTGTGTATGTGTATGTGAGAAATCGTAGACTACAAATTCGATCTACAGTCGAGCTATTGCGTTTAGTTCTAGTATAATGCCCTTGGGAAAGTGAATAAATTATTTATCGCCCCAGCAATGGGTTGAATAAGTGCACTACTATTTTCCAACTTGAATGGCATTGGCATTAAACAACCCATGAATGTTTATATGCCATTAAACAAATAGAACAAAATCAAATCTCAGTCACAAACATACCACACACACACACACACACACACACACACGCACACACATATATATATATATATATAACAAAATTTAAAGATGGTAACCTTAGTCGGGTGTGACTCGAAGGCTCCCTTTTCAATAGGTAATACACCAAGGTGTCGGGGAAGGCGCAACTGTTTTCGCTAGATTGTTCCATTTTATCCTTGATCGTTTCCTTATATCGCTGAGTGCTAAGCAAGGCGGTATCAAGTACCATTTTTTGAGTATTTGGTATGACGCAACCTTGGATAGAACCCCGGTCTTCCGGACCATTGGCGAACACTTACTAGGCCAATGGGCCGGTACATATATATGTATATATATATAATTAATTTCAATTAAAACTCAACATATGTAAGCCATTATAAATTTATTTCAACTATTTTGTTTGTATAGATCTCTTCTTCAGATGGAGAACAATATTCAGTGGAGCTTCACCGTTATTCTGCGGAAATACAGTTCATCACAATTTTAAAAATTTAAGGAATTATGAATTAATATTTGTAAAAAAAACTTTAAGAAAATAAGGAAAAATATACAATTTATAAAATATCAATCCCCTTGATAATAATCTAGTTTTTATTGCGTTAAAACAGACTATGAAAACATATATATATATATATATATATATATATATAGAAAGAGAGAGAGAGTGTGTCCCAATAAAGGGGATAAATATGGAAGTACCTAAATTGTGAATGACACATGAGAAATTTATTAAACTTGGCATGGTTGTTAGTGTTCGCTCATGGCCTGGAAAACTGGGGTTCAATCCCAGCTCGAGTCATGCCAAAGACTCAAAAAATGGTACTTGATGCCTCCTTGCTTAACACTCAGTAATTAAGGTAGGTATCAAGAGTAAAGTGGAGCAATCCAGAGACAGGAGTAGTGCCCTCCCCTACACCTTGGTGTAGTAGCTATCAAAAAGGGAGCCTTCGGGTCACCCTCAACTAAGGTCACCAACATTACATTTTACTTTATGAAGGTTGGCATGCCACAAAATAACGAACCCAAACGAAGCGAAAACTAGTCCTTCTTCATTTTGCCGTCTATCTCTGAAACAAGAGGATGAGAAAATCGTTCTATGTTCACCACTTATTGTTATTTGAACTTTGTGATAAAATTAACCCTGTCAACCAATAGAGTTTGTGCCAAGCCTTCGGGCCTTTCGCTTAGCATTTCTACAGGTTAGCCGCATACTAAGCTTGGCCGCAGGGGGCGTTCTCCCCCAGATCATTGCATACTTGAAGGAATAAATTTATTTCTTGCTACTTGGAGCTTCCCAAAAAAGGAATGTAGAAGCGGTTAAAATGTTTTGCACATGCCTCGCATGAGTCTTGATTAATGCTACCCCCACCCCCCATAAAACTGTCTATCATGAAAATCTTCCATGATAGTGGTAAAATGTATATTGAAGCCCTTAAAAGTAGCCGATTTAGAGAAGAGTTTACTAATCAAGAGCCGAAAATTCCTAATGAGAATAATTTGAATAAAGGAAATTCTAAGTGTGATAATCAGCAGGTTAGTCGAAAAAATAGAAAAAGGAAAATTATATGGTTCAAACCCACTTTTTGTAAACTTGTTAATATAAATATAGGGAAATATTTTCTGAAATTGATGGATAAACACTTTAACCAAAATAATATATTACATAAAATATTTGATAGGAAAATTTTAAAAAATTAGTTACTCGTGCACGAAAAATTTCTTTAAAATAATCAAAAATCATAATAATAAAATAATAAGGAAATACCATCCCCAATACTTGGGCATATTGGAAGTTGACACCCTCAAACAAGTGGAAATGAAAGAAAAAATTCAAAAAGAATATCACAGGAGAACTAGAAAAGTACTCGAAACAAAACTCTCTGGCAGAAACCTTATAAAGGGAAAAAATACCTGGGCTGCACTACTTGTTAGATATTGTGGACACATTCTCAAGTGAACCAGGGGGTGTCCTCTTGGTGTAATGGTTAAAGCGATGGACTGGGGAATCGTAGTATGCGAGTTCGTACTCCAGTCGCGCTATTGCGTTTACTTTCGGGCAAATACCCTTGGGAAAGGTATAAACCCTCTTATCCTCTCAGCTATGGGTTAAATAGTACCACTACTGTTCTTCTGGGAGAATAACTTTGGCATTAAATAACCTACAAAGGTTGATATGCCATTAAACAAAGAAACCAATCCAAACCAAAAAACGGTCGAATATCAGATAAAATCTCGTGTGTATAATATGATTTTAACATATTTTTGACTGAAAATATCGACCTTTACACCGTGTATTACGGCATATATTTGTTTTTATACTCAGTTATAAGATTATAAATCTTCCGCCATTTTCCTGTTATGCAGACTGAATTCAATTTTCTTGAATAAATTAATTAGATATCAGCTCCCAGAAAAAAATATCATTACATCAGAACTTTCTTACAATCATTTTTTACGACGAAACTATATCTAAAAATATTTAATAGTTTTCAATTTACTTCCAGATTAATATCAGTCTCTGTCAGTACTTATAACGTATATATGTTTCAACCTGCTTCTTGTATTGGCTTTCTCTCTATACATTGCATAACCTATATCTACATATATATATATATATATATATATATATATATATATATGTCCCTCCACTTCTGTATATATATCTAACTAGGACTTTTTATCTATGTTGTGATGTAATTTATATTTGTGTTTTTTTACACGCAGATGCACGTATATATTCATATTTTTATACACAGAGTTAGAGCTAGAGCACTTATAGCGTATATATGTTTCCACCTGCTTCTTCTTTTGACTTACTCTCTGTATAATTCATTACATATATATATATATATATATATATATAATGTCCCGCCTCTTTTCTTTATATCTAACAATGACTTTTTATCTACGTTCTAATGCAATTTGTATTTTTGTTTTTTTACACGTAGATCCACCCATATATTTCTATTTTTATACACAGAGTTAGAGCTAAAGTACTTATAGAGTATTTACAAAGCGCTTTGCTTTGATGTGGCACAAGGCCGAATGAATGGGGCGCCCAATGAGACTCGAACTCACTCGTGTAGGTCTGCTAGTCTAGCTTGCTAACTGTTACACCACCAGAGTACTTATAGAGTATATATGTTTCAACCTGCTTCTTGTATTAGCTTTCTTTGCATTACCTATATATATATATATATATATATATATATATATATATATATATATATATATATATATATATATATATATATATATATATATATATATATATATATATATATATATATATATGTCCCGCCACTTCTGTATATATCACTTCTGTATATATGTTTTTTTACACGCAGATGCACGCATATATTCATATTTTTATACACAGAATTAGAGCTAAAGTATATAGAGAACATTATTCTACTAGAAATGTTCTGATTTAAAAAATAGCGATATGTTGGTGAACTATCAATTAATCCTCCGTAAGTCCGTGTGTCTTAATCACCTTTACAGCACTCTCTTTGAGACTAAATATGGCGGTCTTACCGTTACTTTTTAAAACAATCTGCAGCGTTCGCTCTGTGTGACATTTGAATCAGGGCGCGACACACGGTTAATTTCTAAACAGAGATATCCTTCTCCTTCATCAGTTTCCATACCAAGTTTAAAGAACAAAGTTTGCTCTTCTATTTATTCATAGTTGAAGGAAATTATATTAGGATTCATAACTTATCTGAGGGAATTAGTACTATGTGAAATACAAACATCCTTGTTCAGGATTAGATCTAGGGTTATCGAATATATTTGATATGATTACAATACAAGCGCCTCCCTGATAATATATGTTTGTGTAGGGGCTTTCTAATAGAAAAATATACTCAGATACATTAATATATATATATATATATATATACGTATATATACGTATATATTCATATATATGTATATATATATATACACGCACGCGCGCACACACACACACACACATATATATATATGCATATATAGATATATAGATATATACATGTATATATACATATATGTATATACACATATATATATATACGTATATATAGATGTATATGTATATATATACATATATACATATATATATATATATATATACACATATATATGCATATATAGATATATAGATATATATATGTATATATATATATATTTTTTTTTTTTCATCATACAACGTGTGGAAGCACGTGCGATACCCTAGCCTCATCAGCCGCCATCCAGGGTGATAACACAGTTTCGGTAGCTCAAGGCGGTACTGCCACTCCTGGCGCTACCGAGCAGCTTTTGCCACCGGATAGGGTATTTAAAAAACCTATGTATACACATATATATGCATATATAGATATATAGATATATACATGTATATATATATATATATATATATACATCTATATACAAAAAATACATATATATATATATATATATATTTCTATAGACATATATATACATATGTATACATATAGATATACATATACATGTATATGCATATATATATATACATACATATACATATATATATATATATACACAGATATATAAATATACATATACATTCGTATATGTAAGCATATATATACATATATATATATATATATATATATATATGCAGATATATATATACATACATACATATATATATATATATATGTATGTATATATATATATAAGTATGTTTAATTTAATTGTAAAGACGAATTTTGTCTATATAATTCAATTAAGATCATTTCCAGTTTCCTGATATGTGTCTTGGTTTTAGGATAGAATTAGTGGATGAATCTACCAAAATTGTCCCGAGCGCTTTCGGGCCCTTCATAGGCTATAATCAGTGGTTGCTTACAGGTGTAAAGAATGTACTTTTTGGTTTTCTTTAAAGTTTTTTTGGTTTTTATAACATAGCAAAACTATGCAAACGCAGAGTTGGATAAAACCGAGTTGCTGATTAATTAAAAAATAAAAAAGGCTACCAACGGAAATAGAATATTATCAAGAAATACAGGATATAAAAAAAAATCTAAAGGCAATTCAAAACATTATCACAATTTTCAAAATTAATTCTATTGATTTTAGTTGAGGTTGTTTTGATATGTAGGGCTTCTACGATTTGTAGTCTTAGCTTATCAATTTCAAGTGCAATTACAGTTCTTTTGTCAGCCAGATTTTTTCGCAACTTGAATTTTGGAATAGAGTTGGTTTAAAGATGTAAGGCTATGGAGTTAGGACATACGAATGGGATATGTTATAGAAAAACTCGCCATCTTCGTAATAAAAAGCGGCAAAAGACACCTTATGGATGAAAGGTAACTACCAAATCAAGACATCATTAGAACGCTCAGATAAAAGGAAACTTACAAACACTTGGGTATACTGGAAGCTGGAAACATTAAACAAGTGGAGATAAAAGAAAACATTATGAAAAAAATATCTCAGGAGAACCAGAAGGCTGCTCCAGAAAAAAAATATAGCAGAAACCTTATCAAAGAATGAATACTTGGGCTGTTCGCCTTGTAAGATATTCGGGATCATTCTTGAAGTGAACCAGAAAAGAAATTAAACAAATGGACCGGAGATCAAGAACACTGATGACCGTACATAAGGCATTACATCATAGAGATGACCTTGAAAGCTTATATGTGTCAAGAAAAGAAGGAGGAAGCGAACTAGCCAGTATTGAAGACAGTATTGACGCATCAATACGACGTCTTGAAGACTACATACAAAAGCGTGGAGGAAGACTGATTACATCCATCAGTAACAATACTGACATGAGGACTGACAGAATGATAATAAACAAAAAATGGGAAGAAAAATAACTCTATGGACGTTTCAAGCGACTAAAAAGCGAAATATTACACACGAAAACGTGGCTGAGGCTAAGAAAGGGAAACCTTAAAAGAGAAACTCAATCTCTCCTGAGAGCAGCACAAAACATGATATAAGAACCAAGAATAGACAAGACGGAATTAAATAGCAGATGTAAGTTGTGGAGTGATAGAGACGTAACCATCAATAACATAATCAGTGAAAGTGGCAAATTAGCACAGAATGAGTATAAGACTAGACATGACTGGGTGAGCAAAGTGATCCACTGTGAATTGTGCAAGAAATTTCAATTTGGAATAAAGACTTGGAAATAAGAGGACGAGTGGAGACCATCAAAACTACATCATTCTTTAGATCAGCCAGAATACTGAGAAGAGTCGTGGAGACATAAGTAGACTTGCTGTCACTCAAACTCCAGTATAAGACTATCAGCTAACGCTGATGTGAACAACTCAAGGAAGAAATAAAAATAACAACAATAATAATAATATATGGAGTAGGGTTGAGGCCGTATTTGAGAGGGGAGAAAAACAGAGGAATGGTCATTGAAAATATAGAAAAATATCGATAACAACGAGACTATCATAATAAGTAAAACACAATGTTTAGTTTAGTTTGGTTTATGTTTATGGCATATCAAAAACTGTGGGTTATTCAATGCCAAATCCATTTTTGTACATATGAACAGTTCTTTAAAAAAAGTCCTGTTTAGCACAAGTATGCAGTTTAAATGTCAAAACAGTCCTATCTCAAAAAACTTTTCAGAAGACAGATGCATTATAAAATGCCCCCCCCCAAGAAAAAAGGAAATGAAATTTGTTACTGTTCATTCCGAGATAATTTTTGAAAGATAATGGTAAATGTTTTTCATAAAGTTCTCTTGCTATACCATCAAAATCAATTGTATACTTTATGTGTTGGTTTTCTTTGAATTTTTGTTCTATGTCACTGAATACAGATAAATAATGTAAATTCAATATGATACTTGGAGCGGGGATTGAAGTCGTAATTAAGAGTGGATAAAGACAAAGAAGTAGTCAGAAGTTAAAAGTTAACGTATGAGAGAGATAGAATAAACTTCCTTGCGAAGCGACTAAATTTTCGATCAAAACCACTTATCGGTAACAAGAAGACACAAATGATATTACATTCTTATAAGAAAGAGCCAAAATAACAATACAGGAATTCCACCTGATAGCTCAAGGATGAAAATTCAAAATATCAATTGTAAGCAAAAATAAGAGGCAAAGGAATGTTTTTAAAAAGTATCCACTCGGGATTTTAAGTTAAAATCTGACAAATTTACAGCAACATTTTTTGGCGGCCCACTTAACAGTTATCTTACTTTGTGGATTGTTGGTAGCGTCTGTGACAGAAGCGTAGACAAAAACAAACCCAGGTTCAGGTATGACATCATCATCATCATCATCATGTGGCACTATCAGCATGGATATCCTTGACCCTCTCTCACCAACCCTCTCTATCGTCTCTTGCTTCCGGCAGGTCTTCAGGACTACATCCCGTATCGGCACAGATATGCTGTATGTAGGTTCGAGCTGGTCGTCCTGCCTTTGCTGGCCCAGTTGAAAGGGTCCACAGGAGTACGTCACTTATGAGTTCGTCCTTACTTCTCCAGCAGTGTCCTGCATGTCTGGTTCATCTAACTTTAATAGTTTTCGTGATGGGTGGAAGGTGGCCGTACAGCTGTTACTTTGTGGGGTGCTGCTTCCAGGACTTGTTCAATATTGCTCGCAGCATTCTTGTGTAGTTGCCGTTAAACTTTTTCTCCACAGGTTTAGTGAGCGTCCATGTAGTGCATCCATATAGCAGTATCGAAACGGTCGGTGATTGGAAGAAACTGCGTTTTATTTCATCTATCAGGTTTGACTTCCATATGACCGATAGATTATTGATAGTTGTCCATTCCTTTACAAGTTGATGTTAATCTTGGTTGATAAGACACTGCCTCCTAGGAGGGTGAACTTGTCGTCTACTAGTATCAGAAACCTTCAGTTTAGTGTGAAGATGTGGCCAGTTTGATTAAAGCACATATATTCCATCTTGTGTGCATTGACACGGAGGCCTATGCTTGCAGCTGCTCGTTCCTGATTATGTAGCAGGGTTTCGGCTTTGGCGGGTGCATTTGTCAGAATTAACACAGAAAAAAATGCGAAGCCACTATTTAATTCAACATAGGTCTCAGAAAACAGGATTGGGAATTCACGATCGGTAGACGCTCCCTTGATAGACTACATGGGTTATCCAAACAGCGTCTTGCAAATATTGGCTGTCGTTTTTACAAACGACAAATTTTGAAGCCACTCAAATCCGAGACACAAACGCAGAAAATGCGATGTGGAAGACAACAAACTTAAACTTCATAGCTTTATTAGCAGCCACCGTACTAAAAGAGTGTATAGAAAAATAATGGTAAAGGATTGAGAAGAATGCGCTCGAAATAAAACAACTAGATATGCTGACCCAGATAAAACGATAATAAAGAATAGTTGATTTTCTGACCTTGAAATTTTAGAAATATACCGACAAATAAATAGGTAAGCATGTTAACAAGACCCTAATGAATTAACCGAGATACTGAATATTGAAAAACAAGATCCCCTAACCGATATGAAATGCAAAGAGATTTTATAAAAACACCATTCACCCATAACAACACGGAACAAACACTAGTTCAATCAGATAAAAATGAATGGATTGTAGCAGAAGGAATTTCGTATTTTTGTTTGTCGCGTAATTTAATTCGACTGTTAGGGTCGACGCATAATTTCACCCAATCAGGATGACTTATCCTATTCAACCCGAACAACCTTTCGGAGCAGCAGTAATTGGGAAAAGCCACCAAAACACTTCCTCTTTGGCTGAACAACTTCGTTCAGTGCAGACGTCTAACTGTCGGCTCTTCAATAGCAGCAGCAGCATGGACACAATGAGGGAAGAAGTCTAATTTATGGATTTTTTGTGTCTATTTCTCTTAGACCAAGGGTTCCCAGTTGAATATGAATTAGATGAATTCAATACGCCACACACAGGAACAACTTTACTTCACCCCCAAAATTGGCTGTGTCGACTGCGATGCAGTATTCCGCTCCGACACCTAGCTACATCTTCACTTGGCAATATTTTCTGGAGACATTCACGCTTCTCCCCAAAACAACCAGAACCACAAACTCCCGGTGACTTCAGCGTTTCTCTCCTCAAACAGCAAACACGACTTTTACTACACTATGGCAAACATATCTCCCTCGCACGTCCAACAACACGCGCAGCTTTCTCCACTCCATAACAACTTCATTTCGTTTCCTAACTTCTTTCCTTCCTACGAGACTTGCACCATAAACGTATACTCTTTATTCCATGCAGCCATTAAAAACCTTCATATAAAACCTAACAGCATCTTCGTCTCCTTACTTCTTCACCTCCTCTTTTATTAACAACAACAATTAGCGAGGGAATAACACACACGTGTAAGAATACATTTCTTCCCTAAAAATGGCAACAAACATTCATTCTATCGCTAAAGGATAATAACAAAGAGAATTATGTCTGAAAATAAGACCTCATTACCACCTCTCTGGAAACAAGACTGGTAATCAGCCAAGATAAAACTGTAAAAATAAACAAATTATTCACAAACTAGAATACATCCGTCAATAATGACGGTTGAATCTTATATATTCTTAAAAAAATGGAGACTCTATCATTTTCACTCGCTTTCTGTCTTTTTCTTTTTGCTGTCAATGTAGATTCAAAAGGTACATACCAAAGCAGACGAACTCAAAAAAATAAAGGAACCCTTCCTCTTGTGACGTCAGTCTGCTTTCCTGACTATTTATCTGCTTTACTTTCCTTTCTCTTTCGATGCGGCAAGACACAAATCACAGTTTTTGTGTTGTTTTTTTTTTCTTCTTTCACTACGTTTCGGCCAAATTTCAGAAGATAGCGGTTTCAAATCCTACCCAAGCCGGCCAGAGGTTTACTAGGTCAAAAACGGGGTGCGATAAGACAACAACTATGGAAGGCAGTAATTACTAGGGATACGGTTACAAGACTCAGCATTCCTATCCGAGCTCACGGTAAATCACCTGAAGAAGGCCAGAGGTGAAATTTGGCCGAAATGTAGTGAAAGAAGAAAAAAACAACACAAAAACTACCAAGATGAGGACAAAAAGTCCGCAATAAATAAAAATTAAGTCTCTGATTCATTTTTTCTTTCTTTCAAGATTATTACAACAAACGTCAGAGATCTCACCTTCCGTTCTTTCTTTCTTTCTTTCTTTCTTCCAGGCAAACGGTGTACCCACAGAGCTCTTTCGTTTTATATTATTAGGAGAAATTTCAACGAACAAGATCACAGAATTAATCGAGCAGATCTATGCAGGAGTGAAGGTACTTTGTGACAAAAATCGATGTTCCCTTAAAGAACACGAAAAGAAAATCAAAACCTTTATGGGAAATAAGACTGGAAACACAAATAAGAAATATACCACCAGTAAAGATGCTAAATAATTTGGAAAACGCCGTGTAACATACCCATGATACGGATATGTGAAACGTACATAATGTCCATAACGCACAGAGATAACATAGGAATCCCGAAACACAAAAAAACACTTACGACTTCTTAGTTCAGGTACGAAACTTTTTATAACCTTTGAGTTTAAACATTTTTCGACATAAGGAGAGAGATACTCTCTTTCTAAGCTGACTTTTCCATCTGCCCCCCCCCCATCACATGCGGCGCCCGTAGCGCACAAATTCGTCTGGCCTCGCCCGGGTCTCAATCTCAACTAAATGACTTTTCTCAAATCCTCTAAAATCCTCCACGCACGCTTCCGGTGCATGACGTCATTCATATCCCCAAGTTACATTTTCTATCTGGGATTTTTATTTTGACATCTTTGAATGACACATCCTCCCCGCGTGCTAGCCTGAACACCTGCGCTCATGTTGCACCTAACTAACACATCCGCTTAGGGAAATGTTATCAGCCTAACTAAACCGAAAGACAAGATCTATAAAACGAAATCCCTCGGTCATTATATTACTGTGGGAATATGCTGGGATGAAAAGAGAAGAGCAACACAACGAGCAAAACTAATAATACAACTTGAGAAGTGACTCGCCACCATTGAAATCATAAAAAAAATTGGTCAGTCATCACATAAGATGCATAGCAATAACATACTAAATTTTCAAGAGTCGACGACAATTTAAAAAACCCATACGAAAAAAGACTGGAAACTTATGGTATGAACCTCGTAATTACAGCACAAAATAATGCTACTACGACTAATTATCCTGGGGTGTCCTCGTGGTGTAATGGTTACAACGATGGACTCCGGAATCGTAGTACGCGAGTTTGTACTCCAGTTACGCTATTTCGTTCACTTTCGAGCAAATACCCTTTGGAAAGTTATGAACCCCCTTATCCTCCCAGCAATGGGTTAAATTGAGCCAATACGGTTCTTCTAGGAGAATGGCTTTGGCATTGAATAATCTACAAAATGTTGAAATGCCATTAAACAACGAAACGAAACCAAACCAAACCAAACCAAACTAATTATCCTGAAGTAAGAATAGATAAGACGCAACAGATTAGAAAGAACAGGTTATGGGGGGGTGAATAGACAGTTAATCTCATTACATTCGAATGCAGTAAAAAGGCGCAAAAAGTGTACAAGACTCGACTCGACATGATGGGAAGAGGATCAAATTGGAAATCTAAATTTGGCCATACCAACAAATGGTATTGGCACAAACCAGCATCATTTCAGGGGAATCCAACACAAAATTCACAGGGATTTTGAGATACAAACAGGTCACCTAATTCTGGGTAGAATACCTAAACCTATTCATAATTAACAAAAATGTTACCTGCCGAATAATGATCTTTGCGTTCCAGTGATGCAGAAAGTCGACCTTTCCAGAGAATTAAGGAAAGTTATGGAACATTAAAGGGGCACTGATGTTAATTATTATTGTTCTCGGGACGACTTTTAAAGTTTAGAAGAGATGTAAAAAGTAAGTAAAGTTGGCGACCATTGTCGAGGGTAACCCGAAGGCTCCCTTTTCGATAGCTACTACACCAAGGTGTAGGGGAGGGCGCTACTCCTTCCCTGGATTGCTCTACTTTACCCTTGATCCGTACTTTACAATGCTGAGTGTTAAGCAAGGAGGCATCAAGTACCATTTTTTGAGTCTTTGGTATGATTCGACCTGGGATTGAACCTAGGTCTCCCGGGCCATTAGCAAACACTCTAACCACTAGGCCAAAGTCCGGTAAGAAGAGATGTAAATCGGAGAAAAATCCGAGACCATGTAAACTATAGCATTGTAACACTCAGCCAAAATACGGAGAAGAGTCCAGGAGACTTGAGTAGTCTTTCCGAAACCAGTGAAAGACCATCAGCTTACGCTGGCGTGGAAGACATTAAAAGAGTAATATAATTATAATCACTCCCACTGTTCCTTTAATCCTGTTGTCACTGTGTTAAGATGAAATAAGGAACAGATAAACACATTAGCAACATACTTTGGGATCCCAGCTTCTTAGAAATGCCAAAGAAAAAAGCAATTTGCGGGACTAATGTTGTACTTAAAAGAGTACTGTAAGAAAAATATCACCAAAAAGATACAGCAGAAAGCGTTAATACGCATATTGCATTTTATCAGTAGCCTCCGTCACGCTAGGTCTTTGGTGAAGAAAGAAAAGGATTGTTGGAAACCGAAAATAAAACAGAAAATATAATAATAATAATAATAATAATAATAATAACGGCCAGAATACTAAGAAGAGTCCTGGAGACTTGAGAAGACTTGCTGTCACTCAATCTCCAGTGAAAGACCAATAATTTACGCCGATGTGAAAAACTCTAATGAATAATGATAATACGGTGATACCAATTTGAATTTGTGCACTTGGTACAGTCACCAAAAGGATGGCTCCCAGTTCATTCAGCCTTGTGCCACATCGAAGCAAAGAGCTTTGTAAATTACTACAGTCACCAAAAGGATTATTAAAGAGACGAAGACTTGGAACTAAGAGGTCGAGTGGAGATCATCCAAACTACAGCATTGTTGAGATCGGCCTGAATACAAAGAAGAGTCCTGGAGAGTTGAGAAGACTTGCTGTTACTCAATCTCCAGTGCAAGACCAATAGTTTACGCTGATATGAAACACTATAATTAATAATGATTATACGGTGATACTAATTTGAATTTAAGCACTTGGTACAGTCACCAAAAGGATTATTAAAGAGACGAAGACTTGGAATTTAGAGGCTCGAGTGGAGATCATCCAAACTACAGCATTGTTGACATCGGCCAGAATACAAAGAAGAGTCCCGGATATGTGGAAGACATGTTGTCACTTAGACTCCAGTGCAAAACCATTAGCTAGCGCCGGCGTGAAAAATTCCCAAAAGGGAATAATAATAATAATAATAATGAGAATTTAAAAAAATGAAAATCTGCAAAATTGTTTACTTTGCTGTCCTGGCAGTCCACAGAATAAAACTAAAAGAATGTGAAAAGAGAGATAAGTACCTCGACTTTGCTAGAAAATTGAAAAAACTATGGAACATGAAGGTGAAAATTACACCAATTGTGATTGGTGCTTTTGGCACGGTAGCTAAACAGGGCCTGGAGGATTTGGAAGTTGCCGACCGAGTGGAGACCATCCAAACAACAGCATTATTGAAAACAGCCAGGATACTGAAAAGAGACTTGAGGAGACTTGCTGTCACTCAATCTCCTGTGAAAGACCATCAGCTTACGCTGATGTGAAAAACTCTAATGAATAATAATAATAATAATAATAATAATAATAAGAAGAAGAAGAAGAAGAAGAAGAAGAAGAAGAAGAAGAAGTCTCCACAGCGTTGAGGTTTGTCAAGACGGACGAGAGAAATTAATTAAAAAAAAACTATGAAAGACGAAAACTAATTGAAAGCAAAAACTAAAAGAAATTAGTAATGGGAAAAAACAACTGTATCGATCCTTCAAGCAACAGACCTGGGCATGGCTAAGAAAAGGAAACCTCAGAAGAGAAACTGAATCTCTTTTAATAGTTATAATAATGCCATAATATAAGTACTAATAATACAAAAGCAAAAACTGATAATACCCATCAGAATAGCAACCGTCGAATATGTGGAAACAGATATAAAACGGTCAATGCAACAAACTTGCACAAAAAAGGCTCTACTACTCCACTGAGAATTGTGCAAGAGAATTATATTTGTTCTTACTGGCAAATGGTTTAAAACATGCAATAATCTGCCCAAGAAAATTTCCCTTGGAATCTGAGATACAAACGCATCACGGAATTCATATCAAGAATATCGGACTTTGTTTTAATTTACCAGAAAAAAACAACTATACATCTTGCGAATTTTGCCTTTTCAGAGTGAAAATCAAAGAAAGTAAAAAGATAGTCAAAAACTTGTACCGTGTCTGATAACTAAAAAAAAAAACATTGAAACATGAGGCCGACCGTGACAGTAATTATAGTTCGTGCGTTGGGTACGAGCCACTTTACCATAGTTTGTTTCAATGGCATACCAAATTTCCTGGGTTATTTAATGTCAAAGGAACAGTAGTGGTACTATTTAACCCATCGCAGGGGATAAAGAGTTCATGCTTTCTCCAAGAGTATTTGTCTGAAAAATGAACGTAATAACGTTACTGGAATTCGAACTTGCTTACTACGATTCTGCAGTGCAGCACTTTAACCATTACGCCAGGAGGACCTCCCACCATCATTTTGATTGTTAAAGTGTCTGTTCCATATATACATTCGAATTAATAACAAGTCATGAGGAAGACATCTTATTTATTTTTATACACCCAATTGTTGAACTATAATTTGCCATTAACCTTTTTATCCCCGTGCTCTTTATTTGTTCATGGTTAAGAAATAATCCGGTTTACACAGACGAATAAGTTAAATAAGATCTGCGGATTGAGTCAACCATAGCACCGTCACATTGTTTAAATCGCATTATCTAACGACGAATTACACTCTAATAATGCCATAAGCAAAACTGACGGAGTTCATGTTAAGAAGATATACATTTCTTTCCGAAAATAAGCCATCTTCGGTGGGAGCTGACAAACAGGGTGTTACCACTAAGAAACGAACTTATGATTCATTGACATCCTGGATTCAATTCCAAACGAAAAGTTGCAAAGGTTACATAAACTATTCTTCAACGGTTATGTATTTATATAACCCGTGGCATCCAGGTTAGGATTTTCAAAAGAAATATATCTATAGGTTCAAAGAGTCTAATGCACATTTTTGTGACACCCAGTATGTACGCTGACCACAAAGCTGAAATTTGACACAAAGTTGGTTCAATGTGTATCGTGGGGATAACATAAAGTAAATCACCCGCGGGTCAAGCGCAAAAATTGCTAAGCTTCCGTTCGCATTCCCTTAAAAGAGCGCCTTATGAACCAAATGCTAAACCCAACCCTTTCTTCTTTTAAGTGATGAGACAGGAGCTTCCTCGTTGCACGACACACTGGAACAAGTCTGATTGTTTATTTAGCAAACCTCTCTCTGTATATATATATATATATATATATATATATATATAGGTTTGATGTGTATATAATGCATATTTAGGTTTGATATATAAACACTGACTCCAATAAAGAAAAGGTTTCAGTTACAGTGGTCAGTAAAGGTCATGCTGACTGTCTTGTGTGACATGAAAGGACTCAGCGCTATTGATTTCCTTGAAAACAGTGCTTCTTATTGCAAACCCCAAAAGCAATATTCCCCTTATTCATGGAATGACTTCAATATATATATATATATATATATATATACATATATGTTCAAACAAGTTTTGGTAAAGACGATGGAACACTGTTTATTATTTTTGATTTTATTTTTTCAAGTCTACTTATTATTTTTCAAGAAAAAAAAATGTTCCATCGACATTTAAAAAAAAACCTTATGGAATAATGTTTGTGATTTCTATTTTTTAACGGAACATCAACTTTTGCTGGTTATTTAATGTCAAATCTGTACTTTAAAAGAAACAGTAGTCTTACTATTTAACCCAGAACTGGGAGAATAAGGGGTTTATACCTTTCTCAAAGGTTTTTGTCTGAAAGTAAACATACGCAACATGGTAACTGAAATTCGAACTCACAATGATTCCGCAGTCCACTGCGTTAACCATGACACCACAACGACAACCCCTTGGTTGAATTATAACGCACAGGCTAAATACACACTCGTCAATATATATATATATATATATCATCATCATCATCATCATATCGCGCTTGTAGCACGGATATCCCTGACCCTCTCTCGCCACTTCTCCCTATCGTTCATCGCCCTAGGTAGGTCTTCAGGACAACATCCCGTATCCTCAAATAGCTGCTGAATGTATATTCGTGCTGGTCATCCTGCTTTTGCACGGCCATGTGTACACGGCCATGAGTACATCTCTTATAAGTTCGTCCCTGCTTCTCCAGCAGTGTCCTGCATGTCTGGTTCGTCTAACTTGAATAGTTTTCGTGATAGGGGGCAGGTGGCCGTACAGTTGGTGTCTTGTGGGGTGTTGCCGCCAGGACTTGTTTAAGATTGCACGTAGCATTATTGTGTAATTGCCGTCTAGCTTCTTCTCCAGCCGTTTTGTTAGCGACCATGTAGTGCAGCCATATAGCAGTATCGATGTGACCGCTGCCTGGAAGAAACTGCGTTTCATTTTATCGGTTAGGTCTGATTTCCATATAATCGATAGCCTATTGATAGCTATCTATGCTTTCGTTAACCTGGTTTCGATGTCCTTTTCGGTTGATTCGACGCTGCTTCCTAGGTAAGTGAATTTGTGTACTAGTTTAAGGGGGGTTCCTTCTAGAGTGGAGATGTCCCCCGTTTGGTTATAGCACATATATTCCGTTTTGTGTGCATTAACATAGAGGGCTATGCTTGCTGCCGCTCGTTCAAAACTATGCAGTAGTGTTTCGGCTTGGTCAGGTGTATTTGCCAGTATCGTTATGTCATCGGCGTAGTCAGCGTCGGTAATTGTTGTTGCGGGGTATCTTCTGCTTCTTTTCTCCGTCAGTTCGAAGCCATTCTCTTTGATTTTGTCAATCGATGTTCTAAGTACGTAGTCTAGACTAATGATAAAGAGGTACAAAGCCAGCGTGTCCCCTTGTAGTACTCCTGCTACAATGTCAAAGTATTCTGTGTCTCCATCTGGTGATCGTACTTTTACGTGTTTCTGTAGAGAATCGTTATTGCCGCTACGGTTTCTTTAGGTATGCCGTACGCTAGTACGATTTGTTCCATCTTTCCTCTGTGAATGGAATCGAAAGCCTTGGTAAAGTCAACAAATATTAATGTCGCTTGTAGGTTTTTTGCCCGTACACCTTCAAGGATTCTACGGATGGTTAATATTCGTGAGGTCGTGGATCTATTTCTTCGGAAGACATTTTGGTTTTTTCTAAGTATGTTGTCGATTTTGGGTTCTATGCGGTTTTGTAGTAGGGCATTGTAGATTGTGGCTGCTATGGATGTAAGTGTTATGCCTCGGTTGTTTTTGGCTAATCCGAGGTCCCCCTTTTTAGGGAAGGGGAGTATGCATCCCTTCATCCATCTATCTATCGGATTTTGATTGTATACTGCGTTGCAGTGTCGGAGCAGTACGTCGTCGAATTGTCTGGTCTTCCATACTTCCGGGGGAATTTCTTCCAGCCCAGCAGCTTTCCTATTTTTAATTTTTCTGAGAACCGAGTCGAGTTCTTCTTGTGTGAACGGTCCTAGTTTAATGTCTAATTGTTTGCTAATTATTCTGGTGATTGGTTCATGTGTTATTTTCGGTGGGTTTCCAAGTAGGTTTTCGAAGTGCTGTTTCCACAGTTTTATTCTTTCTTGTTGGTTTGCTGCTTTCAGTTTTGCTTTGGCTGTGTTCTTTCTTCTACTCACTTCCTTTATTGTTTGCCAGGCTATCCTAGATTTCTATCTTCCACCGAGTCTCTAATTTCATCTATCTGATTTTGAATGTATTATGTCTGTTACTTTATATATATGCCTGCTAATTGATATTGTGCCGTTTTTAGTTTTAAGGCATTTGTGTTTGTTGGTTTTTTTCGATAGTTTTTGAAGGCTGTTTTCACTTGTGCACGTTTGTCTCTCACCGCTAAAGTTTCCCATGGGACTCTATATTTAGTTTTGAGTTTTGTTCGAATTCATTTCGCTGCTGCCTCTAGGTGTGCATTGACGAAATTTTCATATTCGTCGTTTGGTGTACTTTTTTCCGTCCTTTTTTGTAGTGTTTCGAATCTGTTTCTTAATTCTAATACGTATTTATCTCTTATATCTCTGTTGTTCAATTGGGCCCAGTCATAGTGTTTGGTGATCGCTGTTCGTTTGGCGTTTTTTCGTAGGCTTAACCTATTTTCGCCGTGACTATTCGGTGATCGGTGGACACACCTTCAAAAGAGGCGTACGCCTCGCGATTCATTGCAGTATTTTTCCATTTCTTGTTTACAAGAAGTCTATCTGAGCTTTAGTATTGTTTGCGTACGTGTATGTCCATAGTTTGCCCTTCCTTTTTTGGTAGTTTGTATTGAGGCATGTATTTTCTATCATGAAATCTGTTAGATGTTGCCTATTCTTATTTGACGGGTTGTGGAGGCTGTATTTGTTGTTTCCGTTTTTCCCGATTTGGGCATTCATGTCTCCACCAATGACTAACATGTTGTGTTTCGGGATGCTACGCCTTAATGAGGATAGTTCATCGTAGAAGGTGACTAGTTTAGTTTCTTCACTAACATTGGTAGGGCTGTAGCAGGAGATGATTGTTGCATATATATATATATATATATATATATATATATATATATATATATATAAACTGAGAGACCCATTTGAGGCGGATTTATTTAAATTAATCAAGAAAATTAGATTTAGAAGGGATTACAAAAGTTTTTGAATGAAATTGAATAATAACATCATCATCATCATCATCATCATCATCATGTCGTGCCGCTAGCACAGATATCCCTTACCCTCTCTCGCCACTTCTTCCTATCGTTCATCGCCTCTGGTAGGTCTTCTGGGCTACATCCCGTATCCGCACATAGATGCTGTATGTATGTTCGAGCTGGTCGTCCTGCTTTTGCCCGGCCATATGTGGGGGTCCATGGGAGTACATCACTTATGAGGTCCTCCTTGCTTCTCCAGCAGTGTCCTGCATATCTGGTTCGTCTAACTTGGATAGTTTTCGTGATGGGAAGCAGGTGGCCGTATAGTTGTTGCCTTGTGGGGTGTTGCTGCCAGGACTTGTTCAATATTGCTTGCAACATTCCGTTTAGTTAGCGTCCAAGTAGTGCATCCATATAGCAATATCGATACCACCGCTGCCTGGAAGAAACTGCGTTTCAGTTTATCGGTCAGGTCTGATTTCCATATGATCGAAAGACTATCGATAGCTAAATAATAAGGACATAAAAGAATTAAAAAGATTCTAAATGTATATGGATGAAGGCTGATAGATTTAAAAAAAACATGTATAAAATCTACCCCTCTAAATACCAAGAAATTGTAAGGGAAAAGATCACAGAGAATTTCAAAATTGTCTATAAAGGCATTATTTCCTAAATAGATAACGATACCTTTAAGTTTGCTAATAAATTAAATATTGAACTTAGGTTAGGGAAATTTAAAATAAAGGATGCTTACATCCTATTTAAGGACCATAAGCCTAATTTTAAGAATGAATTACAATCTAGCCTGATTAATCCCTCAAAAACGGAAGTAGGAAAAGTCTCAAAAATGTTATTAAAAATATTATAGTTAAAACTAGACATAGTAATCTTTGGAAGAATTCTATTGACAATATTAAATGGTTTAGGAATATAAAAGAATAATAGCAAAACCATCTTTACTCAGTTTGACATAATTGATTTCTATCCATCGATAACGAAAAAAGTTCTAATTGATAGCCTTAACTATGCTAGAAAATATACAGAAATAGGAGAAAAACAGTACCAAATAATACTAGTATGTAGAAAAGCGGTACTTAAGAATAATGGATCCTAGTGGATAAAAATAGGAGGGATAATTTTTATGTTCCTGGGGGGGTATGATTCTGCACAAATAGCAGATGTTGTGGTTTTATACATATTATAGATTCTCTTAGTAGTATAATCAACCCCGTTCAAATAGATTTATACCATAATGATGGATTAATATATCTCTCCGATAGTGATGATTCTAGAAGCTCGACTATGCAAGAAAAAAATTTTAAGGGGGTTTAAATTTTTAGGATTCAAAATCGAAATTTCCACTAATATTAAAATAGCAAATTTTCTACATGTTACACTGTTGTATAGCCACATGATACATATACATATGCATACAGAATCATAACGACGACACAATAAAGAAAAGCGACACAGTTCTTTAGAAAAATATACCTCTCACTTTATTTGAAGGGATTCGAAAGTGTTATTAAAGGTTTTACTGTGTGAGAGGTGAGTTGGAGACTGAACAGAAGTGCAACATATTGACCCCCACTCTTATGGCCATAACAGCGTTTCTTTCCCGTTCTCCAGGGCTGCTCAACCGGGGACCTGGGGCCCAGACTCTCTGGGACATGGTCCTCATTCCGGCATCTTCTCTCCAAATGATCTGAGGCTCTGAACTCCAACTGCTCAATTGGGAGTACTGAAGGCCCCCTCTTCTGGGTGCTGATTCTATCTACAGCATCTTATCTCCAACTGAACTCGAACTTCCTGTGCACCGAGTTATATTATTGTTTTACGTCCACTCAATTCAACCAGTCGACAGTCAAGGTTATCCCCTTGCAACCTTCGACCGGATGCACCTGTTATTTACACAGGTGCATTTCCTATTTTGACAGCTCGGCTGGGGTCAATACGCAACATTAGCTATGCTAGAAAATATGCAGAAATAACAGTACCAAATAATTCTAGCAAGTAGAAAAATGGTATTAAAGAATAATGGATCCACGTGGGTAAAAACAGGATCTGAGAGTTTTGATGTTCCTATGGAGGCGGGATATGGTTCTGCACAAATAGCAGATCTTGTGGGTTTATCTATAGTATAGATTCTCTTAGTAGGATAATCAAACCCGTTCAAATAGATTTATACCATGCTCATGGATTAATATATATCCCCGATAGGGATGATTCTAGAAGCTCGACTATGCAAAAAAAGATTTTAAGGGTGTTTAAATTTTTAGGATTCAAAATTGAAATTTCCACTAGAATTAAAATAGCAAATTTTCTACATGTTACACTAAACCTCTCAGACAACCCATTCTTTAAACGGACCAGGACGCCCCCTATATTAATGTAAATTCGAATCACCCAAATGCTATAATCAAACAGGTTCCTAAAGCCGTTTATAAGGAAATTATCCTCTATCATGAAAATCTTCCATGATAGTAGTAAAATGTATATTGAAGCCATTAAGAGTAGCCGATTTAGAGAAGAGTTTACTAATCAAGAGCCGAAAATTCCTAATGAGAATAATTTGAATAAAGGAAATTCTAAGTGTGATAATCAGCAGGTTAGTCGAAAAAATAGAAAAAGGAAAATTATATGGTTCAAACCCTCTTTTTGTAAACTTGTTAATATAAATATAGGGAAATATTTTCTGAAATTGATGGATAAACACTTTAACCAAAATAATATATTACATAAAATATTTAATAGGAAAATTTTTTTTTAAATTAGTTACTCATGCACGAACAATTTCTTTAAAATAATCAAAAATCATAATAATAAAATAATAAGGAAATACCATCTCCAATACTTGGGCATATTGGAAGTTGACACCCTCAAACAAGTGGAAATGAAAGAAAAAATTCAAAAAGAATATCACAGGAGAACTAGAAAAGTACTCGAGACAAAACTCTCTGGCATAAACCTTATTAAGGAATAAATACCTGGGCTGCACTACTTGTTAGATATTCTGGACACTTTCTCAAGTGGACCAGGGGGTGTCCTCGTGGTGTAATGGTTAAAGCGATGGACTGCGGAATCGTAGTATGCGAGTTCGTACTCCAGTCGCGCTATTACGTTCACTTTCGGGCAAATACCCTTGGGAAAGGTATAAACCCCCTTATCTATGGGTTAAATTAGCTATGGGTTAAATAGTACCACTAGTGTTCTTCTAGTAGAATGTCTTTGGCATTGAATAACCTAAAAGAGTTGACATGCCATTAAATAAAGAAACCAAACTAATCAAGTGGACCAGAGACTAACTTGAAGAAATGGATCAAAGAAAAAGAAAACTAATGACAATGCATAAGGCATTACATCTGTTGCGGAGCCGATAAGTATGTCGACCCCGCAAATGAATTATGTGAATGAGAACAGCCAAAGCAATATAAAGGGACAAAGGCAAGGTAATAATAAATACAAGTGACAATTTATTTCGTCCTATTCACAAGCGTGTATGTAAATGTCCATGGCGGTTGTATGTAGTCTTCAGCTAGAATGGGTTATGTCGTTAGCTGGTATAGTCGCGTTGTAGATGTTCGCAGCTGGCTCGTACGGCGGGTCATACGTGAGTCAGGTGTTGCAGTAGTAGAACAGTCCGTAACAGCGAGTCGTTACGTGGACTGCGTTGTACCTTGGAAGAGCGTCGAGGTCGAGGAAAGGCTAGGGCCTTGCTGGCCCCCCTAGCCGTGCGGACGAGCGGACGAGAGCGAAACCTTTGTCGGGGCAAAGCCGTGAGTGAGAGTTAAGACCGGTTGGTCTTAGAATCCGTCTTCGTGTTTGCCGCCTGGCCGTCTACTTCGACTGATCATTACTGACCGCCAGAGATGCTCTGACCCGCAGACAGGGACCTCTTATGGTCATAAAAAGGACCTTTGTGCATACCCATGTAGGTGGGTGAAAAGCAGATCTACCACGAGAAGTTGGATCAACGTCGGAAGTTAAGGTGAATGCGACCGCACAGAATGCAGGATTCCTCCTTAATGAGCTTCGCTAGGAGCGTGCCATGTATTTGTCGCTGCCTCCCACCAGACACGACTTGACACAAGGTCAAAAGCCCGAAGGCCGATTAAAGTGGGGATAAAGGGGAGGGGTAGGTTGGGAAGGAGCCGAGACTCAAACCCTGCTTGTCTGTGCTGCTCATCGGCTCACTTAGACGCTTGGTCTAGTGCCTTACAAAGGGGACAAAAGTGCAGCTCGCCCACCCGAAGGTTGCCCAGCCGACGCTGGGGGCCTATTCGGCCCCGAGTCTGCTCTTGGTTTCGAGCACCAATCCGGCACGAATGCCAGACGGCCCAGCTAAAAAGCCGGGGGCGTGCCATGTATTTGTCGCTGCCTCCCACCAGACACGACTTGACACAAGGTCAAAAGCCCGAAGGCCGATGAAAGAGGGGATAAAGGGGAGGGGAAGGTCGGGAACGAGCCGAGACTCGAACCCTGCTTGTCTGTGCTGCTCATCGGCTCACTTAGTGCAATGTGAGCCTGATGAGGCAAGCAGTTTCACGAACCCAAATGTGGGTCCGGGCACGTATGCCAGTTTACGGCTTAAACTAGACGCTTGGTCTAGTGCCTTACAAAGGGGACAAAAATGCAGCTCGCCCACCCGAAGGTTGCCCAGCCGAAGTTGGGGGCCTAATTGGCCCCGAGTCTGCTCTTGGTTTCGAGCACCCATCCGGCACGAATGCCAGACGAGCCAGCTAAAAAGCCGGGGGGCGTGCCCTGTATTTGTCGCTGCCTCCCACCAGACACGACTTGACACAAGGTCAAAAGCCCGAAGGCCGATTAAAGTGGGGATAAAGGGGAGGGGTAGGTCAGGAACGAGCCGAGACTCGAACCCTGCTTGTCTGTGCTGCTCATCGGCTCACTTAGTGCAATGTGAGCCTGATGAGGCAAGCAGTTTCACGAACCCAAATGTGGGTCCGGGCACGTATGCCAGTTTACGGCTTAAACTAGACGCTTGGTCTAGTGCCGTACAAGGGGGACAAAAGTACAGCTCGCCCACCCGAAGGTTGCCCAGCCGAAGCTGGGGGCCTATTCAGCCCCGAGTCTGCTCTTGGTTTCGAGCACCCATCCGGCACGAATGCCAGACGGCCCAGCTAAAAAGCCGGGGGGCGTGCTCGTCGGGGGCGTGCCCAATATTTGTCGCTGCCTCCCACCAGACACGACTTGACACAAGGTCAAAAGCCCGAAGGCCAATTAAAGTGGGGATAAAGGGGAGGGGAAGGTCGGGAACGAGCCGAGACTCGAACCCTGCTTGTCTGTGCTGCTCATCGGCTCACTTAGTGCAATGTGAGCCTGATGAGGCAAGCAGTTTCACGAACCCAAATGTGGGTCTGGGCACGTATGCCAATTTACGGCTTAAACTAGACGCTTGGTCTAGTGCCGTACAAAGGGGACAAAAATGCAGCTCGCCCACCCGAAGGTTGCCCAGCCGAAGTTGGGGGCCTAATTGGCCCCGAGTCTGCTCTTAGTTTCGAGCAACCATCCGGCACGAATGCCAGACGGCCCAGCTAAAAAGCCGGGGGGCGTGCTCGCCGGGGGCGTGCCCACGAGCGTTGAAAAGGGCCTGTTGATATCACGAAAGTGCTGTGACACACAGCTCAGCCGCGTGGATATAAAATTCTTTGATAAAAAATGAGTGTAGCCGTAAAGTATTTTCCTAACCTGCTATAGGCTGGCGACGACTATTAGTTCAAGTCTTATCAGGTAATTTTTGGCCGAAGTGTTTTTTAAATGTTATTAATTTTAATTCATCTTTTTCTTTTAGCTATAACGAGATGTCAAGATCGTTAGAAAGAAAAAGGGCTTAGTCAGTTCCGGTCTTACTCGGATATAATTGTCCTAACGCGGGTGTGTAACTTGATATGTTTAGGTTTATCGGCAGGTCACGGCACATCTCAGAGACGACGTTGACGGATTATATGTATCAAGAAAAGAAGGGGGAAGAGGACTTGCCAGCATTGAAGACAGCGTTGACACATCAAAACAACGACTCGAAGACTACATTGAAAAAGTCGAAGGAAGACTAATTACAGCCATCAGAAACGATGCAGACAACACAATGGACAACTGAATGAGAATAACTTGGAAACAAAAATGGGAAGAAAAACAACTCCATGGGCGTTTTAAACGAATAATAAACGACATCTCACACAAGAAAACATGGACATAGTTAAGAAAAGGAAACTTTAAGAGAGAAACAGAATCTCTCCTAATAGCAGCACAAAACAACGCCGTAAATACTAATCATATTAAAGCGAGAATTGATAAGACGCAACAAAATAGCAAATATAGGCTATGTGGTGACAGAGATGAAACCATCAATCACATAATAAATTAGCACAGAAGGAGTATAAGAGTAGACAGCACTGGGTGAGCAAGGTGATCCACTGGGAGATATATAAGAAATTTGCTGTCCCGGCTGACCACAGAATAAAATTGAAAGAAAGTTAGAAAAATAAGTAACTGAACCTTGCTAGGGTAGTGAAAAAAACTATGGAACATGCAGGTGACAATTATACCAGTTGTGAGTGGTGCTTTTGGTATAGTAACTAAAGGATTATTAAAGGGACTGGAGGCCTTGGAAGTTGGCGGACGAGTGGAGACCATCCAAACTACGGCATTATTGGGAACGACCAGAATACTGAGAAAAGTCCTGGAGACTTAGGGAGACTTGCTGTCACTTAAACTCCAGTAAAAGACCATTGGCTAATGCTAATGTGAAAAACTCTAATGATTACATAATAATAATAGGGACAGCAAGAATAATTTTATTGATAATACTAGGAAAGAAAAAGAATTTAATTGTAAATTTAAATGTCGCATGAATGGTTTATGTAATTTAGAAAATGTAGTTTACCAAGGGATCATTTACATTGAGCACTTAACCAGGAATATTAAATATTTACCAGGAATATTTAAATATTCGAATTTCGTATATTTTAATTGCCCTGACGGAATTGTTCCTAACTCCAGATTTACTGGATTAAAGAATACCTTACATATATATATATATATATATATATATATATATATATATATATATTATGTATGTATAGCCAGATTTTAGACCAATTCTGTTAAAAGAAAAAGAATAACATAGAAAAAAGGAAAGAGTTAAAGAAAACATAAACAAACAGGGATAAATTAATTCGTAAATTCTTTGGTGTATTGGTTGATCTATAGAAATCATAGTGATCGATTTATTGATTATCTAATCGACAGTTACAAATATTGATCTATAGAATCAATTTATTAACCCTTGGAGAAACTGACCCCCCACCCCGCAAAAAATAGTTGATTTCACTCGAGCGACAGGAATATAACATAAACATGACAGAGAGAGAGAGAGAGAGAGAGAGAGAGACAGGGAGAGAAAGAGAAAGCGAGTTGGAGAGCAAAAAAAAAAAAACAAAAAAAAACGAAAGACGAAGGAAAACACATTTGAACACATTCGCTTTTAATTGGCCCACTCTGTTGGTGCTATAAAATGCACCGACAGCATCTCCGCAGATGAGTAAGTCCCCTCCCCAACGTGTGTCCTCAATATGACACTTAATTATCTGGGGCTTAAAAAAACGGCGGAGCTTTGATGAATGCAGAGTATCCCTTTATTGCCATCACTCCCACGTGCACTCTGGCCAGGAGTGGTACCACCTGATCGGATTCTATCTATGGATCAAATAGAACTAAACTGCGTACTTACGCTAAACTGGCTTGTTTGAAATTAACAAAAATGTATATTTATTCTAGACTGAATTGTTTGAAATAGAAATGTTTTCCCATTTAAACTGCGTACTTTTGATAAACTGAATTGTTTAAAGTAGAAATGTTGTGAAATTCAACTGTGGGTAGACAAAAAAAAATTCTTATACTAAACTGAATTGTTTAAACTTTTATCAAAATAACTTAATTCGGTGTTAAAATGACAAGAAAAAAATTTAATACGCCGTAAACCAACCAACTAACCTTCTCTCTATATATCTCTCTTTATCATTCACACACACTTATATATATATATATATATATATATTCTCCCCAACCCCCGTAGGGTTGAGCTCTCTAGCGAATGAAATAATCGTGTTGCCATTAGCGTTTATGCAAGGCTCTTCATATATGAAATGAACTCTCGGTAGCCGTTAAGCGGATGTATGTAAACAATAGTAATTGTGATTCATAACCATTTAAAATTTACTTCGCTGCTGCTGGTTCACTCGTAGCTGAGGGGTAAACTCTTGAATTGGCGTTTGAGTCAAACTAGTATGTCTAGCCACACTGATGAGTTCTGATAGCACGAAACAGATCTGTCTGTGGATGACTATATATATACTAAACTGAATTGTTTTAATTTTTTTCAAAATAACTTAATTCGGTGTTAAATGACAAGAAAAATTTAAATACGCCGTAAAAAACAACCTACCGACCTTCTCTATATATATCTCACTTTATCATTCACACATGCACTCATATATATATATATATATATAGGTTAGGTCATCTTATTTCGTTTAGTGGCATATTAACACGTGGCAGTCACTATGTCAAAATCTTTTTTATGCATAGAAATGTGTGATTTGGAAGCAAATAAGCTTGAGCTCACACCGTAAATGATTTTCAATTATTGCTAATGAGAATGAATAATTCAACTTAACTATATTCCAATCTAATACAAAAAAAAACTATTACACTGCTGTATTATTTCAATCAAAAATAAGAATAAACCCGAGCTAATGATTGTAAAGCTCTACTTGATCCATAGATTGAACCCTAATCACAACAATCATCCCTATCCTGATAGTTATAATATTGAATAAGTGTCGCATATTGACCTTTGACAGAGCTGGATATTCCAGCTGTGTAAACAATAAAATTGCAGGACGCACGAGTGAGACTACCAGAAAACGGGAAATTATATATACACGACCCACAGCAGACACGGAGAGTCTTGCAGGGGTCAGTCTTAGATCTGAAGTCTTGGTTCAAGATACGGCTAGTCATAGAGACAGGTCACCAGCAGCCCAGTGGGGCAAAAAACTGCAATGGCCCCTGGCTGAGAAGCAGAGGAAGCAGGGATGTAAGGCTCTGAAGATAACATAGCGAGGTTTGTTCATGAGAAGAATTTATGGGTCAATATGCTAGTTGGTCTTCGTCTCCCTCAATCTCCCTGCCTTTCTCATACATACGCCAGCTACGACCCTTATCAAGAAATAAAGTGAGTCATATTTTTTATAGAGAGAGTGTTATAGTCATTGTTTTTCTAAGACTATCATTCCTCTCTTCATTACGCCTTATGGTATACAACACAGGTACCCCACTTTCCGCAAACTCAAGGACTGGAATTTCACAAACAGGTATAGTTTACTATAATGCGTAAGACGCGGTTTTAGGTTTTTCTATTTAACTCAAATTATTTTATTTAATATAATTCTTTATTTTGCACACATGTTAAATAGTTTCAAGTATTGCTATTTCCGTGAAGTTGGGCCTCAGTCACAGCGTTCTAGCACCTTTACAATAAAACAGGATTGGGTACTTGTTTATCACAAGAACAATATGAGGAATACAGTCAAGTCAATCATGTAGGTGCTTCAGCTTGACTTGACTTACCGATTACCCAAGTAAAGGCCTAAGTTGTGCGTTGCCGGTCACGGGATCAGTTCAGTTGCCGGGTGACGAACTACTCGACTACCAGAATCCAGTGTTGAAGCATTACCGATCACGGCCCACGGACAACAGGCTACGTTGTTGAGAAGTAACCTAATCCTCTGCAGAGGTGCACTCAGCGTATTCTACAAGCCTAGCCGACAGGGCATATATATATATATATATATATGGAGAGAGAGAGATGTGTGATAACAGTCAAAAGTATTTCTCAACACTCAAACGTTTTTGTTTCTCAAACTAAAAGTATTATTTTTAATGAAAAATATTCCGCACATCAATGTTTTATTTATTATACTAAATACAAATCTTCCCCAATAAATTTGACCTTAGTATAACCAAATATTATTTTTAAAATTTATTTGAAGATATATTTCTTCTTTAGTAAGTAAAGTAAAGTTTGCGACCGTAGTCGAGGGTGACCCGAAGGCTCCCTTTTCGATAGGTACTACACCAATGTGTAAGAGCGGGTGCTACTCCTCTCTCAGGATTGACTCACTTTAACCTTTGATTCGTACCTTATAATGCTGAGTTTTAAGCAAGGAGGCATCAAGTACCATTTTTAAAGTCTATGGTATGTCTCTCCTTTAATACTGAGCTTCAATAAAACGTTTTCAAAAAGTCAAATCATACCAATGTTGTATTTTGGCCTTTGACCCGGCCAAAAATGCCATTCCAAGGTGATGCACCGGAAGGAAGTGACACATTCTAATGGCAGTTATGAGAGAAAATCGCGTAAGCGGAAATTGGCTGATGAAATGGGACGAGGTAAAAAGTTCCCATGGTACACTCATAGACTGACGCACCGGAAGAGAGTGACCCTGAACTGCATGACAGTTATTTCCGCTTGATGATGATCAAACATGTGATTTCAAAGATCGAGTGGGCGATCGAGTGGGCGTTGAACTATTATATAACTCAGTCAATACAGAAGTCAAGGCAGTTTCAGTAAAGTTGGAGGCGGAGAAAAACGAGATGTGGTAGAGAAAGCCAGGCCCGGCGAAGGGGCCCTCGGGAACCCCGATGGAATTTGGGGACTAGAGAAGTTGCTGATAAAATGCAGTAAAGAAAGTCATCACCCAACAAAATGGGCCTCTGGGCCTCCGCTTGACCACCTGGAGAACAAGAAAGACACAACGCTGACGGCCATAAGAGTAGAGGTCAAAATATTGCAGTTTCTGTTCGGTCTCCGGTTCCTTCTCACAGTAAAACCCCACACAACCCTTTTGAACCCTTACAAATAAAGTGAGAGGCATATTTTGTTAAAGAAGTCTTCCTGTGTCTTTATCATTGCGTCGGTGTATATCCAGTATATTTCTGCATGAATCAGCAGATGACAATATAACACCAACACTTGAACTCACATTAGACTATATTGTCTTGAATTACTTTTGTATACACATACTCATAATGATAGCAATCCCAACGGTATTACAAATACATATGCAAAAACACAGGTGGATTCTGTTAATCAGATACGAACGCATTTATTTACTACTGACTTAAGTTTTTCGACACGAAGAGAGAGACACAATTTTTACTATGCTAACCCCATCCCAACGCGCGGCGCATCTTGTGGTGTTTAAGATCTCAATTGATCTCCGCCAGTCTGGACCCGAAAAACTTAACAACCCTCACAACGGTAGAAAACTCAATTCTCTGCCTCCATGGCAGAAACTGGATTGTCGTTTTCCATGGTCCAATCTCAACTCTCAGCTGACTCTTTTTCAAAATCCTCAAATTCTCAGGACCATCTCTTCCTGGCATGCTGTCATCCACGCTCCAGTATCATTTCCTGTATGGGGGTTTATTATGACAATGGTGATTGTCATATCCTTTGCGTGCGAGCGTAAACTGCACTAATTGACTATACAACTGAACTCTTAACCCGAATAGTTCAAAGCCCAACCAAACGGAATGAAAATATATAATTAACGAAAATGACTAATATAAAAAAAATCATTCCTTAATTATATACATTACTGCTTGCTAGATACTACCTGTTTTACCTATGCAAAGGAAAATTTCATCTGTCACCAGCTGAAGTGATAGAAGGCTGATTGTTCAAAACATTATGAACCAATATAGTAAAAAATGTCTCAACATCCACTGTGAAGAGAAGACTCTGGGAAGCTGGCCTACATGGCAGAATTACAATAAGAAACGACTGGCGAGGAAACGAAACAATGTTAAAAGGCTTCAGTGGGCCTAAACGCACAAATACTGGAGGTTAGAGCATTGGAATAAAGACCTTTAGACTGACGAATCAAAGCTCGAAATATCCAACTCAAATATGACTGTCTATGTCCGACGAAGAGTTGTTTAAAAAGTGCAACTCCCTGTAACATACTAAACATAAAGCTTGGAAAATGCTACGTTATAGTGGTGTGGTTGCTAATTGCAAAGTCGGGGATTTGCACCAGAAAAAGGGCAAATTGAATCAGACCCGCCATCGCAGCATACTAAAGCATCACGAAACCCCATCTCGAATGTGGGTTGTAGGTAATATTTACCAACCCCTCCGCTCGGGCAGGATATGACACAAGGTCAATTTTTAAGCGGAGTTTAACAGGTTTGAATTCAGAGTTTTCCTTCTCCTAGACTAGTTGCCTAACCAAGGCTGAAGAACCTAGTCTGTCCTACTATTTACCCATAGCTGGAGGGAGAAAAATTGGATTAATACCTTTCCCAAGGGTATTAGTGCTATGTGAAATGCAATCAGTCTCGTCCAGGATTTGAACTCGTGTCGCCGTGTCCATTTCCTACGAAGATAACGACTACACCACGGGCACCTCCATTAATGTGGGTTGTAGGTCAATGACTTATTCTCATGCAAGATAATGACCCAACGCATTCTTGTAAACTCCGTTAAAAGCATAGAGAAACAATACGTCCTTTAACTGTCGCACTCAGAGGACTTAAATCCCTTTCAACAGGTGTGGTGTGAAATTGACAGAAACGTCAGAGCTAATCGAGTCACGGGTGCTCTCACACCAGGCGTCTCGTGCAGAAAAGCTTGGCAGAGCTAACTCCAGTCTACCTCCTGTCTTTAATGGAAAATATACCGAGAATCTGTGAAACCGAGCAAATAGCCAATGGAGATCATTTTAATGAAATTGATGTAATTTACATGCAAATGCCACATCGTTTTTTCAATATACACACCCCTGATGATAGCCTAAGATCGGATGGAAAGTACTTGGGTAACAATTATTAATTGGAGTTTTATCAACCAATGCCCGCCGGATACCATAAAATCAATGCGCAACTGGAAAGAATATATACAAAACTATGTAGACAAAAGATATCCAAATTGTTAATTAAAATATATATATATATATATATATATATACATATATATATATATATATATATATATATATATATATATAATTCCAAGAAAAAGACCATATTCGGTCACATTAGGATTATGAATTTATTTTCATCTTTAAGAGCATTCATATGAACCAAAAGTTAACAAAAAATTAGCGGGACATCTTCAGATACATCATGAAAAATAATTTAAATACAGCCAGATAATGGGGAGGGTCACATTAAGTAAAATAGCAGATTTTCTAGACGTTACACTAACACCTCTCTGACACCTCGTATAAACACTTTTATAAAACAGACCAGTATGCCTCCTATATTAACGTATATTCGAATAACCTGAATGCTAATATTAAACATGTTCCCAAAGATGTTTATTTGAGAATAAGGAGGTTATCATCTCGCATGAAAATATTCAATAATAGAAATAATAATTTACAAAGCTTTTTGCTTCGATTTGGCATAAGGCCGAATGAATGGGGCATCGAATGAGATTCTTCAATGATAGTAGTTAGATGAATATGGAAGCCCTTAAGAGAAGCGGATTTCAAGAAGAGTTTACTTATCAAGAGACAAAAATGCCAACTGAGAATATTTTGTATTTGAGTAAAGAAAATACGAAGTGTAATAATAAGGAAATTAGTCGAAAATAAATAAAAGGGAAATTATATGGTTCAACTCCACTTTTTGTAAACTTGTTAATATAAATATGGCAAAATATTTTCTGAAATTGATACATAAACACTTTAACCAAAATAATATATTACATAAAATATTTAATACAAAAGCTTTAAAAATAGTTATTCTTGCACGAAAAATTTCTTTAAAAAAAATAACAATCATAATAATGAAATAATTAAAAAATATAAATATAAACGAATAATAAAGATTCAAAGACTCGCAGAAAACGAAACCTACAAATACTTGGGCATTTTGGAGGCTGACACCATCAAACAAGTGGAAATGAAAGAAAAAATTCAAAAAGAATATCACAGAATTAGAAAACTACTCGAGACAAAACTCAATCGCAGAAACCTTATCAAAAGAATAAATACCTGGGCTGTACAGCTCGTTAGATATTTCAGACCCTTTCTGAAGTGGACCAGAGACGAACTTAAAGAAATGGACCAAAGAACAAGATAACTAATGACAATGCATAAGGCATTACATCCCAGAAACGTCGTTGAGAGACTATATGTTTCAAGAAAAGAGGGAGGAAGAGGACTTACCAGCATTGAAGACAGCGTTGACGCATCGATACAACGACTCAAAGGCTATATACAAAACACGAAGGAGGACTCATTATCGCCAGCGGAAACGATACTGATAACACAATGGACAACAGAATGACAATAACTAGGAAACAAAAATGGGAAGGAAAAAAACTCCATGAGCGGTTTAAACGACTAGTAAACAACATCTCACACGACAAAACCTGGACCTGGCTAAGAAAAGGAAACATTAAGATAGAAACGGAACCTCTTTTAATTACAGCACAAGACAACGCCATAAGAACCAATCTTATCAAAGCGAGAATAGTTAAGACTCAACAAAATAGCAAATGCAGGCTATGTGGTGACAGAGATGAAACCATCAATCACATAAGTGAATGCAGCAAATTAGCGTAGAAGGAATATATAAGACTAGACAGGATTGGGTCGACAAGGTGATCCACTGGGAGATATGCAAGAAATTTAAATTTACCATACAAACAAATGGTATATTCACAACCCAGCACCTGTCGTAGAAAATAATACATAAACTCCTATGGGACTTCGACATACACACGGATCACCTAATCTCGGTCAGAAGACCAGGCTAAATAATTATCAACAAAAAAAAGAGAACTTGCAAAATTGTCGACTTTGCTGTCCCGGCTGACCACAGAATAAATCTGAAGGAATGTGAAAAGGATAAGTACCTCGACCTTGCTAGGAAATTGAAAAATCTGTTCAACATGCAGGTGACAATTATACCAATCGTAATTGGTGCGTTTGGAACAGTAACTAAAGGATTAGTAAAGGGACTGGAGGACTTGGAAGTTGGTGGACGGGTGGAGACCATCCAAACGACAGCATTATTGAGAACGGCCAAAATCCTGAGAAGAGTCCTGGAGACTTGAGGAGACTTGCTGTCACTCAGACTCCGGTGAAAAACCATCCGCTAACGCTGATGTGAAAAGCTTTAATGAGTGATTAATAATAATAAGTAAGTAAAGTTAGCGACCATAGTCGAGGGTGACCCGAAGGCTCCCTTTTCGATAGCTACTACACCACAGTACAATCAAATATGTATGGTTTTAATCTGTTTAACTCATACATAGGGCCCACACAGGTTGGTTTGGCTTCTTCGTTCAATAATATATCATCATTTATGGGTCATGTAACGCTAAAACCATCCTGGTCGAAGAACAGAAGTTATATTACTTAACCGATGTCTGGAGCCATCCTTACAGATACTATCATTACCAATTAGAGAGGAACTGGGAGTTATATCAATAAAGAGGAACGCAACACTTCTTTTAGTTCCAGAACCAGAGTCTCACCACCAGATTGCAGGTAACTTTCCGATCTTGGACGCCCTTTTTGTGGTTGTGTCTTCCCCTGCAGAGGATACAGTTAGCGTATTCGATGGGCTTAAGGGGTAGATATAACCAGTTGGCATGACCTTGGTTTCCTCCTACCAGATTTATAAGATATATAAATATATCTGTATTTCAAATTTTTATCCGATTTTTATATATAAAAAAACAACATAAAAACCAAATGCCACTTCTCCACAATATTTGTTAATGAGAAAGGATAATTGGTACCAGATTTTTAAAAGAACCAACTTCTTTTACAGTGGCTGAAAGACTCAATCTGTTAAATTTCCTATTTTTGCTGAGTTGGTTGGAAGGTGAGGGTATCGACTCAAGGGGATTGTGGATCGTCAAAGTAATTACATTATATACAAATTGCATAATCTTCAATACACTTTTCAAATCAGAAAAAGAATTGAAAGAAAAAAAGCAAGAACATTGAAATTCGTGTAATTGGATGAAAGGATAGTTGGATGGAAATAAGAATGTTTAACTACGCTCAAGAGAAAATGAATCACACATATATATATATATATGCGGATGTGCATGTGAGTGTGTGTATATGTGTGAGTATGTCTATGTATGTGTGCACACTCCTGGGTCTAAGTGAGTATATGTGTGGGTTGGAGCTTGAAAATCGTATGCTTTTGTATGTTAACTCAAGTTTATATATAGAGAGATGTTTTTAATTGTTACACACACTCACACAATCACACACACACATACACATGCACACAAACACACACACACACACACACACACACTCACACATATATATATATATGTATGGAGAGAGAGAAAGTGAGAGACAGGTACACAGACATACGCATGCACACATACTTTCACACTTCCACACGCATGCACATGTACACACACATAAATACAGACAGATTTATGTATATATTGAGATAGATAGATAGATAGATTGATTGATTGATTGATTGATTGGATCAAGTATGATTTGGGGACAACATCAATATCACTAATCTGGAGAGCACCACGTTAGCATATTTTGTCGTTTTTGCCGTATTATCACGTGATTGCCAAATCATTACCTACGCACACGCAAACAAAAACATAGATAGATAGATAGATAGATAGATAGATAGATAGATAGATTTTATTTTGGCTAAACACAGTGGCCACGGCGTCTGATGACTGACAGTCTCTTAGTTATGAAAAAACAACAATCTTATTCAACAAACTCTTTTAATTACGCTGCTTCTGCGGCCCATAAAAATTAAAATCTAAAGTCCTTCTATGGCTTAAATCTATTCGAACAACGCTCGTGTATAATATATATATATATATATATATATATATATATATATATATGCTATGATCATTAAATAAGTTTCGAGACTTTCTTCGTATGGGCACTTTCATTGATAGCACACACATGAAACTCTTGTCCCCTTCGAAGTAATCTCCTCCAGCTGCAATGCTTTTGTTGTACCGTTCCAACAACTTCTAGAAGGCTCCATGGAAGTCCTCTTGTGTGAGTGTGTCAATAACCTTCGTCACAGCCTCTTTCATATCCTCAATTGTCTCATAACGACAGCCTCCGAGCTTAGGAAAGAACCAAAAGTCACAGGGAGCAAGGTCAGGACTATAGGGGTGTGAGGAACTGTCTTGATGCCCATCTTAGTCAAATAGTCTGTGACAAGGATGGAGTTGTGGACTGGTGTATTGTCCTGCTGGAAATGCCACCGACCCTATTTGAAGAGTGTTGGCGTGTTCCGACGGAATCTCTTCCTGAACTCCCTTAAAACCTCATCATAGTAACCCTAACCCTAAGCCTTTGGCCAATCAACTCTGGTGTATTGACTTCTTAACTCCTCCCACACCTCTCATCATCCCTCACAGACTCCTTGCCTTCTTTTAATCTCGTATGTCACTCATAAACTGCTGTAGGTGTTCATTTGAACCTGAAATCCTAAAAATTGTTCAGTTATCTCATAATATGTATAGCAATAACATAGTGAATTTTCAAATGTCTGGAAACATAGTGAATACACCTCGTATATATATATATATATATATATATATATTTAAAAGAAAGAACAACAATCGGTCATATTAAGATAATAGATTTATTTTCATCCGGTTAAAAAGCATTGATATGAATCAATGCTCTAAATAATCACAAGATTATTAAGATCAAACAAGAAAATGTATGAAAATAAGTCATTCCATATTCACCAGCACACAAAAAAAAGAAGACGAAAAAAAAAAAATTATTTCGCTAATACAAACCTAACACAATCCAAAGTAACAATAAGAATAAACTTATTTTCGCATATACACAACATCCAGTTTAATCACACTTCAGATTTAACAGAGGAAAAATCTACGGCTACAAAATAACATACACGATACAAAGTATTATATAAAAAAAACATTATTCGGACATATCTCATTTTAGTACATCAAATTTTAAACATTACAAGATAATTCTATCTAAAACAAATGTTATTCACAGTAAAAAAAATCCCCTTAAAAATTTACATTACAAATACAAAGCTAAAAAATATTACTTATATTAGATTAAATTTTAATTCCTTTATCAATTTAATAAGTCATAGTTATATAATATTACGAACGGGCGCTGTCGTCAATCAGTGAAGGTGTCACGAGACTAGCGCGTGCGGGCAGAATGACCTACTAAGTTAGACGTGATTTTAAAATAATCACAGATGAACTATCACGTGTTTCACGACAGTTTCACTGGTGACATCGAACATTTGGGGATCTTCGATTTGTTCCCCAAAATCTCTATATAAGAAAACAAGTCAGGATATTTTGGCAGAGTGGAAGGCAGTTGTCAAAACGGGTGCGATAAAGGTTCCGATGCCCCGACCCGTTCTACCCCAGTCTGCTACGACCTATCTGTCAGGCGTGTGTCAACAGTCAGCTCTCACCCACACCACCGTCACCACCAAGGGGAAGGGAGAAGAAGAATGTAACTAAAATGAACTTTTCGAGTTGCCACGATCATAGCTAAGTGAATAATAAACAACTGCTATGTTTTCTTCCCTTACCTTCGAGTTTAAGTATTTCTTTTTCTGCGGACTTCTTTCTTTACAGCACAATACGTTGGTCCTATGTTACAGTTATTCCTTTATTATTTATTTTTTCTATTACTTTTTAAAACCAGTCTAAATTTATTTTTATGCCTTCATCTAGCAATAAATTCATATCTCCGAGTCAATAACTTAACAAGATCAATATACAACATAATTCGTATCTTTTCTTCCAACCATGATTTACATCTTCCATCAAAGAACCGAGGAGTTGCAGATCTTTTCAATGAAACGCAGTTTCTTCCAGGCAGCGGTCGTATCGATACTGCTATATGGATGCACTATTGGACGCTAACAAAACGGCTGGAGAAAAAGCTAGACGGCAATTACACAGGAATGCTGCGAGCAATATTGAACAAGTCTTAGAGGCAACACCTCACAAAGCACCAGCTATACGGCCACCTACCTTGCATCATGAATACTATCAAGTTAGACGAACCAGACATGCAGGACACTGCTGGAGAAGCAGGGACGAGCTCATAAGTGATGTACTCCTATGGACCCCCACATATGGCCGAGCAAAAGCAGGACGAACAGCTAGAACATACATACGGCAGCTCTGTGAGGATACGGGATGTAGCCCTGAAGACCTGCCAGAGGCGATGGACGATAGGGAGAAGTGGCGAGAGAGGGTCAGGTATATCAGTGCTGGCGGCACGACTTGATGATGATGATGATGATGATGATATATGTGTGTGTATATATATATATATATACTTGATAGGAAAATAATTTCAGTTGCATTTAAACTTGGAAAACAAACAAATACTTATTTGGTCTTAAGTGATATCGTTTATCAAGATTTTTCTCCTAATGTTTCAATAAAATAATTTTAATCTATTTGTAAAATTGTTGAACACTTGTGCGTAAAATTTTTCAGGTATCAATGCTAAAAAATGCCTAATTTAACCTATTCATCATTAATGAATTTGACACTCCCCCTAAAAATGTAGCAGAAATCTGGAAAGATGATAGTCATACTAGTAAACATTAGTTGAAGAAGGAGAACGAGGTAAAACTTTAATATATAATAAGTTTTTGAATGACTTGATCAAGATGAAGTCTCGCATTGTATTGAAAAAAATAGCATGCCTTTATGAATAATTAATAATGGGTATTTTTCGGCAATTTTATGTGCAATGGCTTCAGTTAATATCAATATTTCCGTGTATTAACTGTTTTTTGTTAATTTTTAGCACATCATGACAGATGATGGCCTCGATATCTCAACAAACACAGAGTATCAATTTTCGGATAAATTTTTGTTTATGGACGTATTTTTCTTTTTCCTCGGGCGTCAACCATTGTTCAATTGTTAGATATGATTATGGAGAACCCACTTTTCATCTCAGATAAAACTTTTTGTTTCTTCTTTTTTGCTGAGTTCTTACACAACAGAGCAATCTTTCAACAGTAAAAGAAAATATTACCAAAAAATTCCAGACATTAATTTTAGAATATAAAAAAGAAACTCATATGTTTTTTTTTAAGTAAACAGTTATTTATTTTCAAAATTTTACTATTACAGACGTGAAAAACTTTAATTCAAATTTGTAAAGACCAAAGCTAGCAGCAATAAAAAGAAAGTTGATAAAAATTTGAAAGGTGACATTGTCAGCTTTTTTAACTTCGAGATATTTTTTGCAGGCTTAGTTTCAAGCAAAAACTTAACACGACAAAATACCCAGTGAGGGAATTTGAAAAAAAAATTTAGAAGGCGACATTGTCAGCCGTTTTAACTTGGGGATATTTTTTCCAGGCTGAGGTACAAGCAAAACCCGACAAGACAAAACACCCAGTGACAAAATTCATATTTCTAAAGTGCACAGTAAGACAAATCCCACTTGATCTAGTTAAAATATGACAAAAAATTTAAATAATTGGTGAGGGCATTATTATTTTTGTATTTGATAGGATTATGGAGATTTTTTTATTTAAAAAGTTGGTTTGGTTTGGTTTGGTTTGGTTTGTTGGGTTTTATGGCATATCAATCTTTATAGGTTATTTTACGCCAAATCCATTTTTATGTAAATAATCTGTTCTATTTAAAACAATTCAGTTTAGCATAAGTACACAGTTTAATTGTCAAAAACATTTCCATTTCAAACTATTCAAGCACTTATATGTAACAATTCAGTTAAGTGTAAATACAGTTTTAATGTCGAAAAACAGTTCTAAGCATGCAGTTTAAATGTAAGTACGGTTTAATTGTCAAAAACATTTCTATTTCTAGCTATTCAGTTTACTCAAACAATTCAGTTTAGCATAAGTATGCTAGTTCTATTTAACCCATAGATAGGGCCCTATCAGGTGCTACCACTCTGGAACAGAGTAGACCTGGGAGTGATGGCAATGAAGGGGAGCACCGCATTTCCCAAAGCCCGAGCATCACTTCAACCTCACCATCAGATTGTTTAATGTCATATACAGGACACTCGTTAGGGAGGGTGTTACCCATATGCAGAGGTGCAGTCAGTGTATTCTACAGCCCCAGCTGACTGGGTAATATTTAGAAAGAAATTACTAGTAACTTCTTAAGCTGAGAAGCAAGCAGAAGATAGTCGTTTGGTTTCTTTGTTAGATGGCATATTAACTTTCGTGGGTTATTTCATGCCAAAGCCATCCAATCCCTCTAGAACAGTATTGGGTCTATTTAACTCATAGCTGGGGGCATAAGGTGTTTTGAGCCTTTCTGAAGGGTATAAGTCCGAAAGTAAATGTAATTTCATCACTTGAGTTTGAACTCGGATACTACAATGTCGCAGGCCAAAACGTTAGTCACTACCCAACAGCCACTACCCCTCATATGATGAAGGACCGACTTCCGTTTTTCCGAGTCCAGGAAGGCATTTTATCATCGAAGAAATTGTTTATATATTATATATTATATATAAAGAAATTTATATTTATATAAGATTTTTGTCCATTTTTCTTTTTTTAATGATGTTCATTTTATGAAAATTGATGGAATTATTTTTGATCTAATCATTTTTTGTCAATGAAGTAATAACCACCTGACGCCCTGGGTTCAAATAACTTCCGTATTCTATATTTTCTAGATACCCACACATATTTTTCCGGTTCCTAATTCACGTGATTCCTTTCCACTGTCCCTTGTTTACACAGGTGCTCTATCCTGTTTGGAAATCCCTAACTAATCGGTCTGTCAAAGGTCAATATGTTACATTTATATCCAATCAATGAGTGTGGTGAAATTTCTAATGCCTAGAATGATGCTGATGTGTTTTTTGTTGATCTACATCACTCTGGAGATTTCATCAGCTCTGATATGACAGGAGGATCCTGATTTCGCAGTCACAACTAACATTTAAATAAAAACAAAGGCGTTCAATATGGTTTTGGTATCATTAGAACTGGTCAGTTGACCAATGAAACCAAGTTATTCTCAGAAAAGAATTAAGGTTCTGTAACTCTCTTGGAGAAAGTCATACAAGAGATATGATGCCAAATACGCGAAAAAAGAGTAAAATTCCGATCATTCAATAATGGTTTGTATTTGTATGTCTTCTATTAATTCTGGAGAGACCTGCTTCTTGAACAATTAATATTGCAGTCTATCTTGATGTTCTTGATTAATTCTTTCTCCTATCGATTGAGGAAAAGTTCGGAGACAAGGAATTAATCTTCCATCCCACACAGCGAAATCGACCAAAGAATAGTTCAGGGAGAAGCGGATGCCGGTTCTTTGTAGGCCTACAAACAGCTCAGATGCAAATCCAATTAAAATGTTTGATAAATCCTCAAGAGGGAACCAAGAAAATACTATCAATCAATTCTTGAAGAATTGAAGTGAGTCATTACTGAATAGTGGCCAACGGTATCACACCAGATTTGTCGTGATTGAAATGGTTCATTTCCATAATGAATAAAAGAAATAGCAAATGCAAAATGTGCTATAAAAATATGGTAAGTATGAAAATACAGTAGTTTAAACGAGTGTTCATTAATAGATACGTTTTCCTCTTATAGGAGGTGCCCGTGGTGTAATGGTTATCGTCGTAGCAAAATGACACGGCGAAACAAGTTCAAATCCTGGACGAGACTAATTGCATTTCACATAGCACTAATACTATGGGTAAATAGTAGGACAGATTGGGTTCTTCAGCCTTGGTGAGGCAACTAGTCTAGGAGAAGGAAAAATTCTGAATTCAAACCTGTTAGACTCCGCTTAAAAATTGACCTTGTGTCATATCCTGCCCTAGCAGAGGGGTTGGACAAGGGGTGGTGCCCGTGCTGTAATGTTTATTATCGTAGGAAATGGACACAGCGACACGAGTTCAAATCCAGGACGAGACTAATTGCATTTTACATAGCACTAATACTCTTGGGAAAGGTATGAATCCAATTATTCTCCCTCAAGCTATGGGTAAATAGTAGGACAGAAAGTTCTTCAGTCCTGGTGAGGCAACTAGTCTAGGAGAAGGAAAACTCTGAAATCAAATCTTTTTAACTCCGCTTAAAAATTGACCAAGTGTTCTATCCTGCTGATAAATATGAATACGTTTTCCTCTTGAGAAAAATGACTGTTTGTCTTTTTGTAGTGATATAAGAATCGCCAATTTTTTTTTTTTTTAATTGCAAATCTCAGAAAACGTGGTTTCTCTGTGAAATGTTACCAATGTCAAAATTAAAACAAATTCAGACCGGAAATGTAAAAGTTATTCTGAAAACACTGAATATTACAATTCCTTGAATTGGTGAGTTATTTGAATAGTAATCCACTGATATAAACCGTAAAAAGCCTTTTGTTTAACTTTGCTCTAAAAACAGTTTTAATTCATCAGATTCCATTTATGCTACAAGCTGTAGGTTAGATAATATCATTAATGTGCCTTCTACAAGGATGGCTTGGGAAGTGAATAACCCAAAAATGTTGAGATATCATTAAAACGAAGAACAAGCAAAATCAAATTTCTAATCTTTTGGGGAAGAACAAAAAATCCCAAGTTTATGAAGGTTGAAAAAGGGATCTCCGAATCATGGAGACTTCAGTTTCAGAAAACTATATATGTATATATATATTTCTTCGTTAATACAAATTTCATCAAACATAATAGACATTTTATGTCGACATATTTTCTTCTGGATCCGTTCGAATTCCCGTATTCTTTTTATCGTATTCGGGGGGAAATGATTTGTATATTGTCCATACTTGTATGTATCCCAAGTACTTTCTGCCCAACTTGAGCCATCATCAGGGGAGCATCTATTACAAAAGTGATGTAACTTTGGTTTTAGCATATTACTACGATGTAAGATCGTCTTTACCGTTGAACACAATTACGGAAAATTCTCACCGACAACACAACATGATTAGAACATCAAAATGATGAACAAAAACTACAGATTATCGAAGCACTACATATTAGAAACATACAACCGACACTTAATAGAATTAATTCTCAAACCAGTGCTAATGTACTTAAATGACATTAGCTACTGACACTAATTATAGAAACCCATTTAAAAGCAAACGCCATAATCTTCAACGGTAAAGACGCTCTTACATAGTGGTAATATGCTAAAACAAAAGTTACATCACTTTTGTAATAGATCCTCCCCTGATGATGGCCCAACGTCGGGCAGAAAGTACTAGGGATACATACAACAATGGACAATACATAAATCAATTCCCCCCGAATAGGATAAGAATAATACGGGAATTCGAACGGACCTAGAAGTAAATTTGTAGACATAAAATGTCTATTATGTTTAATGAAATGTATATATATATATATATATATATATATATATATATATACTCGTTGTGCAGTGGTTGTCGTTGTCGGGAAATGAACAAGTCCTAAATGACACAATTTGCATTTCGCATAGCACTAACATCATTGGAAAAAAGAACCATCAAACTATTCTTTCTCAAGCTAAGAAAAAAGTGCAAGATATTCTGAACCCTTTAACCTTAGTATGGCAACCGATCTACGAGAAGGAGAACTTTTAATAAAAAAATCTTTTAAACTCCGCTTAAAAATTGATTTTTGTCGTGCACTGCTCATCGAGATGGGTAAGAACACCAAAAATCCGTGTGCGGGTTTGTGTGTGTTTGTTTGGTTGTTATGAGGTTTGGTTTGGTTTGTTTTTACGGCATATCAACTATCGTAGGTTATTTAAAGCTAAATCTATTTTATTCAAATAAACAGTTTTATATCAATCAATTCACTTTAGCATAAGTACACAGTTTAAATGTCAAAAACAGTTCTATTTTAAACAATTTGGTTTAGCAAAATTACAGTTTTTTGTTTACAAACAGTTAAATCTAAAAACAGTTCTATTTCAAACAATTCAGGTTATTATAGGTACACTGCTTTGTTAATCCATAGATAGAACCCTATTAGCTGCTACCACATCGGGCCAGAGCGAACCTGGGAGCGATGACAATAAAGGGTTATTCTGCATTCCCCAAAGCTCCAGCATTACTGAAGCCTCACCATCTGATTGTTTAGTTTTATCCATCTGCAGAGATGCATCGGTATATTCTGGAGCCCCAGCCGTCTAGGCCAGTTGTCATATGAGTGGGTTTGTCTATGCCTGTGGACTTAACGTTTGTGTGTTATTCCAAAGCATTTAAAAGCACCGGGCATACCAATACGTACATATCAATTGGTATAGGATTTCGAAAATCACCCTCTATATCCACAGCGCCTGTACAAATATGCTTTTCTGCCTCTGAAGATGCATACGCCTAAATGTGTGAACGCACAGGCACCCGAGTGGAGATACATGGAAATGCGTGCACAGGTGCACACATAGTCGTAAGTAAGCGAATTCCCAACCACGACGCTTACATATGTTCGTCTTTGTGTTTGTGTGTATGTCAAGCTTTACTTGATCTATTGATTCGTTCATTTAAACTCTTCCTAATCAATCAATATCAGCACTCAAGTCTGTCATTATAGGTTTCTTGACAAGTACCGACAGAAATATATCTCTTCAATTATATTGCATGTAATAGTTTTAATTGTCAATCTATTGAAGTACCCTAACTCTATCTCCCCTACTCTCTCTCACTCTCTGGATATATATATATATATATATATATATATATATATATATATATATGTCTTCCTCAATAAGAAAATGACATCTATCTATCTATCTATCTATTCACTCACACTATTTCTCTCTTGGTTTAACTTATTCTTTCTTTATTTGTCTCTCTTTAAAGCTGTCTTTTTCTCTATCTTCGTCTCTCTCTTCATCTCTCCTGATAATTTTATCGATAAATAGCTAAGGGATTTCAAAATAGAATTCATATGTAATTTTTTTTAAAAAGTTTTAGCAAATAATTTCATGAGATTGATAGATTGGGCACTCTCTTCTTTAGGAAATAAGTTGATAATATATTTTCATTAGTGTATCCAAAACACACACACACACACACACACACACACAAGAACACCCATATAGACATAAATACGCAAAGATGTGATGCACACAAATACGCACACACGCTCACACACACATAACACACACACACACACACACACACACACACACACACACACACACACATATATATATATATATATATATATATATATATATATATAAGGTTGAATTCAAAACGAAAATTGAATTAAAAAAAAATAACGGTTAAGCAAATTTTAAAAAGATTTTAAAAAGAAAAAGTAGTACTACTGTCAGTTTCGTGTTTTCAATTGGTTGGATCTTAAATTCAATTTTGAATTTTTTTTTTTCGCACAACTAGCTTCATCTAAGATATCGACCACTTTGAATGTGAAGGCTACTTAACAGTAGTAAGATTTCATCTATATATTGTATTTGATCGAAGTGGCATATTTTTTTGAATATATATAAAGCATTAATATACATACATACATATATATATATATATATATATATATATATATATATATATATATATTTCGGGGGAATGTAACACATGGGACATTTTAGGTACCCTTATACGAATATAAGTTTAAGAACAAGGCTTAAAATACTTTGGTTTCCATTAGCATAAAACCACGAACCTGACAATTGTCTATTTAGACAAGGAACGTTTTACGTTGGGTAATGGTCCCTATAATCAAGCTCTTCTATGTAGGAGCTTCACTTGGCTAGATCCAAAGGTTGACCTATTTTTCTAACCTTTCAGCCATGCATACAATGGAATATATGACACGAATTTACGACCGGAAAAAGATGCTTTAAATCCTGCTTTACAAGACAGTGGTGGCAATGTTTTTTTTTCTTATTGAGGTTACGTAATTAGAATATTTTTCATCAGAAATTGATTATTAACGAAATATATCACGTTATTCAAAAATAACATTTGAAGTAAATGGCTAATCAGATAGATAAGATCAGAGACTCGGTAGAAGATAGACAATCTAGAATTGCCTGGCAAACAATAAACGAAGTGAGCAGAAGAAAGAGCACAGCCAAAGCAAAACTTAAAGCAGCAAACCAACAAGAAAGAATAAAACTGTGGAAACAGCACTTCGAAAACTTACTTGGAAACCCACCAAAAATAACGCATGAACCAATCACCAGAATAATTAGCAAACAATTAGACATTAAACTTGGACCGTTCACACAAGGAGAACTCGACTCGGTTCTCAGAAAAATTAAAAATAGGAAAGCTGCAGGACTGGACGAAATTCCCCCGGAAGTATGGAAGACCAGACAATTCGACGACATACTGCTCCGACACTGCAACGCAGTATACAATCAAAATCCGATAGATAGATGGACGAAGGGATGCATACTCCCCTTCCCTAAAAAGGGGGACCTCGGATTAGCCAAAAACTACCGAGGCATAACACTTACATCCATAGCTGCCAAAATCTACAATGCCCTACTACGAAACCGCATAGAACCCAAAATCGACAACATACTTAGAAAAAACCAAAATGGCTTCCGAAGAAATAGAACTACGACCTCACAAATACTAACCATCCGCAGAATCCTTGAAGGTGTACGGGCAAAGAACCTACAAGCGACATTAATATTTGTCGACTTTACCAAGGCTTTCGACTCCATTCACAGAGGAAAGATGGAACAAATCCTACTAGCGTACGGCATACCTAAAGAAACCGTAGCGGCAATAACGATTCTCTATAGAAACACTAAAGTAAAAGTACGATCACCAGATGGAGACACAGAATACTTCGACATTGTAGCAGGAGTACTACAAGGGGACACGCTGGCTCCGTATCTCTTTATCATTTGTCTAGACTACGTACTTAGAACATCGATTGACAAAATCAAAGAGAATGGCTTCGAACTGACGAAGAAAAGAAGCAGAAGATATCCCGCAACAACAATTACCGACGCCGACTACGCCGATGACATAGCGATACTGGCAAATACACCTGACCAAGCCGAAACACTTCTGCATAGCCTGGAACGAGCAGCAGCAAGCATAGGCCTCCATGTTAATGCACACAAAACGGAATATATGTGCTATAACCAAACGGGGGACATCTCCACTCTAGAAGGAACCCCTCTTAAACTAGTAGACAAATTCACGTACCTAGGAAGCAGCGTCGAATCAACCGAAAAGGACATCGAAACGAGGTTAACGAAAGCATGGACAGCTATCAATAGGCTATCGACTATATGGAAATCAGACCTAACCGATAAAATGAAACGCAGTTTCTTCCAGGCAGCGGTCACATCGATACTGCTATATGGATGCACTACATGGACGCTAACAAAACGGCTGGAGAAGAAACTAGATGGCAATTACACAAGAATGCTGCGTGCAATCCTCAACAAGTCCTGGCAGCGGCACCCCACAAGACACCAACTGTACGGCCACCTGCCCCCTATCACGAAATCTATTCAAGTTAGGCGAACCAGACATGCAGGACATTGCTGGAGAAGCAGAGATGAACTCATAAGAGATGTACTCTTATGGATCCCCACACACGGCCGCGCAAAAGCAGGACGACCAGCACGAACGTACATTCAGCAGCTGTGTGAGGATACAGGATGTTGTCCTGAAGACCTGCCTAGGGCGATGAACGATAGGGAGGAGTGGCGAGAGAGGGTCAGGGATATCCGTGCTGCCAGCACGATATGATGATGATATATCCGTGGTGCATTTAATATATTTCCATAATTTTTTGTACAGGCATTTAAAATTGTCGCAGATTCTGGAAAGTTCACAATGTTATTTCTATACATCTTATGCTACAGCAGAAATTGCAATACACCCTATTAAAACCTGATTGTCACAGCTGGTGAATTTCAAAATGCAATCTGGACGCGAGGACACTTTAGAAGAACGATATGCAATAGAATTGTTTTAAACTTGGAAAAAATGTCACAGAAACGTATGGAATGCTTCAGACTACTTTTGGAGCATCTTGCATGAATCGAGCATCAGTTTTTAAGTGACATAAGAGATTCAAGGAAGGCAGGGAATCTGTGAGGGATGATGAGAGGTGTGAGAGGAGTAAGGATTTCAGAACACCAGAGTTGATCGGCCAAAAGGTTTGGGTAAGGGTTAGGGCTACTATGTTGAGTTTTTAAGGGAGTTCAGGAAGAGATTCCTAGGGAAGAGGCCAGCACTCTTTAAATCGGGTCTTTGGTATTTCCACCAGGACAATGCACCTGTTCACAATTTTTTTTCCGCGAGTACTTTTGGCTCCAATTTTAGCTATCTTCATGGATACGAATAATGAAATGACCAACAAATCGCGAGTCATATAGTCTTGTATTGGGAGTAGACCGAAGAACAAACAAATTAGTGACCATTCTCCAAATACAAAAAAATATTTCTGCAAATAATTCCAATGTAACACAAACAAAAAAAAAACAAAAGATATTCCAAATTTTTGAAGCCTTATGCATAAAGATTAACAAACATTTTAAAAAGAGATTAACTTCGAAAATAGTCTTCACGTTTTAAAATGCAATCCTTTTCTCGCCACTCCCTCCTCTTACCTTTAAGAAAAATGATTCTGTTCTGTAGATATCCCTCCCACTCGTTCTTACTCTTTTTGAACAACATTCGTACATATATATATACATATATATATATATATATATATGTGTGTGTGTGTGTGTGTGTGTGTGTGTGTGTGTGTGAGGCGTAAGTAATTTAAAGGTTAATGCCCATCGCTTAATGATAATCTTTATCTAATTGCACAATTTCAGTAAGCCTCTTGAAGAACTCTTCAGTTCTTCGCCGTCCCAGACTCCAATGCAATTATACCATGCAAACAGCCAGCGCACAATATAACGAACTAGCACACTATCCAAATTTAATCTAGTCTCTTTAATTATGTGCACTTGCACCCGCGCGTATCTTCAACTGCCGCTGATATTTGGACACACATGACGTCGACTCCCTGAAAGAACTTCTGTTTTGTCTACGTCTTCATGCTAATCTCTTGACCCGTTTGATATGGAGTTCTCTTGAATTCCGATTGGTATTAACAAGCTGCACGACGCCATGTTTGCCTCGTTTTCAACATTATGACTTGCGCATGCGCCGCTCAAGAAAAGCTGCAGAGAAAATAATTAAGTATTAGGCCAAAGCTCAAATAATGCAAGACGGTATATTATTAAAGGATGGCAATTATTTTGCGAATATGGCTGACTTGATCGTGCTTATGCAACGTTTCTGCCAGCATAATTACATACAGGCCATTTTAAAATATATCTATTTCCGAAAATATATCTGTGCAACGATACGTATTGATAATTATATGAAAAGAAAGATATGTTCAAAAACAGGGAGAAAGAATACATACACACACACATACACACACACACACACACACACACACACACACACACATATATATATATATATATATAGGGAGAATCTATGTACTTATATCTATATACACACAGAGAGACATATACATATATATATGTGTGTATGCGTGTGTGTCCGTATGTGTATGCATGTGTGTGATTGTTTGAAATGGGGAAACATTGAAATTATTAGTTTGTTCGGAAAATAATGACTGATTTTAGAATAATTTTTTTCTAACTGAATTCAAACAGTCTTTTTATTCGTCAAATATAATCCAAGAAAATCTATGCGTTTATGCAATCAATTTATAAGGTTATATAATCCTGTACAATCAAAGTCGAAAGGTTTTGTAGCTATAAAATCTTTAAATCAAGTTTATACATCTCCTTTGAAACGGAATGTTTGGGGGCGTAAAAACAGAGTATCCAGATGCTAGGAAAAAGAGTAGCTGATGGTTGCGAAATCATAATGTCGTGAATCTAATAAGTCGGTAAGCTTCTGCAGTGTTATGTTGACAACGTATGGCCAACCATTGTCATGAATAAAAATTCGATTTGTCAATTAACAACAGCCAATCGAATTTTGAGTAACTAAAATTGCATTAGTTGTCAAAATTTCGAGACGAAACTTGATTTTTATCATTAAGGGTTTTTGGAATATTGTCTTCATCTTTATTGTTATTTCCACAACGTTTCGGCCGATGTCCTACGGCCTTCTTCAGATGCTTGTTGAACTCAAGAACCTTCACGGAACTTCGAACTACGTCTTTATAGAATCCACAAGGGTCGCCTGTCCTGATTCCGTTAGAACAGGCGATCCCCGTAGATATATTAAAGGACGTAGTTCGAAATTCCGCGAATGTTCTACAGTTCGACAAACACCTGAAGAAGGCCGGAGGACATATCGGCCGAAACGTTGTGGAAATAACAATAAAGGTGAAGACAATAGTCTTAAAACTCTTTATGATAAAAATGCATTTTATACGTTTTGGTTTCAAAGATTCGTACTTTCAATACTGAGCTTCTGATACAAGTACTGTACTTGCTTTCTTGATAATGGCAGTTGTTTGAGCGGCATTATGATCAATCGTGAACTCAAGAAAAATATAAATGCATCCCTTCTTTTTTTTAGGTTCGTGTTGAAAATTAACTTCTGAAAGAAAGGATGGGAAATAAACAATGGGATTATTTTAATCATAAGGAACGTGGATTAACATATGTTAGAAGAAAATGAAAAGAGTATATCCAAAAATTGATCAGTTAAGTTTTATTAAATGTCTTCAAGAGCGAGAGGGGATGTACTCATGGTGTAATGGTTAAAGCGCTGGATTGTGGAATTGTAGTAAGCAAGTTCGAAATCAACTTGCGCTACTAGGTTCACTTTCGAACAAATAACCTTGGAAAAGGTATGAACCTTCCCATCTTTCTAGCTGTGGGTTAAATAGTACCACTGCTGTTCTTCTTGGAGGATGGAGTTGGCATTAAATAACCCATAAAGGTTGATATGAACAAAGAAACCAAACCAAACCAAACCAATTAGGGTTTAAAACATGAAAATCTCAATTTGGTCCATGTATAACATTTAAGTGATAGCTAAAATGTAAATCTTTAGCCAGCCGGATGATTGACGTATAAGGTGGCATGAAACCAGTGGTCACAAATAACGTTTCGGTCGATATGTCCTCTGGCCTTCTTCAGATGCTTGTTGAACTCAAGAACCTTCACGGAACTTCGAACTATGTCTTTATAGAATCGACGTATATATAGTAAAATTCCGTGAAATTAATAAACCGTTCGTACCTGAAACGATAGATTTCGCCTGTATTTGCATTGTGTGTTTGTATCAGCATATGTATATGTGTAGTATACAACAATAATTACCTTCACGTCCATACTGCTGTATAGATGCACTACTTAGACGCTAACTAAACGGCTGGAGAAGAAGCTAGACGGCAATTACGCAAGACTGCTGCGAGCAATATTGAGCAAGTCCTGGAGGCAACTCCCAACAAGGCACCAACTATACGGCCACCTGCCTCCCATCACGAAAACTATCCAAGTTAGACGAACCAGACATGCAGGACACTACTGGAGAAACAGGGACGAGCTCATAAGCGATGTACTCCTATGGACCCCCACATATGGCCTGGCAAAAGCCGGACGACCAGCTCCAACATACATTCAGAAGCTCTGTGAGGATACTGATGTAGCCCTGAAGACCTGCCAGAGGCGATGAACGATTGGGAGAAGTAGCGAGAGATGGTCAGGGATATTCGTACTAGCGGCACAACATGATGATGATGATGATGATACAATAATGATACAAAATTTCTATGTGTTTCCATCATTTTGTCCAACCCTTGTATATATATTAAAATACCCATGTGCTGGACTGCAGCATTATAGTAAGTGCTAGTTCGTTTGTGGGGCTTTAAGGCTGAAAGGTCAAAGGCAGAGGGCAAAGATGTGTTGCCGTTAGATATCTGACTCCATATTTTGGTTATTTTATTTTACCCCTCGTTGTTTAATTGGTGTAATGCCTTGCCCAAGGAAGTCCCAAAAAGAATTATACGAAAGAAAAGACAGAACAGATAAGAGACGAAGACTTTTTTTTTTAATACTTTCCTTTGTTAACTGGGTTCAACAACCATTCCGTGGATGAGGGAGTTTTCCCGAATACATTGAAATGGTTGAATCCCCCAGTTAAGGTGTCAAAAATACGTTAAATCGTTTCATGAATGTATTTGTCCTCATTTGGTGTTTCGGGCTTCCATAAGGTTTAGCTTTCTTTTGGAAGTTTGTCAAAGTTCGGTAAGAGTTAGTTTATAGTTCATTTGTGGGTCTTATATATTTCAGCATAATGCTGACCGAGAGAGAGCTGCTACTGGGTGAAAGGGGCTAACCAACGCTACGTCCAAAGACGTATGTGTGGTGCCCAGACAAGCCAGCACGAGGTTATCAATCCGCTGGTCACTGTCTGAACGAGAAAGATAATATGGCCCCCTTTGTCAGGAGTGCCTTTTTTCTTTTACGCATGCGTCATCTCCTTTTCCTGTTAGAGACCTCTGAGAATTTCTGCAAATTTAATAGTTTTCTTTTTCTTTTTTTTTTTAATTTAATTTTAAATTCAATTTATTTATTCGTTCCCTACACGTTCACTTTCGAACTAATGCCTTTTGGAAAAGCATGAACCTTTTTATTCCCCAACCTTATGGTCAAATAGTACCACTTCTGTCCTTCAAGATTCGCATCAGCATTAAATAACCCTAAAATTTGTTATGCCATGAAAATATTAGAAAATAAACTAAAGAAAACTTTATATGTACTATGAATGCAGTTTCCTATACACCTTGTAAAAGTTGCATTGTAAACCGGGAGCCCCCTATGCAGCAGGTCTCCCTTCTTCACATCAGCAATGTTGTCAAATGAATTGCTTGGTGTTATACAACTTGACAAAACTATCGTTACAGCAGGGGGTGTCCTCGTGGTGAAATAGTTAAAGCAAAGGACAGCGGAATCACTGTAAACGACTTCAAACGCCAGTCCTGCCATTAAGTTCACTTTCGGACAAATACTCTAGGAAAGATATGAACCCCTATATCCTCCCTTCTATGGGTAAAATAGTACATTTAGATTAAATGACCTATGAAAATTGATATGCCATTAAACAAAGATGGGGGTTATAGCTGAGTGGTAGCTCAGTTGACTGCATATCGTTACAGGTGTTTTAAGAACGAAATTGATTACAACTTTGAACTGCCTAACAGAAACACCAATCCCAAAGGTTTTGCTATTTCACAACGGCATTTTACTCTGTGTCGACAGTAGGGTAATTTACTTCTGAAATATTCAGCCCACCGTGCGATTGCTCTTATTGGATATTCGAATGAAGTGGAGAGAAAACTTGTAGATAACAGTATAGACTCCTTTATTCGAAACGACAAAATAATTATTCGTGAGTTGAGCTGCTATGATTGACATCACGTTGTGATACACATATTCATAACATTGCTTATTTCAGCGGAGGTTTGATACAGATCTGGCTTTTCAGCCCGGTGGCTACTTGGCTTCGCTTCAGGCTCACGTGTCTACTCGCTGATTGCTCTATGATTGACTCCACTGACTGACCGTTGTTGCAGAAAAGATTTTGTCATTGTATAATTTTCAAGCGCCCACACATTTCCCTTCCAGTGCAATTCACGATATTTATTTCCGTTGTCCCAACTGCAACATCCTATTTTGAAATCCACGACTAATATACTGTATATATGTAACACTCTTAAGAGAGCCTATGTTTGTTTGTTTGGGTTTTATGGCATATCGACCATTGTAGGTTATTTAATGCCAAATCCTTGTTTGTACATATCATCATCATCATCATCATGTCGTGCATCTAGCACGGATATGCCTGACCTTCTCTCGCCCCTTCTCCCTATCGTTCATCGCCTCTGGTAGGTCTTCAGGGTTAAATCCCGTATCCTCACAGAGTTGCTGTATGTATGTTGGCGCTGGTCGTCCTGCTTTTGCTTGGCCATGTGTGGGGGTCCATAGGGGTACATCACTTATGATCTCATCCCTGCTTATCCAGCAGTGTCCTGCATGTCTGGTTCGTCTAACTTGGATAGTGTTCGTGATGGGAGGCTGGTGGCCGTAAAGCTGATGCCTTGTGGGGTGTTGCCACCAGGACTTGTTCAAAAACAGTTCTATTTCAAACAAGACAGTTTAGTATAAGTACACAGTTTAAATGTCAAAAACATTTTTTATTTATAAAAATTCAGTTTAGTCAAACAGTTCTAATTCTAACAATGTAGTTAAGAATAAAAATTGTTTACACACGGTTAAATGTCAAAAGTGTTCTATTTGAAGCAATTCAGTTTCAATATCAAAAGCAGTTCAATAGCAAACACTTCAGTTTAATATAAGTACACATTTTAGTTCTATTTGACACATAGATTGGACTCATTCAGGCGCTACCACTCCGGGCATGAGTTGACCAGGGAGCGATGGCAATGAAGAGGTATTCTGCTTTCTCCAAAGCTCCAGCAATACTGTAACCACACCATCAGATTGTTTAGAGTAATATCAAGGACATTCGTTGGGGGAATCTAACCCTAACCCGCTGCAGAGGTGCAGTTGGTGTATTATGCACCTGAGTCGTCTGTGCAACACACAGAGTTAGATGTAAAAACAGTTGTATTTCAGATAATTCAGTTTAGCAAAAGTACACAGTTTAGATGTCAAAACAGTTCTAGTTAAAGCAATTCAGTTTAGCATAAATATGCAGTTTAAATGCAAAAACTGAAAACTATCGAAACCACGATTAAGTAAACAGCTGTCCAGTGTTCCCGTATGCCATGCGTAGGTGTTTGGCGGATTTTCTGGTCATGGTAATTCAATTCACAATATTAATTCCTCTACTTAAAAAATATGTACACAGTTAGGTTCTATTTGACCCATAGAATCGAGTGTTACAGCTCCGGGCCAGAGTAGACCAGGGAGTGATGGCATTGAAGGGTTATTCCGCATTCCTCAAAGCTCTTGCAGATTGTTTAGTGTCATATCAAGACAATCGTCGGTGGGGGCGTACCCCTATGCAGAGGCGCAGTCTGTATATTCTACAGCCCCAGCTGACTGTGCAATTGAGAGCCTCGACTACTTTACTATTCAGCAATGAATAGAAGAAATAAAACCTTAGCTTTTCTCGAGAATATTAGGGCACACTAAAAAAACACAGCTTTGATCATTATTTCAACTTGGCTCACCGAATTAATTTTTTGCAACAGTAGCCATCTCCCTAACTGCACATGCATCCCCATATCTACAACCTAATCAGCAGGGTCTGCTTAATACACCGACTGCATAGTTGTAGAGGAGTAAGCCCCCCTCCACTAAGAGTGTCCCGGATATGACATTAAATGATCTGACAGTGAGGTTCATGTAATGATCGAGTTTAAGGGGATGCGGAGAACCCCTTCATTGCCATCGCTCCCAGGTCTAATTTGGCCTGGAGTGGTTGTACGTGATAGGGTTTTTTCCATGGGTCCAAAAATGGGTTTAAAATTGCAAACAAGTAACTTATGCTAAACGGAATTGTTAGAAATAGAACTGTTTGATCAATAAAGTGTGCTTAAACAAATGATTGATATTTAATTGAATTATTAGCGATGCATAGAAAAATTTGGAACCATTAAACTTTGTTGACTTATGCTAAATTTAATTGTTAAAAATAGAAATGTTGGGTCATTTGTTTCCACATAATGTGTTTACAAATTTCTAATATATATATGTAAAAACAAGATTTGACATTATTTTAGTTTATATGCTATGAGACCAAACCACATATCTATCTATTTAAGAAGTAAGCGAGTTCTAACTATATTTGTTATTTAATGGCATATCAACCTTCTACGGTTATTTAAAGTCGAATCCATTTTAGCAGAAGGACAGTCGTAGTACGATTTAACCCATATATGGGAGAAAAATGGGGTTCATATTTTTCCCAATGGTATTCCTCCGGAAGTGAACGTAATAGCGCGATTTAAGTTCGAACTCGCTTATGACGATTCCGCTGTCCAGCGCTTTAACCATTACACCACGAGGACACGCCATAAATTGCTTTCTATTACAGGTTAATATTCTTGAGAAATGAATTAACTTTCTTATCTTCTATACTCTGTATTATATATTGACTCTGCTGTTCTTTTATGAGGAGAGCTTTGGCATTAAATAACCCACAAAAGTTGAGATGCAGTGTCTATCCCTCAATCTCTTCACATATTTTTCAGACGAAATAAAAATGTGGGGGTGTCCTCGTGGTGTAATGGTTAAAGCGATGGACTGCGGAATCGTAGTACGCGAGTTCGTACTCCAGTCGCACTATTACATTCACTTTCGGGCAAATACCTTTGGGAAAGGTATGAACCCCCTTATCCTCCCAGCTATCGGTTAAATAGTACCACTACTGTTCTTCTAGGAGAATAGCTTTGGGATTAAATAACCTAAAAAGAGTTGATATGCCATTAAACAAAGAAACTAATACATTCACTTTTGGACTAATACCCTTGGGAAAGGTATGAACCCCCTTATCCTCCCAGCTATGGGTTAAATAGTACCACTACTGTTCTTCTAGGAGAAGAGCTTTGGGATTAAATAACCTAAAAAGAGTTGATATGCCATTAAACAAAGAAACCAAACCAAACCGAAATAAAAATGTAAGCTGAAATAGCAAGAGAATTAAAGAAAAAAAGATGACGAGTTAAAAATGAAAGAAAAAGAATTACAGAAGAAGAGAATGAAAAATAAAGAAACGAAGACGATATCTAATAGAAAAATATAGACTGTAAGAAGGGAAGGAAAATCATATGAAGATAAGCAAAATGATGAAAGAGAATGGTAAAGAAGTGAAAGAGAAAAAAAAGAGGTTGAAGAAGAAACAAAACAAATGGAGAGAAAGAAAATGAGAGTGAATGAAAGAAAAACATGATAAATAAATATGAAAAGATATGAATGAAAAGAAAGAAAAATAAGTTGAAGTAAAAGAAAAAAAGAGTCGGAAAGAATGAAAGAAGTGAAAAAAGAAAGGTAAACAAGTGAAAGAGTAAAAAAAGAAAAAAGAAGTAGAAGAAGAAACAAAACGAATGAAGAGAAAGAAAATGAGAGTTAATGAAAGAAAAAGATGATAAAAAACATATGAAAAGAAAGAAAAATAAGTTGAAGTAAAAGAAAAAAAAGACGGAACGAATGAAGGAAGTGAAAAAAAATATAAAAAGAAAGAAAAAGAAGATGAAACAAAAAAAAGGGGGTTGAAAAGAATGAAAAAGAAGACAATTTATGATGAATTCCAAATAGAAGACATTCCGCCGGGGACCTGGAAAGGTTAATCAGCAATTAAATTACGTATATGGATCTAAGGAATTTCCGTAAATTTACCCGGGCATTCGAGGTTTTAGCGGAAATCAAAATGACATATATCTTCAAGTGTCTCTTCCTCTCTCCAAATATGACATGTCGGAAATGACAACTCGAAGGTCGACTTTTCAAGATTCTATGAATCTCCAAGACACATTTGGAGGGAGCTTTCACGTTTCAAAACCGCTAGAATCGTGAATTTGAGAATAGGATGAAGCTTTTGTGAAGACATAGGCGGCTTTTGGGTTTGATTTAAGGATCTTGGAATATAATCTTTGACACATGAGCTCGTGGGTATTATTTCGCATTTCCTCATCTTTCAGTACCCTCTAAGAAGGAAACGACCGACTAAGAAATTAAAGAAGGAAAAGGAGAAAAAGCAGTCCTAACGAATGAAGAATATGTACTGGGTTCGGCAGAATGATCACACTGATTCAAGACTGCCGTATCACAGACATAAGTTGCACTGAGCCGGTGGAGCGTATGTCTTCGTGCAGTTGCAGCGAAACCATTTCAGGAGACATCATGGCATTGAATGGCGAACATCACGCGTCTCTGATTGAGACGTATTTTAAAATTATAATTCCCAAACAAAATTATATATATATATATATATATATATATAAGATGTTCGCTTTTTTTTTAACTGCTACATGATTGTTTATTTTTAGATGAGATCATCTCTTTTAGGTCATTTTCTGCCATATACGATATATATATATATATATATATATATATATATATATGTTTTATATGCGAATAGTTTGTGGGTAGCATTATATTAAAACGAGATTAACCTAATTTGCATGCACCTTGTTTCAATGATTTCGAAAATAATCATTAATAATTTTAAGTATCTAATACTAATTGTTCTATATAAAGCAGTAAAGTTGGTGACTGTAGTCGAGGGCGACCAGAAAGCTCCATTTTCAATAGCTACTACACCGAGGCATACCCGAGGGTGCTACTCCTTTCCCTGGATTGCTCCACCTTACCCTTGATACGTACCTCATATTGCTGAGTGTTAAACAAGGATGTATCAAGTAACATTTTTAAAGTCTTTAGTATGCCGCGACGTGGGATTGAACCCAGGTCTCCCGGACCATTGGCGAAAGCTCTACCCTCTAGGCCAATGTGTCATTAATAAGTTCTAGATAATAGCAATGATTTATTTGCAAATCGTTTTAACTATTGTTATTACTAATAATTCTCGACAGTTTTGAATATTGCCAACTAATCATCATCATCATCATGTCGCGCCGCCAGCGCGGATATCCCTGACCCTCTCTCTCCACTTCTCCCTATTATTCATCGCCTCCGGCAGGTCTTCAGGGTTACATCCTGTGTCCTCACATAGTTGCTCTATGTAGGTTCGTGCTGGTCGTCCCACTCTTGCACATCCATATATGGGGGTCCACAGGAGTACATCGCTTATGAGCTCGTCCTTGCTTCTCCAGCAGTGTCCTGCGTGTCTGGTTCGTCGAACTTGTATAATTTTCGTGATGGGGGGCAAGTCTCCGTATAGTTGGAGTCTCGTGGGGTGTTGTCGCCAGGACTTGTTTAATACTGCTCTCAACATTCTTGTGCAATTTCCGTCCAGCCTCCTCTCCAGCCGCTTCGTAAGCGTCCATGTGGTGCATCCATATAGCAGTATCGACACAACCGCTGCCTGGAAGAAACTGCGTTTCATTTTATCAGTTAGGTCCGACTTCCATATGATCGAGAGCCTATCGATAGCTGTCCATGCCTTCGTCAGTCGTGTGTCGATGTCTTTTTCGGTTGATGAGACGCTACTTCCTAGGTAGGTGAATTATATCAGTTGTGTAGTGGCTCGGTCCATGTGACTTCTGGTATCACGGAAGTATAAAAGACGAGAGACAGAATACAGCAACAGAAGCAGAGAGATAGCTCGAAAGGACGTCGATCAGTAGAAGACCATCTTTGGATGTAACACCAACAGCGAGAGACTTATAATACTAGTCGGACTGTACCAGTTGAATTAACAGATAATTAATTTTGTTTTACTGCGTTTTGTTTACTTACCGCGATAAAACAATATCTACTATTAATCATTTGTTAGCACGCGTACTCCTGTGGACACCTTCACAAGGACAAGCAAAGGCAGGACGTCCAGCTCGAACCTACATACAGCAGCTCTGTGCTGATAGAGGATGTAGCCTTGAGAACCTGCCAGAAGCAAAGGACAATAGTGAGGTGTGGTGAGAGAGGGTCAGAAATATTTGTGCTGATAGCATTGCATGATGATGATGATGATGATGATAAATATTCTATTTGATATTTATCATTCGTTCGCCCACCCTAAAATGGTTTTAGAAATTAATATCTAATATTAATCCTTTCATTTAATATTAATAGTTTATTTGCATGCATTTAAATGGTTTCGAGTATTGCTATGTCATACATATTCCGTTTAATATCAATTATTAATATCAATTATTTACCTTTTAATTGCACCCCCTTAAAGTTTTTCAAGCATTACTATCTATTACTAATAATTCTATTCAATATCAACCATCCGTTTTCACGCCCTTAAATGTTTTCAAATTTGCTGTCTAATTGTAATAATTATATTTGATATCAATCATTGGTTTTAATGCCCTTAATTAGTTTCAAGCGTTGCCAGCAAATACTAATAATTCTATTTGATATGAAATATGTTTGCTAAGTTAAATAGTCTTAGCTATGTAAATGATTAAATAGTTCTATTTGACTTACATATTGAACCCTAACAGTTACTCCATGTCAAAGTGGATCTGGTAATAATGACAATAAAAAATTCACGAAATAGAAGGTGCCTGTGTTGTTAAGAAATGATTACGGTGACACGAGTTCAAATCTTGGACGAGTGTGATTGCATTTCACAAAGCACAAATACAATTGGCAAAGGTATGCATCCTTTTATTCTTCCTCCAGCTCTGGGAAAAATTTGGACAGACTGGGTTCTTCAGCCTTCGTTTGGCAGCCATTCTAGGAGAATAAAAGCTCAGAACCCAAACCGGTTAAACTCCGCAATATAATTAACCATTTGTCACATCCTGCCCTTTGCGGAGTGGGTTGATTAATACAAACATTCTTTTGGATTGTGACCTCATGATCAGATGGTTTAGCGTCATATCAGGACACTTAATGATGGGGGTCTTATCCTTCTGCAATAGCGCAGTAGGCGTATTCTAGAGCCACAGCCAAGAGAGTGGTCATACTTTTGGTTGCTGCAGACTTTATTTACAAATGATTGCAAATAACGTCTGTTTTTACCGTATAGTTATTGGCAAACTTAGTCGAGAATGACCCGAAGTCTCCCTTTTCAATAGCTACTACACCGAGGTGTTGGGCCGGGCGTTACTCCATTCCCTGGATTGCTCCTCTTTAACCTTGATCCTTACCTTAAAATACTGAGTGCTAAGCAAGGCGGCATCAAGTACCATATTTTGAGTCTTTTGTATGATTCGACCTGAGATTGAACCAAGGTCTCCTGGACCACTGGCGAACACTCTTACCATTACGCTAAACTTTTAAAGAATAACATCTCATAAATACCATCAGTGTACTTCTAATACATATTTATGCATTATACTTATCATTACAGAGAGTTCATTAATGATCCGGAATACCTGGGTTCAATCCCAGGTCTCGTCATACCAAAGACATTAAAAATGGTACTTGATACCTCCTTGCTTAACACTCTGAGTTATAAGATATGAATCAAAGGTAAAGTGGAGGAATCCAGGGAAAGGAGTATCGCCTTCCCTACACCTCGGTGTAATAGCAAGTGAAAAGGGAATCTTCGGGCCGCCAACTTTACTTAAACCGGATCATTCGACTAAGGAGTAGAGTGTTGGCCAATGGTCAGGAATACCTGGGTTCAATCCCAGGTCAAGTCATACCAAAGACTAAAAAAAAATGGTACTTGATGCCGCCTTGCTTAGCAATTAGTATTATAAGGTAAGGATCAAGGGTAAAGTAGAGCAATCCAGGTAAAGGAGTAGCACCCTTCCCTACACCTCGGTGTTATAGCTATTCAAAAAGGAACCTTTGGATCACCCTTGACTACGGTTACCAACTTTTTTTTTCTTTTACAGTTTTCGAGGGCAGTAAAGTGTAATAATCCCGCAAATGATATTTTTCCTAAACAAACACTCCCATAACTTTTATACAAGTTAATTTGCTTCTAAAACAAATACACTCGTACGTCCTTAACCTTAATGAAACATAATATAGTCAAAGGGCATAGGAACTCTTGTAGGTTATTTTATGCACAGATAGCGACATTTAACGTAAGAACCCTAAATAGAATAGGTCAACTATCAGAGCTAACTGCATCAGCCGTAGAACATAAGATAGATATAATTTGCATACAAGAGCACCGATACACGCACACCGAAGATATCAAGTATCACGAAACTGGAAATGGATGGATGCTGGTGACTGTATCGGCATGGAAAAACTCTGTCAATGCATCGGTAGGAGGGGTGGGAATACTTCTAGGACCGAGAGCGTTAAAAACACTGAACAGCATTGAGAGAATACAACCTAGGATGATGGCCGCAACGTTTAATGGCAACCCCAAAGCAACAATTATCTCCTGCTACAGCCCTACCAATGTTAGCGAAGAAAACGAAATAGCCACCTTCTACGAAGATCTATCCTCCCTAGTACGTAGCATTCCGAAACACAACCTGCTAGTCATTGGCGGAGATATGAATGCACAAATCGGGAAAAACAGACACAACAAATACAGCCTACACTACGCGTCTAACAGGAATGGACAGCATTTAATAGATTTCATGATAGAAAATAGATTAACCTGCCTCAATACAAACTTTCAAAAAAGGGAGGGGAAATTATGGACCTACACATACGCGAATAAGAGTAAAGCACAGATAGACTACGTCCTTATAAACAGGAAATGGAAGAATAGTGCGATGAATTGCGAGGCATACTCCTCCTTCGAGGGTGTGTCCTCCGATCATCGAATAGTTACGGCCAAAGTACGACTAAGCCTAAGAAAAAACGCCACACGTAAAGCGACGACCAAGCACTATGACTGGGCCCTACTCAACAACAGAGATATTAGAGATAAATATGCATTAGAATTAAGAAACAGATTCGAAGCACTACAAGAGAAGGTAGAAATAGGCACCCCAAATGACGAATATGAAAATTTTGTAGAAGCACACCTGGAGGCGGCAGAAAAGTGTATTCCAACAAAACCTAGAACTAAATATAGAGTCCCTTGGGAAACGCTAGCAGCTAGAGAAAAACGTGCACTTGTGAAGACTGCCTCCAAAAACTATCAACAGAACCCAACAAATACAAATGCACGAGAACTAGAAAAGGCGCAACATCAATTAACAGGAATATACCTAAAAGAACAGGCAGAATACGTACAAAATCAGATAGATAAGATTAGAGACTCGGTGGAAGATAGGCAATCCAGGATAGCCTGGCAAACAATAAACGAAGTAAGTGGAAGGAAGAGCACAGCCAAAGCAAAATTGAAAGCTGCAAGCCAACAAGAAAGAATAAAACTGTGGGAACAGCATTTCAAAAATCTACTAGGAAACCCACCGGAAATAACGGATGAACCGATCACCAGAATTATTAGTAAGCAATTAGACGTAAAACTAGGTCCTTTCACCAAAGAAGAACTCGACACGGTTCTCAGAAGAATTAAAAATAGGAAAGCGGCGGGGCTAGACGAGATCCCCCCAGAAGTGTGGAAGACGAGACAATTCGACGATATACTGCTCCGCCAATGCAACGCAGTCTATAGTCAAAATAGGATAGAACGATGGACGAAGGGATGCATCCTTCCATTCCCTAAAAAAGGCGACCTCGGACTAGCCAAGAACTACCGAGGGATAACACTTACATCCATAGCAGCCAAAATCTACAATGCCCTACTACGAAACCGCATAGAACCCAAAATGGAAAACATCCTTAGGAAAAACCAAAATGGCTTCCGGAGAAATAGATCCACAACCTCACAAATACTGACCATCCGTAGAATCCTGGAAGGCGTTCGGGCAAAAAACTTACAGGCGACATTACTATTTGTCGACTTTACCAAGGCCTTCGATTCCATACACAGAGGGAAGATGGAGCAAATCCTACTAGCTTACGGCCTACCAAAAGAAACCGTAGCAGCGATAATGATTCTCTACAGAAACACCAAAGTAAAAGTACGTTCACCAGATGGAGACACGGAATACTTCGACATTGTTGCAGGAGTACTACAAGGAGACACACTAGCCCCGTACCTCTTTATCATCTGTCTAGACTATGTGCTTAGGACTTCGATCGACAAAATCAGAGAAAATGGCTTTGAGCTGACTAAGAGAAGAAGCAAAAGGTACCCCGCAAAAACAATCACGGACGCCGACTACGCTGATGACTTGGCGTTACTAGCGAATACGCCTAATCAAGCAGAGACACTACTACATAGTCTGGAACGAGCTGCAGCTGGCATTGGCCTACATGTCAATGCAAACAAAACCGAATATATGTGTTACAACCAAACAGGCAACATTGCCACACTAGACGGAGCCTCTCTGAAACTAGTCGACAAATTCACCTACCTAGGAAGCAGCGTCTCATCAACCGAGAAGGACATCGACACACGACTGACGAAGGCATGGACAGCTATCGATAGGCTCTCGATCATATGGAAGTCGGACCTAACAGATAAAATGAAACGCAGCTTCTTCCAGGCAGCGGTTGTGTCGATACTGGTATATGGATGCACCACATGGACGCTTACGAAGCGGCTGGAGAGGAGGCTGGACGGAAATTACACAAGAATGTTGAGAGCAGTATTAAACAAGTCCTGGCGACAACACCCCACGAGACTCCAACTATACGGACACTTGCCCCCCATCACAAAAACTATACAAGTTCGACGAACCAGACACGCAGGACACTGCTGGAGAAGCAAGGACGAGCTCATAAGCGATGTACTCCTGTGGACCCCCACTCATGGATGTGCAAGAGTGGGACGACCAGCACGAACTTACATACAGCAGCTATGTGAGGACACGGGTTGTAATCCTGAAGACCTGCCGGAGGCGATGAATGATAGGGAGAAATGGCGAGAGACGGTCAGGGATATCCGCGCAGGCGGCGCGACATGATGATGATGATATATTATATATATTTGTGTGTGTGTGTGTGTGTGTGTGTGTGTGTGTGTGTGTGTGTTTCTAACTGGTCTTTTAGCATAAGTATTATAGTGAGACGGGATACCTGTTTTCAGTCCCAGGTCGAGTCATACCAAATACTTTTAAAATGGTACTTGATGCCTCCTTGCTTAACACTCAGCATTATAAGGTTCGACAAGGATAAGTGGAAAAAATTCAGCGAAAATAGAAGGGCCCTCCTAACACCTCGGTGTAATAGCAGTGAGAAAGTGAGGCTTCAGGTCGCCTTTGACTACCGTCGGCTTACTTTCTTACAATATATATATATATATATATATATGTATGTATGTATGTATATATGTATAATGTGTAAGCAAATAGTTTGTGTGCAGCATTTTTAAAAGAGATTGAGCTCATCTTTGTATGCATGTTATTCACTTCTAAACCAAATGCGCATATATATCATTTACCCAAATGGAACATAGTACAATCCATGCGGATATCATTAGATATGATTTATTACCAAAGTTCACAGAATTTAAATTCGGTAACAAAAAATAACTTGCATAAAGATTTATGAGCGGTGCACTTATTTATTGAACTGCTAGTTATTTCTGCATTTGGAGTTGGCATGGTTTCTTTGTTGTGAACAGCATAACACCTTCCTAGGTTGTTTCTTGCCAAAGCCATTCTTGTCGAGTAGGATTCGGTTTCGGTCTTGTCATTTAGTAATTTACTCAACTTTGCTTAGTTGTGGCACAAGGCCAGTAGAATTAAGCCATCCAGTGAGACTCGAATTCACTTACAATTTTTGGCCAGTTTAACGCACCAAAAATTATACCAAGTGATATTTCGTCGTTTAATAGCATATCAGTCATCGTGAGTTCGCTACCATCTACGACTTCTTGGGCGTTGTCTCCGCACCATCCTCAAAATTCACTGGAGTAACAACGCCTCCAATATTGAGGTCCTTGATCAGGCTGAAATCACTAGCATAGAGGACATGTTGCTGAAGTCACAGCTTAAATGGAAAGGGCAGGTCTTTAGAATAGGGGGAGGTTCTTAGCCTGCCTAAGATAGCCCTCTATGGTGAACTCTCCACTGGCTACCGTGACAGAGGGGTACCAAAGAAACGTTTTAAAGACTCCCTCAAAAATACCCTCGGTACATTAGACATCGATGCTCGACACTTCTACTGACCGTCTGGCCTGGCGTCGTACCATCCACCTGGTCGTCTCCCTATTTGAGGACTCCCACAGAGCCATCCTCAGGGAGAAACAATACAGGAGGAAGAGCCCTGGAGCCTCAGGAGCCATACCAGGCCATACCTTTTACTGCAGTTGCTGCAGCTGGACTTGCCTGTCCTACGTCGGTCTAGTCAGCCATCAGCATGCCTGGAGTCAACGTGGACAAACTCCTTCATAAATCTTCGTTCCCGAAGTCTAGACAAGAGTCATCGTGGGTTCTTTAATGCAAAAGCTAAACTCGTAGAAGAGCAGTAGTTGTATTATTTGATTCAAAGCTAAGGTGGGGGATATAAGGGTTCATGCCTTTCGAGAGAGTAGTTATCCGAAAGTGAACGTAATACTGCGACGGGAGTTAGAACTCTCTTTCAATGATGCCACACTCTGTAACATATCCGAAATAAGAATATGTGAAATATATATATATATATGAAACTTACATATGCATAGGAATCCGAAAAAAACACGAAACACTGACGACTCTCGGTAGTTCAGGTACGAAACTTTTATTACCTTCTTGACTTTTAGGTTTTTCGACACGAGGATAGAGAGACACTATTTTTACTATGGTGACTGTTCTATCTGACCCAACAACTTGCGGGCATCCCGTAGTCCATAACTGGACTGGTCTCGCCCAGGTCCAAAAATCAACTCGCTTCGTCCAGCTTCAAATCTCAACTCACTATTTTTTTTCAAAAATCACCCAAAATCTTCAGCCCATCGCTTCCGGTCATAACATCAACCACATCCCCAATCCCATTTCCTATCCGGGGGTTTTATTATGAGATTTGTGATTGTCACATCCTTCCCGCGCGAGCCTGAACACCTGCGCTCAATGTGTGTACCTGCACGTGCACTAAGCCGAACAGTACTAAGCCTAACTGAACCGAAAGATAAGATATAACCAACGGAAAATGATAATATAAAAAAAATCATTCTGCAATTATATAACAAGTCCAGCACGTTAAACACGATACTACGAAGACTCTACAAGTTGTAGTTGAACACTAGTACTACTGTAATGTGGTACAATTTGGTTTGGTTTAATGGCATATCAACCTTTGTAGGTTATTTAAAGCCAAATCAATTTTTATGTAAATAATCAGTTCTATTTCAAACAATTCAGTTTAGCATGAGTACATGGTTTGTCAAAAACATTTCTATTCCAGACTGTTCAGTTTATTCAAGCAGTTATATATAACAATTCAGTTCAGTGTAAGTACAGTTTCAATGTGAAAAACAGTTCAATTTCAAATAATTCATTTTAGCATAAGCACTCAGTTTAAATGTAAGTAGAGTTAAATTGTGAAAAAGATTTCTATTTGGAGTTATTCAGTTTAGTCAAGCAGTTCTAATTCAGATAATTCAGTTTAGTATGAGTACAGATTTTGTTTACACACAGTGAAATATCAAAACAGTTCTATGTTAAACAATTCAGTTTAGAGTAATTACAGTTTCAATGCCAAAATACAGTTCTATTTAAAATAATACAGTTTAGCATAAGCACGCAGTTTAAATGTAAGTACGGTTTACTTTTCAAAAACATTTATATTTCAAGCTATTCAGTTTAATCAAAGAATTCAGTTTAGCATAAGAATGCTGTTAGTTCTATTTAGCCCATAGACAGGGCCCTATCAAGTGCTACCACGCCGGGTCAGAGTGGACTTGGGAGCAATGGCAATGAAGGGTTGCTCCGTATTCCCTAAGACCTCACCATCAGATTGTTTAGTGTCATATCTAGGACACTCATTGAGGGGGTCAGTGTATTCTACAGCCCCAATAAACGACACTTGTACGTGTAAAGTTAGATATTAATAGGTACTATTCATTATGAAACTATACAGCACTGCAACTCGCAAACAAAATATGTCTGTGAAGTTTCAGTGGTGTAGTGGCTGATGTGCTGAACTACGACATCGTAGAGAGTGAGTTCGAAATCCAATCGCGCTTATTACGTTCACTTTCGAACTAGTACACTTAGTAAAGGTGTAAAGACTCTTATCGTTCAACTATGGGTCGTATACTAGCGTAAAATAACGGTACTAAATAGATACTTGTACCAACACATGATCGAACATGTTAAAGGCCGTATTGCTACGTCTATAGTAGTAATCGGACCCTGTTGTGATCCCGCTGTGACAAAAGTTGACGAACACATGGAACTCTGTTTTATTTCACTGCACAAAGGTTTATTCTTTACCTAAATTTGTAAGTAGTCACCGGGAGAAAGAGAGTATGAAAGTTGACTTAGCTGGGCAAAGAGAAGCAACATATTATGAAGAGAAAGACGGAGCTGACACAGAGCTTGAATTTTCCTTCGATATTTTCTTTTTGTTCTAACGTGTTTGTACGCTGTTGTTTTTTTTCTTCATCGGCTCATGTTTGGTGCGCGGCCTAATTTTGGAGTTACCTCCAAAATGGGAACTTGAAATTGTCGTCTATCCTTTTATATTCGTGGCTTGTGTTTCTCACATCTTCTAACCAAATCCCTCAAATCGAGTCGTTCCCTTCCTTCCGCTCAGTGTGGGCGGGAGGAAGATCCTTTTCCACTGGCTCCACACCCACGCAGAAAATTTCGGACCTCCGATTTTTTCTAGTCATTCTTAACAAACGCAGTTATTCACGCGTGACCAGCTGACAACAGAATTCTTTTCTCCTGGGTCTTCTTTGCGTTTGAGTTTTAGAAATTTTGAAAAACACTTGCATTTATGCTTAATAACTTTTTCTTACAGAATTTCAATACCGAAGATTGGTTTGGTTGTAATATCAGCAATTTGTGTTACTTAATGCTAAATTATATATATATATATACATATAAAACTTACCTCGGACACAGCTGGTCCAGTCGACTGGGGCTATGGAATACACCGACTACATCTCTACAGAGGAGTAAGAATCCTCCAACGAGTGTCCTGTTATGACATTAAAAAATCTGATGGTGATGCTCTAGTAATCATGTAGCTTTCTGTCATTTCTTTCTGTCATTAATCCCAGGTCCTCTTAAGCCCGGGGTGGAAGCACCTGATAGGATCCCATCTCTAAGTCAAATAAAACTTCTTATGCGAAACTGAATTGTTTGAAAACAGAACTGTTTTGACATTCAACTGTGTGTAAACAAAAATTATACTTTTACTAAACTGAATTGTTTGACATAGAACTGTTTATCTATATAAAAATGAATTTGTCATTAAATTGATGTGCCATAAAACCAAACTAAACCAAACTAGTAAGTAGCAGCATCTTATCTACTGAAAATGACATATATCTGCAAATAGCTATGTTGGATAGGTCATCGATCATATATCAGTCAAACCTATCCGATAAAATAAAACTAATTTTTTCCAAGCATCGATCGTGTCAGTTCTACTATATGGATGCACCACATGGACGCTGACTTAGTGTATTGAAGAAAAGCTAAACGGGAATTGCACAAGATGGTACTATTTACCCAACCCCTCCGCTCGGGCAGGATATGACACAAGGTCAATTTTTAAGCGGAGTTTAACAGGTTTGAATTCAGAGTTTTCCTTCTCCTAGACTAGTTGCCTGACCAAGGCTGAAGAACCTAGTCTGTCCTACTATTTACTCATAGCTGGAGGGAGAATAATTGGATTCATACCTTTCCCAAGGGTATTAGTGCTATGTTAAATGCAATCAGTCTCGTCTAGGATTTGAACTCGAGTCGCACAAGATGGTACAAGTCATACTGAACAAATCTTGGAAGCAACATCCCACAAAACAGCAGCTGTGCGGCCACCTAACTCACATCTCTAAAACTATTGAAATAAGACGGACAAGACATGCGGGACACTGCTGGAGAAGTAAGAACTCGCTCATAGACGACGTGAGCCTATTCACAAGGATTGGAGGACAGACTAAAACCTATCTTCAACAGTTTTGTATGGAAAGAGGATGTAGTCTAGAGGACCTGCCGGAAGCGATGGAAGATAGGATTTGTAAGCGAATTGTTTATAGGTAACTCTTTTAAGTGAGCTAGTGCTTATTTGCTTCTAAGAATTGTTAGCCAACAGAAATGATATTATTAATATCAATTATTTGTTTGCACACAGTTAAATGGTTTCAAGTATTGCTATCTAATATCAATAATCCTATTAATATTCATCCTATCGTACACTTATACGTCTATATAAAAATAACCATTTGTTTACACACAATTAATTTGTTTGTTGGTACATAGTTAAATGGCTTCGAGTGTTGCTAATTAAAGATAATTATTCTTTATATTAACCATTTGTTTGCATAGTTAACTGTGGACAAGTATTGCAATCTAACACAAATATTTCTATTTTTTTTTTAAATTCCCCTCCAATACGAATAATCTTAAGTTCCCTGCCTGGTTTCAACTAACTAATAATAATAATCCTTGCTAAATGATCAAACAGTTCTATTTGACTCATAGATCAGAAGGGGTACTCTACATTCTCGTAAGCTCCAGGATTGGAACATCGCAACAAAATGACGGAAATGAGTTACTTATCAATGAAGGTAAATCAGTTTGGGTTCTATTATTTCAAATGTATGTATTTACCAACCCGTCCGCATGGGTAGAATGTGACACAAGGTCAATCTTTATGTTGGGCTAAGCAGAGTTTTCCTTCCCCTAGACGGGTTGCTTAACCAAAACTAGAGAATCCAGTCTGTCCAACTATTTAATCATAACTGGATTTATTCCTTTCCCAAGGTTATTAGTGCTATGTGAAAAGCAAGCGACCACGTCAAGAATTCGAACTAGTGTCGCTGAATTCATTTCCCACAACGTTACCATTAAACTTTTACCATTAAACTGTTACCATTAAGAATTCGAAGTAGTGTCGCAGAATTCATTTCCCACAACGTTACCATTAAACTGTTACCATTAAACTCCATTGTTTCAAATCTATCAAACGCTTTGATTAGTAATGCTGATTTTCAAGCCATTCATTATTTGCAGCTTTTGTTCAAAAATACGTTTCCCGGCATTTCTCCTTGTACCAAACTTTACAAGATTTTAAATGATGGTTTGTGCAAAGTATGGAACGCCAGAAGGGTCATCTTGACCTATTCGACGCCATTTCTTATCAGGTCAGCATTGCGTTTTGTGCAAGTCGATATCCGCAAACAAAATAATCTGGACAATTGATCTTGCTTTCTTTAGATTTGTGGCTTTCTTTTTTTTTTTTTTTTTTTTTTGAAAACTTTTGCCTTTAGGAGTTTCAAAAATAAAGGACTAAATGCCAAACCTTAATAAATAAATAAACAAACAAATAAACAAATAAATAAATATAAAACAACAAACTTTCAAAGTATACCACCCCTTGAAAAAAAAAATGAAAGACATAGAAATGTAAGTAGTAATCCTTTTAACAATATACGATTCTCCCTTTACCATTTTTTTTTACAAAACGTTTATCACTTAGTTAACGTTAGGCGTATCGAGGAATTCTTCGTAAGGGAGAAAGAATGAGCGTTTGCCATTTATCTAACTCTCCCACTTTCCCAATCTCTAAGTCCCCTGTTTAAACATCGAATACAGTGATTGGCACCAACTCTGGTTAATAAACTTCGAGAGCAGTTTATGTAGAGACGAGGGGCACATCATTGCCAGATGTTGACGTTCAAATCGTACAAAGAAAGGCAAAGAATTTTAATGCAAAGTATTTCGTGTCATATATAACACAATCCCTGACTAGAAATCGGACAGTTCAATCTTGGAAAGATAATTTAAAACCGCATATGTCATTTTTAATTGGATTTATAAGCAATTTAAACATAGGAAAATAGACACAAATTAAGAGAAATTATCAATCAATATATCTGTCAGTTTGTCTGTCGTTTTGTTTCTTCGTCTGTCTGTCTGTCTGTCTGTCTCTCTCTCTCTCTCTCTCTCTCTCTATATATATATATATATATATATATATATATATATATATATATAGGTGAAACTTTTCATAGCTTAAGAAAATGAATTTATAAACGCATTTATGATTTCAAAAAAGAAAAGAAAACATATATGATGTTAGGGTCAGATTTAATTTAGAAACTAATCACAGCTTTAGTTAATTCCAAATATTGATTTATATATATATATATATATATATATATATATGTATATATATATATATATATATATATATATATATATATATATATATATATATTTGAACAATATGTTATAATTATGAACATAGAGATAGATTGATAGACAGATAGATAACAAGAAAATCCATGTAGAAGGAGACATTTATTGAGAAACAAAGTCGACACTATAGCGTTTCAGTTCTAATGACTGGGAGGGGTGATATTCATGATGTTAAATCAACGATGGATGTTAAAAAAACCATACAAAATACCTAAGGAAAACCTATATATCATGAATATCCATAGATAGATAGATAGAGGGATGAATTAACGTGACATGGTTTCTTTTAAATAATACGTTATTTTGTCTAATATATTTTGAAACACTGATTAAATCACATAAATTTGAAAAAATGATAATGACACTAATAGAACTAGAAGGCTTAAAATTTTCTCGTCTTTTCGTTTTATCTAAAATACATAAACCCGGATGAAAGTTGAAAAACAAAAACGACTAATATAGAACAAATAATTTAAAGTACGAATAAGTCAGCCTTTGAGCACCTTCTGTTTTCTCAGATTTTACATTTACATATATATAATAAATGTCCCTGTGACACAGTGGCTAACGTTGCAGACTCTGACATTGTATTAAGCGTGTTCGAACTCCAGTCGCGCTATTTCGTTCACTTTGCCAGCCTAAGGTCGAGTCCATTTGACACTATGTGGGTGGTAGGCCAGGCAGACGATCTCTTTGTCTGTTGTGGCGCTTGAACTCGAGATCTCCGACGAGACCGGAATTGGAGAAGGAAAGGAAGGTCCGAGAGAAGGTAGAGAGGAGTTGACAAAGGAATCCAGAGAGAGGCGGTCGACAACGGACTGCAGAAGAGACCAGTTGGCGTGAGATAGTAGTCCAGGGGACGGACGGTCAGCAGAAGGAGGCAGTGAGGGAAGACAGTGAAAAATGAGTTGGCATTCCTAGTAGCTTTGTAGAAGTTTCGCGCAAAATAAAAGCCTGCGTTAGTCTACAAATGCACGAAAAACCACACAAAATCGTAATAAACCTCCCTTTCTTGTGCTTGGAGTTGACCAAGTCTGTGTTTGTTCGTAAAGAAATGTGAAATACACTGGTGAAACCCAGTAGATGAATCACAGGCCAAGAATAGTATTAGTTTAAAGAAGTTGATAAGTCGTGATTGGCCGCAAGGGGGTGTATCACATCCCTACTTCATAGCCAAGAGGAAACAGGAGGCATTAACCCTCATGTGGAACGCAAATAAAAAAAGAGCACATGTGTATTAAACAAAAAGGAAGCATTTCCACTCTAAGTTGAAATGCTTTGAAATTAGTACACTTGTTCCCATACGTAGGAAGTAACATCTCATCTGCTGAAAGTGATGTCAGTATACACGTTGCAAAGGCGTCGAATGCTTTTGACAACTTAGTGATCATACGGAAATCTTATGTCTGTGATAAAATAAAACGGAATTTCTTCCAAGTAGTATATGTGTCCATACCACTAAATAGATGCACTCTATGGACGTTAACACGACGTATAGGGGAAAATCTGTATGGGAATTACTCAAATATACAGTCAAGACTCATAGAAAAAATCCAGTTAGCAACAATTATCAATAACGCAGCAGTACGGCCACCTTCTTCCACTGTAACAAATTATCCAAGTCGAACAAGATGTGGATGTGTGCTGAAGAAGCAAGGACCAACTCAGAAGTGACGTTCTTTTATGGACTTCTTTTATCACAGACATAAGATTTCCGTATGATCACTAAGTTGTCAAAAGTATTCGACGCCTTTGCAACGTGTATGCTGATATCACTTTCAGCAGATGAGATGTTACTGCCTACGTATGGGAACGCGCCAGTGTGAGGCGACTACTAATTCTGGGCAGATGAGGGACTCTGTTAAGAAGACTTGATAAAACCGTTGGATATTAGGGACGGATGGTGAGAAAGAGTCAAGAAACACCTTGTCAGCGTGACTTCATTATGATGATGATGTTCATAATATAACCATTATTTTAGGGAATTTATGCTCATTTTTGGACTAATAACCCGGGAAAGTTATGAACTCACTTATAGCCGCATTTATTGGTATTCTTCTACAGGATGACTTTATCATTTAATAATCCACGAAAGTTGAAACTGCATTAATCAATTAAACCAAATGAAATCAAATTATTTTTCTCATGTGGGTGCTGTTTTTACTTACACCTTGCCCTGTGACTTTACCTTGAACTAAAATTACTGCTCTAGCGTTTCTGTTTAGTGATTGATACCAACACGTGATAAAACAAGCAACGGATATCTAATATCTATAAATGTTATATATTTTTAGGTATTTGCCCAACTACGAAACCGCATAGAACCCCAAATAGACAACATCCTTAGGAAAAACCAAAATGGCTTCCGGAGAAATAGATCCACAACCTCACAAATACCGACCATCCGTAGAATCCTTGAAGGCGTTCGGGCGAAAAACCTTCAGGCGACATTACTATTTGTCAAATTTACCAAGGCCTTCGATTCCATACACAGAGGGAAGATGGAACTAATCCTACTAGCATACGGCCTACCAAAAGAAACCGTAGCAGCGATAATGATTCTCTACGGAAACACCAAAGTGAAAGTACGTTCACCAGATGGAGACACGGAATACTTCGACATTGTTGCAGGAGTACTACAAGGAGATACACTAGCCCCGTACCTCTTTATCATCTGTCTAGACTACGTGCTTAGGACTTCGATCGACAAAATCAGAGAAAATGGCTTCGAGCTGACTAAGAGAAGAAGCAAAAGGTACCCTGTAAAAACAATCACGGACACCGACTACGCTGATGACTTGGCGTTACTGGCGAATACGCCTAATCAAGCAGAGACACTACTGCATAGTCTGGAACGAGCCGCAGCTGGCATTGGCCTCCATGTCAATGCGAACAAAACTGAATATATGTGTTACAACCAAACCGGCAACATTGCCACACTAGACGGAGCCTCTCTGAAACTAGTAGACAAATTCACCCACCTAGGAAGTAGCGTCTCATCAACCGAAAAAGACATCGACACACGACTGACGAAGGCATGGACAGCTATCGATAGGCTCTCGATCATATGGGAGTCAGACCTAACAGATAAAATGAAACGCAGCTTCTTCCAGGCAGCGGTTGTGTCGATACTGCTATATGGATGCACTACATGGACGCTAACTAAGCGGCTGGAGAGGAAACTAGACGGAAATTACACAAGAATGTCAAGAGCAGTATTGAACAAGTCCTGGTGACAACACCCCACGAGACACCAACTATACGGACACTTGCCCCCATCATGAAAACTATACAAGTTAGACGAACCAGACATGCAGGACACTGCTGGAGAAGTAAGGACGAGCTCATAAGCGATGTACTCCTGTGGACCCCCACATATGGATGTGCAAAAGCAGGACGACCAGCACAAACTTACATACAGCAACTATGTGAGGACACAGGATGTTACCCTGAAGACCTGCCGGAGGCGATGAATGATAGGGAGAAGTGGCGAGAGAGGGTCAGGGATATCCGTGCTGGCGGCGTGACATGATGATACTTGCTTTGGATTAAAGTATCGCTCATATTTTTTAATGAAAATACCTTATTGAAATTTCCTTATAATATATATATATATATATATATATAAATAATATGATCAGCAAGTATTGAAGCTTTGAGATAATCTGTTTAGGTTTGGTTTGGTTTCTTTGTTTAATGGCATATCAACCTTTGGATGTTATTTAATGCCAAAGTTATTCTCCTAGAACAGTAGTGGTACTATTCAACCCATAGCTGGAATGATAAGAGGGTTCATACCTTTCCCAAGGGTATTTGCCCGAAAGTGAACGTAATAGCGAGACTGGAGTACGAACTCGCTTACTACGATTCCGCAGTCCATCGCTTTAACCGTTATACCAAGAGGACATTCCCGATAATTTGTTTAATGTTTGATATTCAGCTACAGATGTGAGCACACCTGTGCAAATTATTAATTAGAATGATGCTAGTTAGACGTCTAGACTTTGTCTTGACAAGTCACAAGCTATTTTCAAATATTTGAAGCAAATCTTGAGATATTTAAATAATTAGTTGTTGCAAAACTCTTGAAGGTGCAAAAAAAACAAACTGTAAATGACGTGAAGATGTGGAAAATATTAAAAATACAAAGACGCAGATTAACATAAAATCAAAAGTTGTGTCTCTGCGTTACTTAAAATAAAATCTATCCATTCAAACTAGCCTTTCACCGATCAGAAATCACGAATAGGCGCGTTTAGAGTAACGGTTACCGTCGAGGAAATAGTGTCGAATAAGAGGGACTGGTTCGGTTGAGATGCTGAAGTAAAAGTCTAGGAAAAAGGAAAACTCAGGATTGAAACCAGCTGTCTCCATTTAAATATAACCTTGCGTCACATCCTTCTGATAACAGTCGGTTTTGTTTTGTTTGTTTGTTTGGTTGGTTGGTTTAATTTTATCGCATATCAAGCATTGTAGGTTATTTAATGCCAAATAATCTATATACATATATATCAGATAGATATAATATGGTTTGGTTGGATTTTATGACATATCAATCCTTGTAGATTATTTAATGCCAAATCCTATGTATACATCATATCACACACACACACACACACACACACACACACACACACACACATGTATATATATATATATGTATATACTTTCATTAAGAAAAAACAAAAAACGGTCAAATTAGGATTTTTTTAAAAATTCCATCCTGTTATGGGTTTTTGATATAAATCAAAAACACCAAAAAATTAACAGGACTTCTTCAGACCTTATGGATAAAAAAACGAAATTATTATTATGTCAGTTACATTGAGCTCTTTTCCAAGGAAAATTTAAATGTTCACTGTTGAATGTTTTTTTTTTTTTTTGTCCTGATGGAATTACTCCCAACTCCGTTTTAACTGGACCGAATAATACTTACATATATATATATATATATATATATATATATATATATATATATATATATATATATATATTTGTGTGTGTGTGTGTGTGTGTGTGTAATTTATAAAAACATATGTAGATAACATTCTTTAACAAGCCTACAGCATTTTTTTACCACGAAGTAAAATGGTTTCAAGTATTGCTATATAACAGTCACAATTTAACATATGTCATTTTCTGCAAGCGTAGCTTGTTTTTTTTTTTTTTTTTTTTTTTTTTTTTGACACATTGATAGGATCTTATCTGGTGCTCCCACTCCTGGTCAAAGTGAACCTTGGTGGAATGGCAATGAAGAGGTACTACCAATTCCCCGAATCTCCAAGGCTGGAGCCTCACCGTCAGATGGTTTAATGTTATATCCACATGGCACAAAGTCAATTTTTAAGTTGAATTTAGATTGTTTTAAATGCCTTTCTATTTCTCTGTAGCTGAGAAAAACAATTATTTTTTAATTCATGCCCTTTCCGAGTGTTTCAGCGATATTTCAGGACCTTATCAATGAATTTAGCTTTAGGTTAGTTTTATGGCATACCAACAATTTTGGGTCATTTAATGACGAATTCTGTTTTTACATATATTTTAAATATATGATTTGTAAAAACGTTTTGTAAATACACACAGTCAAAATGATTAAAGAGTTCTATTTCTAACAAATTTAGCATAAGTCAACAAAGTTAAATGGTTGCAAGTATTGCTGCATATAACGAACAACTCAATAAAACATCGGTCTTTTGTTTACACAGCGTTAAATGATCAAACAGTTCTATTTCTAACGATTTCATTTAGCATAAGCCATTCGTTTGCACTCAGTTTGAATGACAAACAGATCTGTTGGACCCATAGATAAGACTCAATCAGGTGCTACCAATCCAGGCTAGAGTAAACTTGGGAGCGATGGCAATTAAGGGGTACTCAGCATTCCCCAAAACTGCAGCAGTACTGGGGCATCACTATCAGATTGCATAGTGGCTCTCGTTGGTAGAAGGCTCTCGTTGGTAGAAGGTGGGGTTATCCCTCAGCAGAGATGAAGTCCATGTATTTAACTGTTCCAGCCGACTGGGCTGTGAATTAATTCGATGCAAATTAAAACACCATTACACTAGGTAGGCCTCTTGTTTTTAATTTCAAATAGCTACTTGATTTTAGGACTGGACTCTGCTTTTCACTACTCATATATACAAGTTGTAAGATGTATTTATTTTTTCATTAAAATAAAAGTTTTGAAAGATTCCCTTTTCTTTGGAGTTCTAGCTTCTGTTTTTTTTTTTTAACTTATTCAATTATCATTCGTTTTTATTTATTTATTTATTTTTACAAACGTGAAGGAGGAGTTTAAAATGCACTCGAAAGGCTGGCATTATCGAGTTCTGAACAGTGCGTAACACAAAGAGATTATACTCATCTCAATTCAGAAATAAAGAAAAGATGTAATAATAATAATAATAATAATAATAATAATAATAATAATAATAGAAATAAAATTACTGGCTCTTAAAACGACTTCTTTGTCCATGTTGGTGAAGCAATCAATTTCTCCAGTTGCAAATTCTTCGTTGAAAGACCTCTACGTAATAGGAGTGGTAAAACGTTTTCAAACGTCTTTCCTTGCTCTCTCTCTCTCTCTTTATGTCTCTCTTTCTTTCCCTCTCTCTCTCTCTTTCTCTCTCCCTCTCTCACAAACACACACACACACACACTTTCTCTCTCTCTCGCACACACTATTTCTCTCTCTCTCTCTCTCTCTCTCCCTCACAAACACATACACTTTCTCTCTCACACACTCTTTTTTTCTCTCTCTCTTTCTCTCTTTCTCTCTCACACACCTACACACACTTACTCTCTCTCAATATCTCTCTCTCACCGTACACACCATATTTCCCTCTATTTAGGTTCAGAGTTGCATTTAATTGTTAGATTGTGTGCCAAGTCTTTTATTTTTCTCTCTTTTAACAAAATGAAGTCATTTTTTTTAGAAAAAAAAAAATTCAATGCCTTGTATCAATCATCTAGTTAAAAAGAATATTTGGTACTATTTAATATTTGAAAACAATGTAAATTATATCTCATTGCCCTCGGTATATATATATATATATATATATATATATATAGTGTATCGGCTGATGGAATCCTTTAAAATTTTTCCTTTCATTTCATACAAGTATCTTTTTAAAAGTAAATATTTCCTTCTCTCTCACACATTCACCCGATCTATGTTTCCTTTCACTCTCTCTCTCTCTCTCTCTCTCTCAGACACACACACACACACACACACACACACACATCTATATATATATAAAGGATATATATATATATATGAACAGACTGTAGTATATATATATATATATATATATATATATATATATATATATACTACAGTCTGTTCATATATACATATCATATACATATATATATATATACACACGTATATATATATATATATATATATATATATATATATATATATATATATGAGTGTGTGTGTGGGTGCATGTGTGTGTGTGTTCTTGTGTGTGTGTGTGTGTGTGTGTGTGTGTGTGTGTGTGTGTGTGTGTGTGTGTGTGTGTGTGTGTGCGCTTGTGTGAGTGCGTTTGTGTGCGCGTGTGTGTGTTTAGTTGTGCGGGATTCTTTTTCAATGAATTAATGGATCAGTCACTATTTTTCATTTCATTTCATAGAAGTTTCCTTTTAATAGTTATTATTACCTTTTCTCTCGCATATCCAATCTTTCTATCTATCTATCTATCTATCTATCTATTTATATATGTTCGCTCTCATAGACAGATAGATTTTAGCTAATGTGATATATATATATATATATATATATATATATGTGTATATGTATATATATAGGTGTGTGCGTGTGTGTGTGTGTGTGTGTGTGTGTGTGTGTGTGTGTGTGTGTGTGTGTGTGTGTTCATTTCATATCTATTATATCTTTGTTGACACAACGCTAGACATCTATGTACTTATCATATTTACCAAACCCCTCCGCTCGGTCAGGATATGACACAAGGTCAATTTTTAAGCGGGGTTTAACAGGTTTGAATTCAGAGTTTTCCTTCTCCTAGACTAGTTGTCTCACCAAGACAGGAAAGAACTCAGTCTGCCCTACTATTTACCCATAGCTGGAGAGAGAATAATTGGATTCATACCTTTCCCAAGGGTATTAGTGCTATGTGAAATGCAATCACACTGTTCAATTCCAACGACGATAACCATTACACCACGAGCACCTCATCTATGTATTTATATATGTATCTAGATGTGTGTGTGCCTGTTTGTATTTCACTTAACTCTCGTGTCCTTGGCAAAGGCACGTACCCATTTCTTTCTCGTCGAACTATGAGTAGAGCATGTCTGGGAGCTAACTATATATTTAACTCTCCCAGTCTATCTGGCTGTCAAAAACTTAGGTTTAAAAGATACATTAAAAGTATTTAAATGTTTTTAATTTTTTCTACATTTGCGACATTGCGTGATTATGTTCACTTTCGGACTAAATACCTTAGGATTGCTATAAAACTTCTTATGATCTTGCTCTGGTTTAAATAGAAGAAAACAATTTTCGACGAGGATACTTTTAATGCTAATTGACCAGCAAAGTTTGATGTGCCATTGAACTAAGAAACTGTTTTCTTAATGCCTAAGTAATTTTTTTTTGTTTTTACTTTTATATTGCATACATTTTTGCATTGAAAAAACGGATAATTCGTTTAAGGTTTTTGTTTTAAAAAGTTTATGTTCAAAATTCCGCTGATAGACAAGTATACATATTGTAAAGTTGTTATATCAGTATGTTGAAGGGGACTCACCTATGATCAGAATAATGGACACACCCAAAGAGAATATTAACCAAGAACTAAGCTGGTAGACCCCACAAGGCACCAACTATACGGCCACCTGCCTCCCATCACGAAAACTATCCAAACTAGACGAGCCAAACATGTAGAACACTGCTGGAGAAGCAGGGACGAGCTTATAAGTGATGTACTCCTATGGACCCCGCATATGTTCAAGCAAAAGCAGGACGACCAGCACGAATATACATAGTGCAGCTATGTGAGGATACGAGATGTCGCCCTGAAGACCTGCCTGAGGCGATGAATAATAAGGAGAAGTAGCGAGAGAGGGTCAAGGATATCCGTGCTAGAGGCATGACATGATGATGATGATGCTGGTAGAAAATAGAGAGCAGCAGTAGCAGCCGTAGTAGCACCTGGCCTGTCTTCGCGTACATTGAACCAAGGAGAACTCCTCAGAGACTTTTGGGTACATTTGTGTGACACTCATATCTCCGTGTTGAGTTATTTATTTATTTATTGACCCTTAATAACCGGTCATAACACAGTTCTTAGTCATACGATCTTGGTTGACTCTGTTGGAAGTTCTATAATTTTTCAGACAACTTATTAATTGCATCAGTATATAATATTTCTAGTATATATATATATATATATATATATATCAGTATATAATATTTCCCTGGAGCGTATTATGTTTATTTGAGTACTAAACAAAACTTGGATGATAAATTCAACATGTTCGCCCATTCTGCTGCGGTTGTAGAATATACAGACTGGTTTTCTGCACAGGGGTAAGACCGCCTCAACGAGTGTCCAGATATGACACTAGAAAAATCTGATGGCGAGGTTCTAGTGATGCTGGAGATTTGGGGAATGTGGAGTGCCTCTTCATTCCCACTGCTTCCAGGTCCACTCTGGCCCTGTAATAATATCACCTGATAGGGCCCTATCCATTGGTTGAATAGAACTAAGAGCATACTTATGCTAAACTGAATTGTTTGAATTAGAATTATTTGGCTAAACTGAATAGCTTAAATAGAAATGTTTTTGACAATCAAACTGTTGTGACGGGTTTCCACTCGTATTTTTAATTTTTCGAGATATGGACGGAGTCCTATGTTACGTATACAGGGACTAAGGACGAAACGGGAGGGTTTCAAGGTTAAAGAGGTCAACGTGATATGAAAGAACACGTGGGATATTCTGAACTGGACAAACAATATAACGCGGAGTTGTTTTTTTTTCATTTTCTTTATATATGTATCATTCATACATTTTTTCATTTAAAAGAAAGCACAACTGTGACAACAGACAAACAAAGAACAAAACGAATGCAACAAAAAAATATACAGAAATGTGGAGGACAATTCGCTCCCAATAGTGTCTGACTAGGTCCTTCCAATAAGACGAAATATTTTTTTTTCTTCTTTCACCGAAGAACAAGAGTCTCTCCTCTTCGTCTTTATGGATGTAAAAATTTTAACCAAATAGGTTTTCCGCCGAAACTAGCTGCTGATGAACAGCCTCAAAAATGTTTCTTTGGAATAGTCTTGATACGGACCTTTATTTAGGTTACGTATATTATCCTTGATAAAAATTTTGACTAACATTTTTTCTTTTTTTATCTTTCTTTTCTTTCGTTAATTTTTTTCTTTTGTTCTAATATTCGTTAAGCTCCTATTAACGAGTTGCAAGGCACCAGTTTTTTTGTTTTCCTTTTCTTTTACGTTGAGCCTCAGGTTCTTACCCAACGGAGCTAAATGCTTCCATATGCCATTTTGGGACTAGGATTTCTCCCTTCACCGGACCCCGTGAAAAGGCAACCTTTCTCTTCCTTGGCGAAGCTTGAAACTGACTTTTTGGCGGTAAAGCGCCCTCCCTGTCTCTTCTCGGCTGCTTCTACCCCTGTTGTTAGGGCTCGAAGACTCGCCAATCGCCTTCCCCCACTTCCAGTCCACATAGTAGTTCTTGCACTATAATCCTACCGTGGCCGGTGGCCGTAACACTGTACTTACATTTAAACAGCGTGCTAATACTAAACTGAGTTGTTTGAAATGGAACTGTTTTGGTCGTTGCAACTGTACTTACATTAAATTCAATAGTTTTTTAATAAAGAACAGTTTTGACATCTGTGTGTAAATAAAATATATGTATACTAAACTGAATTAGCTGAATTAGAACTGTTTTGCCAATTAAACTGTGTAAGTAAAAGTAAAGATGGTGACCGTAGTCGAGGGTGACTAGACGGCTCCCTTTTCAATAGCTACGACACCGAGGTGTATGGGAGGGCGATACTCCTTTCCCTGGATTGCTCCACCTTAACCTTGATTCGTACCTTATATTGCTGAGTGTTAAACAAGGAGGCATCAAGTACCAATTTTAAAGTCTTTGGTATGATGTGACCTGGGATTGAACCCAGATCTCCCAGACCGATGGCGAACACTCTAACCACTTGGATGATGAGCCGGTTAAATTAAACTGTGTACCCAAGCAAAACTGAATTGTTTTAAATAGAGCTGACTATTTGCATAAAAATGGATTTGTCATTAAATAACCTTCAACGGTTGATATTCCATAAAACCCTTCTAACCAACCAACCAATCCTTCATGAGTGTCCTGGGTATGATATTAAAAAATCTGATCTAAGACGCCAGTATGGATGGAGTTTGGGGGAATGCAGGGTACTGCTTGAACGCTGTTGCTCCCAGGTACACTCTCACAAGGAATGGTTGCACCTGATAAGGTACTATGGACATGTAGACTTAGTGCAAACAAATGACATATGCTAAACAAAATTGATTATAATAAAATTGGGTCATCATTTAACTGTGTGTAAACAATTGACTGATATTTAATTGAATTGTTAAGGATATATAACAACACTGGGAACTATCAAACTGTGTGCAAATGAATAATATTGAATAAAACCTTAAGTGTTAACAATAATTGAAACTAATTAACAATGTAAAACAATAACCAAATAAATTAGTTCTAATTAATTTAAAAATGAATTTACCCAAAAAACTAATCTCTTACACATATATTTATTCAAATGTGTGCAAACAAATAACTGATTTTAAATTATAAGTGTTACATAGCAATACTTAATAGCATTTTCCGTGTCCAAAAAATAAAATCAAGCTGTTAACAAAACGTGTTTCCAAATGATGTACATTTAATGCATATGTATAAACAAGATTTGGCACTAAATAACCAACAATTGTTGATCTGCCATGAAAATTAACTAAATCAAATCATATATATTTAATGAATATAGATAAACAGGATTTTGCATTAAATAACCCACAATGGTTTATACGCCATAAAAACCGATAACACCAAATCATATATATCTATTATATATCCATAAAGAGGATTTGGCATTAAATAATCTTCAATGGCTTAAACGCCATAAAACCAAACCAAACCAAATTATATATATCTAATATATATCTTTTCTTTAAGAAAAAAAAAATGTATAATATATTTGGGCATATGGAGGTGCACGTGGTGTAATGGTTATCGTCGTAGGAAATGGACACGGCGACACGAGTTTAAATTCTGGACGAGACTGATTACATTTTCATGTAGCACTAATACCCTTGGGAAAGGCATGGATCCTATTATTCTCCCTCCAGCTATGGGTAAAATAGTAGGACAGACTGGGTTTTTCAGCCTTGGTGAGGCAACTAGTCTAGGAGAAGGAAAACTCTGAATTCCAACCTGTTAAACTCCGCTTAAAAATTGAACTTGTGTCATATTCTGCTCGAGCGGAGGGGTTGGGTAAATATATGATAAACATATTTGGGCATTGAATAATATAAAATGGTTGATATGCTATAAATCCAACCAAACCAAATCATATATATTTAATGTATATGTATAAAGATGATTTTGCATAAAATAACCTACAATGGTTGATATGCCATAAAAGCCAACCAAACCAAATCATATATATTTAGTATATATTAATAAAGTGTGCTTGGCATTAAATAACCTAAAATGTTTGATATGTCATAAAACTCAACCAAACTAAATCATATATATTTAATATATATGGATAAGCAGGATTTGGCATTAGATAATATACCATGGTTCCTATACCATCAAGCCCAACCAAACCATACCATATTTATTTAATATTTAATATTTTTGGATAAAGAGGATTTGGCATAAAATAACTTAAATTTGTTGATATGCCATAGAATCAAAGCAAACCGAATCAGATATATTTCATATTTATGTATGAATAGAATTTAGCATTGAATAATTCAAAATGGTTGATATGCAATAAAACCAACCAAGCCAAATCATATATATCTAATATATAAGTATAAAAAGGGTGGGACTATTAAATAACCTACAATGGTTGATATGCTATAAAACCCAACCAAACCGTACCACATATATCTAATATATATGTATGAAGAGGGTTATGTACTAAATAACCATCAATGGACTATATGCCATGAAACTAAATATCTTTTCAAGATAATGTTAATATTGTGCAGTAAAAAAGCTGGTGTAGAATGTGTTGATTGAAATGAAATATTTAACTACATAGATTGTAAGTGAAGGGAACCTACTGGAAAGAAACAGAAGAGGAGGCAGGGATTGTTAGGAAAGGTGAAAGGCACCTACCAGAATCCATCATAGAAAAGTCTCGGGGGAAAATTCTCCGCGACCTTGAGATGTTAACGGATCACCCAATCCTTACCAAATCAACAGACCTAAAGCTAAATTATTCGAAAAAAAAATACTTGTTCTTGAGCAAATTTTTGGTAACTTGTCAGAGGGCTGAGAGCGAAAATTATGAAGATATCAATCGTGACTGGAATACTAGGAACAGTCTCGAAGAATCTGGAATAGAGACTGGATGAAGAGGAGACCAGATGAAGAATCTAGCACGGATACAATCAGCTAGGATTCTGAAAAAGTTCTGAAGATCTGAAGAGACTTCTTATCTAACAGACTTCAGAGAAAAATATCTTGTTAGAGGTGATACGATAAACTTGTAACGACTATTGAAAAATGATGGATGCAGAGAGAAGGGAGAGGGTGTGAAAGAGAGATAGATAGATAGATAGATAGATAGAGAGAGAGAGAGAGAGAGAGAGAGAAACTGAAAGAAAGATATGCAAATATAAAGTGATAGAGAAAGTTAGAAAGATAAAGAAAATAGAACGGTCGAAGAGAGTGCGAGTGAAAAAGAGTGAGAGAGAGCGAGGGACGAAAAGAGAGTAATTTAGAGAAAAGGAGAGCGGAATATATATATATATATATAGACAGGGAAAGAGAGAGAGAGAGTGAGAGAGAGAGAGGGAGAGAGAGAGAGAGCCTGAGTGTGATAAAAATAAAAATTCACAAGCACACACACACACGTATATATATATATATATATATATTGTTTAACTTTTTATATCTAATCTATAATTCTGTTGGTGTATAAAAAGAAAAGAGATTGTATAATTTGCAAATTCAACAAACTGATAAAAAAAATTGGAAAAATATTGTAAAAAAGGAAAAGACGAAAAACACACGTGCTACTTGAAAATAATCAAGCCGAACGTATGTCTAGTCAAAAGAAAAACACCGACAAAATTAACAAAGTTAAAAGGTAATAAAGTGCTCAATACATGATATAGAGCTAATATTATGAAAATAATTCCTACATGGCCGAGAGCTAGTCTATCAAAATTCACCAAAAAGCTCTGCAGGATTGCAACCCTGAAGAGCTGTTTGGTGAAACCTTGGTAGATTCGCTTTTTACCATGAGGAATTATTTATATATATATATATATATATATATATATATATATATATATATATAAACCACATATTTTGAGAAGCGGAAAAAGAAAAAAAAACAGAATGACTAGAACTACCATATCAAAAGTGATTTAGAACACTGGAAGAGATAGAAACTTACGTGTACTTAAGGATATTGGAAGCGGACACCGTCAAAATAGCGGAGACGAAAGAAAAAAAATTAGAAAACAGTACCTTAGACGAACAAGAAAACTTCTCCTTCAAACGTAGCTCCGCAGCAGGAATCTCATCAAAAAGATAAGTATCTGAGCTGTCCCACCTTTAAAATACTAGGGACCATTCTTTAATTAAACGCATGGAGAACTTCAAAAATGGCCAGAGGACAAGAAAACTAATGATGATGTATTAGGGCTTATATCTCAGAAATGACAGCACAAAACAACGCCATAATGACAATGTATCAAGAAAAGAAGACGGAAAAGGACTCGCCAGCATAAAAATAACATGAATATCCATACGAGGACTGGGAAGACGACAAAAAATTGATCAACAGAACAACAGTATCTAGGAAACAGAAATGGAAAGAAAAACACTCTTTGGGTATCCCAAGCGACAAACTGATAAAATCACACACGGGAAGACCGAGATATGGCTAAGAAATAAAACCTTTACAGTGAAACTGAATCCTTTCAAATAGCAGCATAAAACAACGCCAGAAGGACTAACTATGTTAAAGCGAGAACAGCAGCAGATGGAGACACGGAATACTTCGACATTGTTGCAGGAGTACTACAAGGAGACACGCTAGCCCCGTACCTCTTTATCATTTGTCTAGACGACGTGCTTAGAACGTCGATCGACAAAATTAGAGAAAATGGCTTCGAGCTGACTAAGAAAAGAAGCAAAAGGTACCCCGCAAAAACAATCACAGACGCCGACTACGCTGATGACTTGGCGTTACAAGCAGAGACACTACTGCATAGTTTGGAACGAGCCGCAACAGGCATTGGCCTCCATGTCAATGCACACAAAACTGAATATATGTGTCATAACCAAACGGGCAACATCACCACACTAGACGGAGCCTCTCTGAAACTAGTAGACAAATTCACCTACCTAGGAAGTAGCGTCTCATCAACCGAAAACGACATCGACACACGACTGACGAAAGCATGGACGGCTATCGACAGGCTCTCGATCACATGGAAATCAGACCTGACCGATAAAATGAAACGCAGTTTCTTCCAGGCAGCGGTTGTATTGATACTGCTATATGGATGCACTATATGGACGCTAACTAAACGGCTGGAGAAGAAGCTAGACGGCAACTACACAAGAATGTTGAGAGCTATATTGAACAAGTCCTGGCGACAACACCCCACGAGACGCCAACTATACGGACACTTGCCTCCCATCACGAAAGCTATACAAGTTAGACGAGCAGACACGCAGGACACTGCTGGAGAAGCAAGGACGAGCTCGTAGGTGATGTACTCCTATGGACCCCCACATAAGGCCAAGCAAAAGCAGGACGACCAGCTCGAACCTACATACAGCAGCTATGTGAAGACAAGGGATATAACCCTGAAGACCTGCCGGAGGCGATGAATGATAAGGAGAAGTGGCGAAAGAGGGTCAAGGATATCCGTGCTGGCGGCACGACATGACGATGATGATGAATATCAAGTATAAATTATGTGGTGATAGTGACGAAACGATTAATGACATCATAAACGAATGCATCTAATTAGCATAAAAAGATTACGAAACAACACACGACGAGTAATCATGATTGGCTGGTAATTGTGTGAGTGATAAAAACTTAGCTATAAGGACAGAGAGCAGATGCTCTAAATTGAATCTGTCTTGGAGAAAGATACACAAAAATGCATTAGCCTATTTACCAACCTCTCCGTTCGGGCAGGATATGACACAAGGTCAATTTTTAAGCGGAGTTTAACAGGTTTGAATTCGGAGTTTTCCTTCTCCTAGACTAGTTGCCTCAGCAAGGCTGAAGAACCTAGTCTGTCCTACTATTTACCCATAGCTGGAGGGAGAATAATTGGATTCATACCTTTCCCAAGGGTATTAGTGCTATGTGAAATGCAATGAGTTTCGTCCAGGATTTGAACTCCCGTCGCCGTGTTCATTTCGTAGGACGATAACAATTACACCACAAAAATGCATTATGAAATTTTTTTTGCGTATCAACCATTGCTGGATATTTAATGTCAAATCCACTTTATACATATATATTTTTTTCATCATACAACGTGTGAAAGCACGTGCGATACCCGAGCCTCATCTGCCGCCAACCAGGGTGATAACACAGTTTCGGTAGCTCAAGGCGGTACTGCCACTCCTGTCGCTACCGAGCAGCTTTTGCCACCGGATAGGGTATTTAAAAGAAATATATATCTATGTATACACAAGATCAACTAAAAGCGGACATTACATTGGACGTTCGTTCATCTTCATTTTGGTGCAGTTTGTGATTTAAAAATGCGTTTACTTACGGCCGTTAGATGTCATAGCAACCGTTTCTTGATTTTGCAAGAAATCATATACATATACATATATATTGAATATATATGATTTGGTTTGGGTTGGTTTTATGTCATATTAACCATTGTAACTTATTTAATACCAAATCCTCTTTATACATATATATTAAATATATATGATTTGGTTTGGTTGGGTTTTATGGAATATCAACCACTGAAGGTTATTTAATTCCGAATTCTCTTTATAAGGAATTAATGGTCGCCACTAGCGTAAAGCAAGGCTCTTCAAATGAAGAGTGGTAGAATCTTGGATTGGCGTTTCAGTCAGCCAGGTTTCGATCCCAGCTTCGGGAATCTAGCTTGTCTAGCCACACTGATGAGTTCTGATAGAACGAAACAGTCTGTTGGTGGATAACTATATATATATATATATATATATGATATTATTTTATAAGAGTGTTGGTTGTGAGTAAATCACTTTGTCGAAACAAGAGCAATATAATATGGAGAGTGCTCAATATCTAGGATAGAGCTTTTATATACTAATGATATATATATATATATATATATATATATATATATATATATATATATATATATATATATAATCCATGGAAAAAATTCTGTGACCTTAGGTTTCATGAAGTTTATAAAACAACATTCAACAGGCAGTTAAGAAGATGGAATGAATTGAAAATCCAAAATACAGACAAAAACCGTTAGGATTTCATTTGTATGTGGTTGTAAGAGTGTGGGTGTGTGTGTATATTTGTATGTGTTATATTTACTTGTCGATATGTGTTTTTAGGTTGGTTTGTTGGTTTGTTTGGTTTTATAGCATATCAACCTTTGTAGGTTATTTAACGCCAAATACATTTTTATGTAAATAATATATTCTATTGAAAACAATTCAGTTTAGCATAAGTGCACAGTTTGTCAAAAACATATACATTTCTTACTATTCAAGCTGTTGTATGTAACAATTCGGTTAAGTATTAATACAGTTTTAATGTCGAAAAACAGTTCTATTTCCAATAATTCAGTTAAGCATAAGCACGCAGTTTAAATGTAAGTACGGTTTAATTGTAAAAGTCATTTCTATTTCAAACTATTCTGTTTTACTCAAACAATTCATTTTAGCATAAGTATGCTGTTACTTCTATTTAACACATAGATAGGGCCCTGTCAGGTGCTACCACTCCGGGCAGAGTGGACCTGGAAGCAATGGCAATGAATGGGTACTCCGCATTCCGCAAAGCTCCAGCACTGCTGGAACCTCACCATCAGATTGTTTAGTGTCATTACCAGGACACTCGTTAGGGGGGGGGGGTCTTACCCCTCTGCAGAGAAGCAGTCGGTGTATTCTACAGCCCCAGAAGTGTTTTTAGGTTAATGCAACGATATAATATACACTTGAACCCATTTCCGCTAAACCCAACGCTTGATGTTCCTGGCCTGACTTAACTATTAAGTTCACTTTCGGACGAACACTCTCGGCAAAGCTATGAAAGGTCTGTTTCGTTCAGCAATGTGTTAAATAGTATCATTACTGTTCATCTACACGGATGGTTTTGGCATTATATAACCCAAGAAAGTTGATATGATAAACCGAAACCGAGGTTGAAAAAGATTCTGAGTGAATTGGGTATTTCAAGGAAAAATTTCCTGATATCAGCGATAATACTGAGTAAAGTCCTAGTGTGCTGACGAGACAACAACTTGTATGAAAAAGTCAGAAATAAAAAATGCAATAATTGCAAAAGTTTTATCGTATTTTAAGAACAAATAAAAGGTAATATTATGAAGGTAGTAATATCAACAGGAATTTAATTAGTTTACTAAAAATACAAAAAAATTCAACCAAATATTTTACCAATCACTATTTTACCAAGACAATGGGGCTTAAATGACCCTGACTGCATCCCCAGTGGAGAGGTAATAATTCCGCCAAAAACAGGAGAGTCCTGGGTATGACAAGAATCTGTATTTGATGGTGAGGGCTCAGTTCTGGGGATCTGGTTATGAAGTACCCCTTCATTGCCTTTATTTCCAGTTCTACTAAGACCCAGACTAGTAGTATCTGTTATGGTACAAACTGTAGGTCAAAGAGATCTGTTTAAGAATTAATCTTATTTCGTAGGACTGTGTATAAAACTATTTGTTATATATTGACCCTCGACCGAGCCGTCAATCAAGAGATGCACCCGTGTAAGTAAGCGGAAGCAGATGGACGCTAGACATTTATATAACCAGGTGCCCGGGGCGGTTCGAGTTAGTTGGAGATAGGATGGCAGCGTGAGAATCAGCTTGCAGACTGAGGGCTTACGGCCCTCAGTGACCCACGATTGAGCAACCCAAACAAGATAAGAAAGAAGTGCTGCTATGGTCGAAGAAGAACTTGGGTTCAATATAGCAGTCTGTTCCTGTCTCCAGCTCATTTCTCACACACAATATACATCACCCTTTCAAGTGCGAAAGATTATATTTTTATAAAGACGTGTGTTCGTTCCTTCATTGAAGTTCGTCATTATTGTTGACTATGCTTCCGCATATATTTGTATATTTGTATATGTATTACGGTATACACCATATTGTAAGTAAATACAAAAAATATGTAAATATGAACGTACCCTGAGCGAGATTCCCTAATCTACAGGCATAAAAATAACAAATAACACGAGATTGGTTGACTTGTTGATAAAATCATTCAATAAATCAATCAATCGTTGGTTTGATGGTTGGGTTTATGGTATATCAACCTTTGTAGGTTATTTAATATCAAATCCATTTTTATACAAATTATCAGTTTAGCATAAGTACACAGTTTGTAAAAAACAGTTCTATGTCAAGCTGTTCAGTTAAGTCGAATAGTTCTAATTCAAACAATTCAGTTTAGATTAAGAAAAGTTTCTATATCGAAAACAGTTCTATTTCAAACAATTCTGGTTTGGTTTGGTTTTATGGCATATCAACTTCATTGAATCGATGATGACCAATTTAGGTTTGATTTGGTTATATTTCATATCAACTATTGTTTGTTATTTAATGCAAAATTCAGTTTATATATATATATATATATATATATATATTCCAAAGACCAATTAGAGGTAAAACCGACCAAAATAGATACACTCTGAGGAAAGGAAGGATAACCTCTATATAAACCCGCGCAAAATGAAACCCATTCAAACAAGAGTGAGTTCAAGTCTCATTGGGTACTCCATTCTCATGGCCTTGTGCCACATATATTCTCTGACTAAAGCAACTAGCTGGAAACAGATACATATGTAAGAAGGAAATCAATAAATTAATCTATAAAAATAGAAATCTCTTCATGGAGCAATTTATTTTAAAATATACCTTTCTCTCTGGACCTACAACGAAAAATTATATATACATATATATATTTTTTTTTTTCAATCATATCCTAGATGCATCAAGGTAGGTCTTCAGTGATGCACTGTCTTCATCGCCGATTTCGGGTTTTTTTGCATTATATCGGCTCCGACAGAAACCCCAGCATGACTCTGGAAGAGCCAAGCCGCCTCTCCTTGATCGCGACGTGCTACGCTCGTGCCTCTACCAAAGCAAAAAAAAAAAAAAAAGGAATAAGGCCGGACTTCGGCCGTTCTTATAGACATCTGTCCTTCAGTAACAGCCAATGAAAAACAGGGCATTTCACACTCCTCTACTAAATAATACTATCTTTACCTCATCCGGTTTCAGCTGACTACTATCAGATGATACCGCTCCCTGTGGACCTGGGAGCGATGGCAATAAAGGGGTAATCCGCATTCCTCAAAACTCCAGAACAAAATGTTTAGTATCATTGTGTTAGTTTAGCATTTATTCTAAGGCTAACAGCGACAAATAAATGTATTAATACTTTGTTTAATTCTAACTATTTACCAATAAACGCGTGAAACAATTAATAACAATGCAGTCCTCCCTCTGAATAAAGTTGAGTTTAAGGGACTTATCGGTGCGCTGAAGAAGGTATCTGCTATCTTAGGGTTGCCTTTCTGAGAGCTTTTAACGTCCCTCCTCAAAGAACGTCTAGTAGAATCTGTCTGACTGGATTTTGGATGTTTGCCCCAAGACTTCTGGGCTCACCACGTGATTAATATATCCAATCACAGGGAGCCTCTCCCTCACTCACTCCATTCACAGGAATTACCATTTCACTAGCCCAGCAGTGTTACTTCTATGATACCCGTGACTGAGGGAGGGAATCTTACACCTCTGCAGAGATGCAGTCAATACATTCTATAGCCCCAGCTGACTAGGTCGGATAATGATCAAATATGAAAATGATTAAGTAATTCAAATCAGTGTTTCTTCTTCTTTTATTCATTATGGCCTATTTTTGGTGTTAAAAATGTCATCCCCATTAAAATACTTGTAGAAATTCCATGCAGCAAGAGGTACATTTCTCTTTCAAAATTAATTGAGGAAGAAAATATAAATCCCAACAAGTGACGACTCTTATCAAGTTGAACTTACAAACATTGGTTTACGTTCAGAGGTAAGTCCTTTCTTTTCAATCGGCAATGAATAACTGTTAGATATTAACCCTCGACCGACCCGTCAGTCCAGATATACACCTGTGTAAATAAGCGGAAGAACAGCGGAAGCAGGTCGACGTAGGACAATAACAAAACCGGGTGCCCGGGGCGGTTCGAGTCAGTTGGAGACAAGATGCCAGCGTGAGAATCAGCTTGCAGACTGAGGGCTTGTGGCCCTCAGTAACCCACGGTTGAGCAAACCGAGCCAAGATGAGGAAGAAGTGCTGCTATGGTCGAAGAAGAACTTTGGGTCAATATAGCAGTCTGTCCCCGTCTCCAACGCATCTCTCACACACAACCAACATCAACCCTTTCAAGAATAAAGCGTGAGAGATTATATTTTTATAAAGAAGTGTGCTCGTTCGTTCATTCTAGTTCGTATATTATGTTTCATTATGTTCCGCTTATATTTGTACGTATAACGGTATACAACATTACGTTTCTTCGTCAATATCTGAGACTCAGTTTGGAATTACTAATTTAAATGGTTATCTCATACTTCAACAAACCAACATCTCTTCAAAAGTTATATGGTAGAGTAGCTGGTGTGTTTAATGTCTTTCTCGGGGAAGGAAATAGTAAGTAAAAAAGTAAAGTTGGTAACCGTAGTATTGTATTTTGACCTTCGACCCGGCTAAAAATGCCATTCCAAGGTGATGCACCGGACGGAGGTGACACATTCTAATGGCAGTTATGAGAGGAAATCGCGTGGGCGGAAAATGGCTAATTAAATGGGACGAGGTAAAAAAATTCCCATGGTACACTCATAGACTGATGCACCGGAAGAGAGTGACCTGTGAATTGCATGACAGTTATTTCCGCTGGATGACGATCAATCATGCCATTCCAAAGATCGAGTAGGCGATTGAGTGGGCGTTGAACTATTATATAACTCAGTCAAGACAGAAGTCAGAGTGACAGTTCCAGTTAGAGTTGGAGAGGGAGGGGACGAGATGTGGTAGATAAAGCCACATCAGGCGAAGGGCCTTGGGGCCCCTGATGAGTTGCAGTTAGAGATCGGACGGAGAGAGACGAGATGTGGTAAAGAAAGCCACATCCGGTCGAAGCGGCCCTCAGGAACCCCGATGGAGTTTGGGGACCAGAGAATTTTGCTGATAAGATGCAGTAAAGAAAGCCTTCACCCAGCAGAGTGGGCCTCTTGGCCTCCGGTTGAGCATCAGGAAAACAAGAAAGACACAACGCTGACGGCCATAACAGTGGGGGTCAAAATATTACAGTTTATGTTCGGTCTCCAGCTCCCTCTCACAGTAAAACCTTGAATAATCTTTTCGAACCCTTGCAATGAAGTGGGGGGTACATATATTTATAAAGAAGTCTTCCTGCGTCTTTATTATTGTGTCGTTATGATGCTGTAGATGACAATATAACACGTAGTCGAGGGCTACCAGAAGGCTCCCTTTTCAATATCTACAACACCGAGGTGTAGGGGAAGACGCTACTCCTTTCCTCGGATTGCTCCACTTTACTCTTGATAGGTACCTTATATTGCTGAGTGTTAAACAAGGAGGTATCAAGTACCATTTTTTGTCTTTGATATGACACGATCTGGGATTGAACACAAGCCTCCCGGACCATTGGCGAACATTCTATCCACTAGGTCAATGAGCCGGTATTTATTGATATTAGTTCTGATCAGTGCTGCACCAAGCTGTCAGGATAAACAAAAAGAAAAAAAAAAAGAAAAAAAAAAAGAAAACGAACTGGTAAGCATAAAAAGGTGAAAGAAAATATTACTGAAAATGATTAATTAAAAAGATTGATTTCATGATGTATGAAGTTTTATATCAAGTGTGGGGCTTAAACGTTGTATTTAACATTCACTAAATAATAGAAAAGTTAACATTCTTCCAACATTTGCTAACGTTCTTCAAATTAATCTTAAAGCGCCCCCTACTGATATAACTCTCCAGGCGTCTGAGAAGCAGGAGTAATTAAATTTAAATTAACAAATTCACCCCGCCTTTAACGTGATTGATTTGCAAGGTTTATTATGTACTTTCGATCTGATTGTAATTTGTAAATAATTAGTAACCGCTAAATACCAGCTTCGCATTACTGACAAACATTTATCTAAATTTAAAACTCTGACTAATCGACGAAATCGTTGAAATATTATTGTGAGCTACTTAATTTTCCGTTAAAATGATATCATCAATCATTGGAAGAGAGCGATATTTGAATTAGAACGCGTGTTATCCCGGTTTAAAAATCTGTTAACAGATAATTACACGTAGCGTATTAATTACTTGATTATTCTTTTAATAATACAAAAAACGAAACAAAAGAAAAAAGAATTTAAAAATATGAGTACCCGACACGCCAACCTGTTTCAATTCTTTCCTTTCGTAGAGTTCTTCCAGCTGATGTTACAACCCACTATAATCAGAAGTTCTTGCAACAGTATCGAAGATAATCAATGTGTGTTTGGTAAAAAAAAAAAAAAAATGAAGCATGCAATTACTATTGAATTTCTTGTGTCGTTTCAGCTAAAGAAAATGAATAAATAGATAAAATAAAAAGATATATTATACTTCGGCTGTTGACAGAATTAAATATAGGCTTAGAGTGTGGAGTCTTTTGTTCATTTTCTGAAGATTAAAGTTAGTGGGTCTAGGCTATATTAAGCCAGTACATCGTAGATAGAGAGTAATAGTCGTGTGGGTACTGTTAGTTTCTCGTTGATGAGATAATGTGGCCTATATTAATGAATATGGCATATATATATATATATATATATATATATATATATATATATAAATGTATATATATATATAAGCATGTTATAAGCATGTTTTGACGGGGCAAAGATCTCTAGGAGCCAAGCAATCCCGTCATGATTTCCCGGAATATTAAGTACACACACACACACCCACACACGCATATATATATATATATATATATATATATATATATATATATATATATATATATATATATATATATATTATGTATATATACATGCATATATATATATATATATATATACAAATTTACCGACCCCCCAATTCAAGCAGGATATGACACAAGGTCAAATTTTTAAGCGGAGTTTAACAGAGTTTTCTTTCTCCTAGACTAGTTGCCTAGCCAACGCTGAAGAACCTATTCTGTCCTACTATATTACCCATAGCTGGAGGGAGAATAATTGGATTCATACCTTTCCCAAGTGTATTAGTGCTCTGTGAAATGCAATCAGTCTCGTCCAGGATGAACTTTCTTGAACAAAAAATAATTCTTCTTGACCACCCAGCGTGCTCTCCAGACCTCAATCCTTTAGAAAAATAGTGGAGACTGATTGTTTTAAAAGTTAATGAAGAAGGTTGACAGTACTTAGCAATTTCTGAACTCAAAAACGCAATCTTAGACGCATGGGAAAAATACCTTCGGTTCAACATCAGATAATAGTTGATTGTATGCCTTGCCGAATTTTTGAGGTTGGCAAATCTAACGGTGCATCTACAAAATATCAAATAAAAAAATTGCCTTTATATTCTATAGTTCGGCTCACTGGTCTAATATTTATGTCAAAACAACATTTTAAAATTTAGCATTAATGATAATATATATATATATATATATATATATATATATATATATATATACGTACACACACACACACACACACATATATATATATATATATATATATATATATATATATATATATTATGAGATTGTTGGTCGTCAGTAAATCAGTATGTGGTTTTGTGTTGAACAAAGTGCGATATAATATGGAGAGTGTTCAATATCTATGATAGAACTATTATAATTATTATAATGCCTGAAGAATGTTGTTATAAACTTCAAGAAACATTAGGTTGCAGAACAATATTTTATATGGATTAAATATATATATAATATATATTTATTATATATATATATATATATATATATATAAAAATGAACTGAAATTTCTTCATATTTCAAATTGGCTTATATTTATGCCTTAGCTTTTATATAGATGATTTTTATAATTAAAAAATTGTAAACAATATTTTTCTTCATTTTTGTGGGTGGTCTTATATTTTTGTCCGGCGTATATATATATATATATATATATATATATATATATATATATATATATATATATGATATGTGTGTATGTGACTGTGTATGTGTGTGCGTGAGATAACGTATTTTATTTAACATTGAAATAGCTCTTACTGGATTTTTTTTAACTATCTTTTCATGATAAATGTAAACTTAATTTAGTCTTTGAGACTTTTAAAAAGACGAATTTAACCTGTTTTTCTTGTATGAATGTTTGGGGTGTGTACGCGGTTTATTTCATTTGAAATTTTGGTTGTTGTTATTTTTCTCTCATTTAATGCATCAAAATATAAAATAAAATCTTATAAATATTGCAAGTAGTTTCCTTAACATTCATATGCTTCTTTTATATGTACAAATTTAAACATCTTTTCATTTGGGGCATAATTTCAATTTTAGTCCCTTTCTTTTTCTCAGAATACTTCCGATCATTATTTATTAAAACATGTAAATGTTATTCAGCGGCAAGCGATACTTAATTGACGTTTCATTCATGAGAAAATTTCAAAAGAGATTATGTCCACTAGATTTTTGAATAAATTTAGGATATTCATAACAAATAAATTCAGATGTCGATGGAATAATTTCGTAAATTTGTCTTACATTAATCTCCTCCCATTTAAATTTCTGCATATTTAAATGTGTTTAATTGTCCAATATTATCTTACGTTATTAAATGGAGTGTATTATCAATAACAATCATTATCTAAGATGTTCTTATATCAAACATTTACAGTGAATTTCTACAGATTTAACTTAAATAAATACTTGAAGAGTTAAATTACAAAATATCATATATATATATATATATATATATATGAATATAGTATACCCTATGTTGATAACAGAACAGATTTACCGAATTTAAGATAAAAACACTGCTTGCAAGTTTCTAACGATAGGTTAATCAGACCAAGACAGTGATACCAGGCAACCTTTTATATATATATATTTTTCATTATACAACGTGTGAAAGCTCGTGTGATACTCTGCCCACGTCAGCCGCCACTCAGGGATGATAACACAGTTTCGGTAGCTCAAGGTGGTACTGCCACTCCTGACGCTACCAAGCAGCTTTTGCCACTGGACAGGGTATTTAGAGACATATATGTATATATATAGTTCTCTTAATACCCTGTCTGGTGGCAATATATATATATTTACTAATCTAATATCTACCAGCATTCACGGTACCAGAAAAAAAACGAAAAAAAAAACCTGCCAGGAACAAGAGATAAAAGTATCTCGAATCACCGCCCGGGGGAAAAAGAAAAAATTATAGGTCAAAAAGAAAGAAAAGGCAAACCTCGTCCGACCTCTTAAAAGATCAAGGGATACGCAGTCAGTTGGTCAAAAGAAAACTAAAACCTTCCGCGAATCCTGCTACAATTACAAGAGTGCTCAACACAAGTGGAGCCAATTATAAAATTAACTTAAATCGCGAGTCGGAAATCTTCTACTAAATTTCACCTTATCGGATCATCAGGAAGCGATTTAAGTTAATTATATATATATATATATATATATATATATATATCATACTTACACATCAAATATTTTATTCCTTTCCGTAATTATGCAAGGATGATAAATTGCCCGTTAATTAAAAATAATCACCCTGCACACTACACTAAGAATATAGCTAATACAAAGAAATGTTCTAACGTCTTAACACAATATATTCACTATATTCCTTACATATATGCAATCATGGATTACAATGATATATACACAATATATCATTAACACATTATAACTATAACAAATTATTATTGCGATCTAACATTCCAACATAAAATACTAATATCAAATAATACGCCAGACTTTTTTCGTATGGACACTCAGTCTCGTACAGGATTCAACATCAGATACTAGTTGATTGTATGCCTTGCCGAATTTTTCAGTTTGTCAAAACTAACAGTGCATCTACAAAATATCAAATAAAAAAAATTGCCTTTATATTCTATAGTTTGGCTCACTGGTCTTTAAATAAGTTTCCAGAATTTTTTCGTATGGACACTTTTATTGATAGTACACACATGAAACTCTAGTCCCCTTCGAAGTAATCTCCTCCGGCTGCAATGCACTTGTTGTACCGTTCCAATAACTTCTGGAAGGTTCCATGGAAATCCTGTTGTGTGAGCCCGTCAATGACCTTCGTCACAGCCTCTTTCATCTCCTCAATTGTCCCATAACGACAGCTTCTGAGCGTACAGAATAACAAAAAGTCACAGGGAACAAAGTTTGGACTATAGGGAGGCTGAGGAACTGTATTGATGCCTATCTTGGTCAAATAATCTGTGACAAGCATGGAATTGTGGACTGGTGAATTGGCCAATCAACTCTGGTGTATTGACTTCCTTATTCCTCCCACACCTCTCATTATCCCTCACAGACTCCCTTCCTTCCTTGAATCTCTTATGCTACTCAAAAACTGATGCTCGATTTATGCAAGATGGTCGAAAAGTAGTCTGAAGCATTCCATACGTTTCTGTGGCATTTTTTGCAAGTTTAAAACAGAATTTTATTGCATATCGTTCTTCTAAAGTGTCCTCACGTCCAGATTGCATTTTCGAAATTCACCAGCTGTGACAATCAGACTTTAGTAGGGTATATTTCAATTGCTGCTGTAGCTGTTACTTTGAACCTAAAATCATAAAAATTGGTCAGTTATCTCAAAAGATGTATAGCAATAACCTACTGAATTTTCAAGAGTCTACCACAATCTTTAATGCCTGTACAAAAAGTTTGGAATCTTATTGAAGGCACCACGTTGCACATATGTCCTGCATAATAATTTGACTTTTTTTAACCATCTGTGATTTAGAGGGATTGAATAATCTGTAAGTTGGGTTATCCTGGAAGTCATTTTTATGGGCCGTAAGTGTGATTTTCTTTTCTACCTTCCACCTTCAATTTGCTCGCTTATATTTCCACTTTGTTTATTTAACTCATTTTCTCAATTTAATTGAGCATTTTCATAATATTTAATGATTTCTTTATATAACATTTGTTTGTATTTATTAGGGCTCATTTTTCATATGCTACTAGATTTATCAGCTTTGATTATGATTTTATTACTATAATCAAGTTTTCTAAGATCATTCTTTATTCACCAATGGTCCGGGAGACCCGGGTTCAATCCCAGGTCACGTCATACCAAAGACTTTAAAAATGGCACTTAAGACCTATTTGCTTAACACTCAACAATATAAGGTACGTATCAAGGGTATAGTGGAACATTCCAGGGAAAAGAGTAGCGCCCTCCCGGTGTAGTAGCTATTAAAAAGGGAGCCTTCTGGTCGCCCTCAACAACGGTCACCAACTTTACCTTTTACTTACTTTTTACTATAAATAATTTATATATTTTTTCTCAAACTAACTAGACTTATTAATTCAGCCTCTAAGTCATCAGAATCTTTTATATGAGGTGGGTGTTTATTAGATTTAAAACCATTATTTTCTTTTATGTCTTAAGTTTAATTCCAGGAATTGTTTTCCAGTAAAAAGTATTCTTTCTACTGCATGTTAGTGATAAAAGATACTATTTTATTCCTTCATGCTAATTTATACGAATGTTTGTCAGGTAATGGAATGTTATAAAACGAATAAAGAACATGTATTCCTTCCATCACGTACTTAAACCTAAAAGTTCTCAATAATAACTTGTGCTATCAATTTAATCTTTATATCTAATCTATGATTCTGTAGGTGTGAAAAAAAAGACAGATTGTATAATTTGCAAATTCCACAAACTGATATCTGGAGAAAAAGATCAGTAAAAAAAAAACAGTTGAAAAAAAAAAAACACGTGCTACTTGAAAATAATCAAATAACACGTTTGTCTCGTCAAAATAAGAAAAAGAAAAAAACACCGACGGAATCACATAAGATGAAACGTTATAAAGTGCTCAATACATGAGATAAACCAAATGTTATGAAAATAATGCCCTCCTCTCCTATATATATATATATATATATATATATATATATATATATATATAATGAAAATAGATAAATATGTATGATATATATGTATATGTGATATGCGTATATATATATATATATATATATATATATATATATATATATATCTCACATATACATATATATATATGTGATATATATATATATATGTATATATATATATATATCACATACGAATATATATATATGTATATGTGATATATATATATGTTTTTTGTATATATATATATCACATATACATATAAATATATGTATATGTGAGATATATATATATATATATATATATATATATATATATATAATGAAAACAGATAAATATATATATATATATATATATATATATTTATATAAAATTACATTTTCGGTGACATCATAAATTCATTTCTGGCCTATGATGACCATCAAGTGATGAAAAAATATTTGGGTGTTCTTACATTACTTCTGTCGAGAACAGAGTTTGAAAAAAAAATTGATTTGTTAATTAAAATAATTTTTTGATAAAAAGATTTTTTTTAATATCTATTTTTCATATGTTTTCTTGAAGAAAACATTTTTACGGTGGTGATATCCTATCTGTTATTAATTGATACAGGTTGGTTGGTTGTTTGGGTCTCATGGCATATCAACATTTGTTGGTTATTTAACGCCAAATCAGTTTTATGCAAATAGTTCGATTTCAAACAATTCAGTTTAGCATGAGTACACAGTTTAATTGTCAAAAACATTTCTATTTAAGCTATTCAGTTTAGAGAAAGACTTCTGAGTGAAACAATTCAGTTTTGAATAAGTATGCAATGAGTTCTATTTAACCCATAGATAGGGTCCTATCAGGTACTACCACTCCGGGGCAGAGTGGACCTGGGAGCGATGGCAATGATGAGTTACTCAACATTCCCCAAAGCTCCTGTATTACTGGAATCTATAGGACTTACACTCCTATAATTTAAAATGGGCGGTATGCCACTTGCTCCCGAAACAAAGATGACGGACGCACACAAATATTCAGTCTCGGTAAACCATTGGCCAGGAGAACCACGTGATCAGTGCTTAAAACTACGTCCCCATTTAAATTTCGTCCCGTGTTTTTGGAGCCGATTCAAAGACACGTATTTTCTATGAATACTTCGTCTTCAAACACTCTTTCTCTTTTTCACAATTTCACTTGCAGGGCTAACACACTCTCTCCAGTGTGACTTTCAAAGAGAATACTCTCACTCTCTCATATTCACCAACAGATGTCAAACGCCACAAAATGTATAAGCCATGCAAGCATTCCTTTCCTCAGTATACTTTGTCTGCGTGACTTCTTCCAGCCTCGAAAACAGCAATTGCGTCGAACCCCAGAAAGAAACGAACATTTAGAAATAGGTAGTTAACATGCATAGGACACTTTGTCATTTAGTCCTTTTTGTAGTTTTTAGTTGTGTTAGCCACACACACACACACACACAGAATATTTTCACGAGTAGTAATAGAACCATAGTAATGTTTTAAATGTTTTCCTTGTATGTAATGTTAAGATATAAATTTGTTTTGTTTATGTCACTTGTTTTGAATGTTCCTTTTGTCTGTGCCGTTTCATATCATTTACACATCTTTCATATCATTACATCTTTACTATATTTGTCTTCATGTGCCTTTTTCCAAGTATGAACAAAAATAATATAACACTAAACATATACCAAAAAAAAAACTAAAATTTGGGGGACGAAACATATCTACCAAATAACATATCCCTCTATAAATCTCACTATCAGATTGTTTAGGGTCATATCCAGGATACTCATGGGGGTAGGGGGTCTTACATCTCTGCAGAGGTACAGTCGGTGTATTCTACAGACCCAGCCAACTGGGCAATACACAGATTTAATGTCAAAACAGTTTTATTTCAGAAAATTCAGTTGAGCCTAAGTACACAGTTTAGATGTCAAAACAGTTCTATTTCGAGCAATTCAGTTTATCATAACTATGCATTTTAAATGTCAAAACAGTTCTATTTTAAACAATTCAGTTTAGCATAAATACGCTGTTTAAATGCAAAAAACAGTCAACTCAAGAAACCGTGATTTAGTTCTATTTAACCCATAGATAGGACCCTTATCAGGTGTTACTACTCCGGGCCAGTTTGGACCTGAGAGCGATAGCATTGATGGGGTACTCTGCATTCCCCAAAGCTTCAGCATTTCTGGAACCTCACCATCAGATTGTTTAGTGCCATATTCAGGACACTCGTTGGGTGGGGGGAGATCTTACCCACTGCAGAGAAGCAGTCGGTGTATTCCATTGCCGTAGCCGATTGGGCCATATTTGATACAATCCTTATACAGTCCTTAAAAAAAATTAAAGAAACTTTACCCCTAACCTAAATAGTACAGAAAATCTTCAAATATTTGAATCCGGAAAAATTGAATAGCGGCTTGCGACTCATTTAAAGTCATAGATAAAATATGCATTCATACTTCCCTTGAAACTATTATGTATTATTGATTTTAAGTAATATAATTCGTGTTATCTGGAAATAATAATTCAATGTTGATATTACTTAACCAAATTATATTTCTAATTAATAAAACTAACGTAAAAAATTATATTAGGGAGAAATTAACATATCACATGTTAAGTTAAAAATAATAAGGAAAAAAATTAATATGTAATAGATATTTCATTAATGTAAGTAATAATTCCTAACTTAATATAAATGAATCAAATATTAGTCTTTTGAATTTTTGTTTACGTCTTATAAAAACGGTGTAATAAAAACGGTGTAGCACTGTAATAAGTCCTTCTATTTATTAGGTTATATTAATAAGTTATTTTTTAAAACTATATATATATATATATAGTTTAAAAAATTAACTTATTAATATAGCCTATATAAGGTTATATTATTAAGTTAATTTTTTAAAATATATATATAGTTTAAAAAAAACAACTTTATATAACCTTATAACAAAATGGCTTTTTATCTTAAGATCTTTTTTATAAAAATAATATTTACACTTTATCCTTAAATATAAATGGTTATCGTCGTAGGAAATGAACACGGCGACACGAGTTCAAATCCTGGACGAGACTGATTGCATTTCACATAGCACTAATACCCTTGGGAAAGGTATGAATCCAATTATTCTCCCACCAGCTATGAGTAAAATAGTAGGGCAGACTAGGTTCTTCAGCCGTGGCGAGGCAAGTAGTCTAGGAGAAGGAAAACTCTGAAATCAAACATGTTAAACTCCGCTTAAAAATTTGACCTTGTGTCATATCCTGCCCGAGCGGAGGGGTTGGGTAAATATGATAAATGAGTTGTTTTTATTGGAAAATATATTTTCAATTATTTATCTAGTTAATCCATTTTTTGAAAATTATGGATAGATATTTCACGGTTCCATTCCAGTTCGTGTCATACCAAAGACTTTTAAAAATGGTACTTGATACCTCCTTGCTTAACACTCACCGATATAAGGTACGTATCAAGGGTAAAGTGGAGCAATCCAAGGAAAGGAGTATCGTCCTCCCCTACACCTCGGTGTAGTAGCTATCGAAAAGGGAGCCTTCTGGTCGCCCTCGACTAAGGTCGCCAACTTTATTTACTTACTTAAATATATCTATATTGTTAATATATAAAGTTAAATTATACTAAGAATTTGTGTCAGTGTCTACATGCAGATATAATTTCATTCCAGGTGTTTAGGAAATTTTTATTCATATATTTCAATATATATATTTTTTCTTTTAAGCATAAATTACACTTCCCATGTAAACTGTTTGTCGATGAGGCTCTTTTAATTATGTCCCAATTTATAATAGGTGTTACTCCTTGTTCTTTCAGATCCCACGAATACCTAGATAGGGCAATTTGATTTTTATTGTTGATTATGTATGGCTTCATTAAAGTGTCCTTATGTTTATTAAACGTGCTTTTAGATTATAATCTGTTTATTCTAATATTAATCACATTAGGAATTTGTTTAACTAAAGGTGCAGATGTTTAGAACTGACTTTAATGTATGTTGATATAGTATTAGCCAAACAAAATGGTTTATAAGATTATTCATTTAATTTGAGAGTTGCATCTAAAAAATTATTTTTTGCTAGTTACAACTAATCCCTATCCTTAACCCCTTATATTTAAAGGCTCTAATGGCTTTCTTTTGAATTTTTAGATATTAGGAGCCTATTACGTTGAGATTTGAGGTGTTCTTTATCCCAGACTAATTGTACATGGATAGCCGTTGGCATTGAGCACTCAAAAGTGATAATCTTACCCTTTGGATTTTCTCCTCAGATTATATATATATATATATATATATATATATATGTGTATGTGTGTGTGTGTGTGTGTGTGTGTGTGTGTGTGTGTGTGTGTGTGTGTGAGGCGTTCATCTTATAACGGTTATCATCGTAGGGAAACGGCACGATGGTCTGCTTGATCAACACTGCTTTTTTTCCATATGTCTAAGTCCACACAATTACTTCGCGCATTCGCCGTTTCTGCTTTTCCGGTTGCGACTTGCATGTTTTGTTCGTCTTACTTGGATTGTTCGTTAGAGAGAAGCCAAGTGACTGTAGAACTGTTCTCTCCAGAGGTTGTGCTTCCATATTTTTTCCACAACAGTACACAGCATCTGCGTGTAGTACCTTATCAACATTTATCTCAAAAACCTTCATTAAATTCCAAATGATACAACCATACAGTTGTCAACAGTTCGGAAGATTTCCCATTTTATTCTATCAGACTGATCAAATCTCCATATAGTCGATAGCAATACTTCTTATTCAGTTTCAAGCTAGCAAAGGAAAGAAGAACATACCCCGCACAAAAAAATTACGAACACGAACTAAGCCAAGACATAGCGCTTCTGGCAAATACACTCACCCAAGCTGAAACCCTGCTACATAGTCTGGAACGAGCAGCTGCAGGTAAAGGCCTCCAAGTCAACAAGACGGAATATATGTGCTTTAATCAAAGAGCAACATCTCTACACTTAACAGTAGCTCTCTGAAACTAGTAAACAACTTCACCTAACAAGGGAGCAGTGTCTCATCAACCAAGACAGATATTAATACGTGACTGGCAAAGGCATGGATAGCTATCTTTAGCCTATCGTTCATATGGAAGTCAGACCTGACCGATAAAATAAAACGCAGTTTCTTCCAAACAGCGGTCGTATCGATAATGCTGTATGGATGCACTACATAGACACTAACTAGACGTATGGAGAAAAATCTCGCAGCATTCTTGTGTAGTTTGCGTAGGCTTAGTAAGTAAAGTAAATTTGGCGACCGTAGTCGATAGTGATCAGAAGGCTCCCTTTTCAATAGCTACTACACTGAGGTGAAGGGAAGGGCACGACTCCTTTCCCTGGATTGCTTAATTTTAGCCTTGATACGTACCTTATCTTGCTGAGGGTTAAGCAGGGAGGCATCAAATACTATTTTTAAAGGTTTTGGTATCGCGCGACCTGGGATTGAACCCAGGTCTCCCGGATCATTGCCGAACATTCTACCCACTAGGCCAATGCTTAATAGCATAAATATAAAGTCAGAATAAAAGTTAATATACGTATAAAGGTAGAAAGTGTGAAGACGTAATACCGATAATAATATAATGAAATTTATGATAAACAATATACAATAAAAGTCCAATCAAAGGTTTTATAAATCTATCATGAAAGGACTAATAAATGTATAATAAATATATAATAAACATAATCGTATAATAACTGTCTAGTCTAAGCGTAAAAGTCTTTTGAATACATAGCAAAGGTTATGGTATAATAAAAAGTATAATAAAATTTAAAGTATAAATATATTATAAAAATCAATATATGATAATTATAAGCTACAATATATGGTACCATATACGTCAAGGTATGATATCCATAAAGATATACAAAAAAAAAACGGTACTAATAATAGTGTAAAATACTTATAAGTAATGATATACATAACATTATAATAAAATAGATGATAAAAATGTTGACAACTGATAAAAATCGAATCGCATATTGGTAAAAGAGTTTCTG